>OY770114.1:5000-400013 GCA_963669365.1 Verbascum thapsus | reverse complement strand
ATTCAAATTAAGCACCACTCAATTATCAATGATATTATTCCAAGGTTTTATTTGTAACATTGAGTTGTCAAATCGGGAATAATCCAGCTCATTATACAAAATAGATTATTACCACGTACAAGGGACACTTTATGCAAACAATAAAAAAAAGACCCTTAATTGAAAAAAGAAAAAAAAAAAAAAAAAGAAAAAGATAAACTGAAATATATCTCACAACATTTTTTTTTTATTTTGCTTTTTGGCAAATGCACGCACTAAATAGGCCAAAAATAGGCGCATGCAGATATTCATATCTATGGTGGGAGATTTCTGCAGAGGTTTCCAAAATGCTTCCAATAAGATTTGGGAAATGAAAGGTAGATTCGGTTGGTTGCCACGTGGCAGCTCCTGAGCTATGCCATGTGGCAGCGAAGTTAAAGATTCTCCTCAACCAAGACCAAAGTACTATAAA
The DNA here is from genome assembly GCA_963669365.1 of Verbascum thapsus. NCBI lineage: Eukaryota > Viridiplantae > Streptophyta > Magnoliopsida > Lamiales > Scrophulariaceae > Verbascum > Verbascum thapsus. Next base: position 399,562 of record OY770114.1, on the reverse strand, counting down.
CCCTAGACGGTGTAGATTTAAGTTACTTCTGCACGTTTAATCCACACCATTTAGTGTTCAAGCAGTGTGTATAGATATGTACACAATTTTTTTTGCTTATTGACGAGTTTATAATATCAGGGATAAGTAATATCTGAAAACGAGGTCAAAAAATATTAGGCAGTTTTTAACACCGGGTGGTGGTTTTGAGCTATATATTTATGATTTGTTGGGGGTCCCACTAATGGGTGGCGGCGGCCACCGCGGTGGTGTTAGTGGGCCCCATGAGGACGGATTGTTGCGCCGCCAGAGGTGGCGGTGCTGTGATAGCCGAAACGAAATCTATGTGGTCTTCGTAAAGGAACCGGCCCACATCTGGTGCCGGGCCCCGCCACCGCCCTCTCCCAAGCTTCGTCCGATTCCTCACCGCGCCTGAGAAATGCCTCGGTGGCATCGAGGCGTGGGTCCGCCGCTCCAAATGCTCCCCTAGCATTAAAATTTATGAAATTGACGACAGGCTAATTTGCAAAGTGTTTGACTTAATTTGATCGATAGCCGCCTCAAGAAGCTTAGCCCTAGTGGCACCATCAACGATGTTTTCATTTCTAAAAAACTCATCCATCTCGGGGACCCCAATGGCCCGCCTAATCCCACGTGTATAATCACCTCTGGGCTCGAAAAATTCTTTAACCTCATCCACTAGACCAGCGGCCACCATCTGGTCAACTCTTTTCGACACGAAAGAATGCAGAACAGGCATGGACACGTCCACCCAGAGAAAACAACACTCGTACTTTGAACGAAACTCAATGTCATCGTTCACTAGGGCTTTTATGTAAGAATTGGACCCACCGGCGATGATGGGTAGCCGGCCCCGCTGAGTTATGGCGGCGGCCGCCTGTGACGCATGGTACACAAAATCGTGGGCCGAAAAATCCTCATCGGGATCGACAAACCCTAGCAAATGGTGGGGCACACCGAGACATTCCTCGTCGTTAACCTTATTGGTTACTATGTTAAGGCCCTTATGAACTTGCATTTTGTCTGAGTTTATAATCTCTGCATCGAATCGAGTGGCTAAGTCGATGGAGAGTCGGGATTTGCCGGTCCCAGTGGCGCCCATAACCACCACCACCTTGTCCTTGCGGCGCTGCCGGGGGATGAGGAGCTGATCCATGTTGATAAGGCTGCCGGGAAAGTTCACCAGGGGCTGAACTGTTTGCTTGCAGGCGGAGAATGAGATCCTCATACTTGTTTAAGTTTTTTTATAAAACCCTTATCGTTTTTTTTACAGAAAAATTGCTAGAAATTTAAACAAATCTGTTGTTTCAGAATTAAGATGAATTAAGCAGTGAATATTGAGAAGGAAGATTATGGTGGGATATGGAAATTGAAATTCCCTGCACAAATGCATTGGAGTGGAGAGGTATTTATATATGGAAGTAGGGAAAGTGAAAGCTATACATATTCTCATGCTAACGGGGTCAATGCTATACACGTGTCCTTGGATAGCTTTTTATTCTCTCTGTCCCATATAGTTTCCATTAATATTGTTTTATCAAAAATTTCTACCACAAACACCAGGTTTGATGTATGTCAAATATATACAATTCACTTATTATTTTATAATTAATTATATAACAAGTATAGTTTGCATGTACAATTATATTTAGACTATGGTATTAAATATATGCAGATCATAAAAATTAGGAGAAAAACATCCATTTAAGACTAAAAATACAGATTTTCCAAACTGTAAAGTGAGATTTTGGAAAAATAGTATATATATTCATACATTTGCCATTAAAAACAATATTTGAAACTTAGTGGTGTTACATTCATTATGATGATATTTTCTCAAGAGAATCATTAATTCAGGATATGATATTATTATTTATGAAATAAATATCCTTAATTTTCAAACCCTTTTAAATTATAGTTTCAAATAATATTGTAGTCTTTCAATGTAAATGCAATTATTATTGTAAATTGCTCATAAAGTATTACAAAGCATGCATGCCATTAATATGCAATATGCATTCTATATATGTTGCAAATAAATTATCCATTCTAGAGTCTTGGCAACTGCTGCTACATCAGTACATTGGATAAATAATCTTATCAGGTATTCTATCGTTCCTACCCTAGATTCATTTCCTATACCTAAGAAAGGCTATAAAAACTTTTTAATAAAGAAAACAACATTATCTCAGGTAAGTCTTTAAAGATTTTAACTTGGACATAATCATAATTATTCATATATATATATAACTGAAGCTACTATACATAAATAATTGTAATTATATTGAGAATTAGAGTTCGTAAATTCTCTAACAATCGATCGTCTAGGGTAATTGGACAAACCTAGAAGCCTTTTGCAGTAAAGGATAATACTAATATGTGCATGTAATCTACAGTTTCTCTTCTTTTGTTCTGCTGTAAATCTTCCCTCTTTTCATCCTCAGAAGTTTGTATTTGCTAGTATGTAAATTAACCCTAATTGCTATCCAAATTAGTTTCTGCACTTGATCATTCTTAGATACTAATGGGTTTTAAAGTATTAAAATAAATCATTTTAATATCACCAATTTTTTTCGTCTCTTAATTTAAAGTTATAGATGTAAGAAATTTACTAAAATCAATTAAACGTAAGCCATTTCTTATTAAAACTAAAAAAAAAGTTGAAAATTGATGATATAAAGGATCACTCAAACAATAGCAACCATTACTTTTATGAGATAAAATGGAATTTACCCTTATAATTAGTATGTAAAAGGTTTTAATACTATACATAATTATTAGTCAAATAAATTAAAGAGAAGTTGTGGCTCTCCTAACAAGACCACCTAAATTAAAATTAGTTTTTAAGTACTCTTAACTTTTGTAGTTTGTCATTATCTTGCAATAGAATATAGCACTGATCACATTATCAGCACCATAGGTGGCCAAGTTGTATCAGAAAAGCAGCGGCGATAATAATTTTTATTACAGTGGTTTCGATACCTAAATTAATTATATTATAATTATTATTATATTATGTTAATTAATCTAGCATCCCACCATTATAGAAATTCTTAATTGTATTTTATTTGAAGTGTCCTGTAAAACCCTAATTTAGTTAGTGACTTGACTATCATAATTAGTCAATTATCTCAGAGAATTTTCCTGTCATATTCAGTAGAAAGCTAAAATTGAATCAAAAAATAAAGATGGCCTAGTGAAATAATTAATATAATAACCCTTAAAAGACAAGAGAATCAAAGCTACAAGTCTACAACTACTATTTTCTAACTCTCTATGTTGCATTAATTATAAATGAGGAAGCTAGGAATTGAATATGTAGTAGTGTTAGAGAATTAAATTGACTAATTAAGTGAAGGACCATTAGGATAAGATCATTTGTTTTGTTCAAATAAAGATTTATCTTACATATAATTTACTATATAAATAATTGTGATTATGTTAATATGACCTAAGAATCACTCATGCTAGTGTTATATATAGATAGTTGTAGTTGCATGGTAAGAATGAAGGCGATTTGAGGATATATATATATATATATATATTATATATATATATATATATATGTCATTTCTCTAATATTGATAATATATATATATATAAATAATATGCTACTCAATATTTTATAGTCTTGAAGTTATATCAACTTTGATAATTCCACTTATGCAACCTCCAAAAAAATATTGTTGAGAATAATTAAGATTAAAACAAACATATAATTAACGTAATTTGCAACAAGATAACTTAAATAAACAAATTTAATAATTCCAATTTCAAAGTTCGATCATTTCATGAAGGATTTTCCTCATCTCATGATTCCAAATGATGGCTCACGTGCATTGTTTGTACGGACATTGAGTTTTCTTTAACATAAGTAGGATTAAATTTGTGGTGACTAAGTCTCGTATATATTGATTATGCTTTCACACTTGGGTTTAATTGTGCGGCGGATTAATTAATTGAGTACTTAATTAAAGTTGGCATATATAGATTCTTCTTTCATAACATGACATTTCAACTTTATTTATTTATTTCATTGGAAGATTGGAGTCTAAAGTTGTGTAGATGTAAAATATAAATTCTCCTTTATTTAATAATAATATAATATGTTTTAGAGATTAAGGTTCTACTATATGTTATATTTGACGGACACATATTAAGTGGTTGAAAATGAATATATGATAATTGTCCCGATTATTTTAAAAAAAAAAAAAGTTATATCAATTATCATGTATTCAGTCAGTCCATTGCATATCCATCAAATGTTAGTTACAGAAGTATAGCACATCGAATACATGATTATAATTTATAAATTATATTCAATCTTTACTAATTAATTATGTATATATCATGAGATGAGTTATTTGTTATATGACTTCATTTGATTTTATAATCTCCTACTTATCTAATATTCATTATTCTAGTTTACATGCAAATGTCACCGTCAAGTTGGCCAAAAATTATTGGCAATAACGAAGGGATAAGCCAACAAGGACATAATTAAATAATTTTATTAATTTAAAACCAATTATAATTTTCTTTCATTTTCTTGTTGAGAAATATAATGTTATAGTTTCACAATCAATGATACTTAAAACCCACTAATAATTTTTATTTATGCAATCTCATATCAGTACTATTTATTATATATAAAAAGGACAAAATGATTAAGTCATTACACCTAACTAGCTTAACCGATTTTTACTAATAATATATATATATTAGTGCAAGACAAAATCAATGTGATGGCTCTTCCACTTTATTTTAATAAATAACAATTCTTTCATTTTTGGAATGTACTAAAATAACTAAATAAGTCCACGGCCACAACTCATAATATCACTAAATTTTACCAAAAAAAAGTTCAGTCCCTCACTCCAACTAAACCCTAATTATTACTTTATTGTAGCAATCATTAGGAGATTAAAATTTAACAATATCTTCAAGTACCAACATGTCATTTATTAATGTTTAAACAATTCCAAAATAATGATCAATCGATAGTCAATAAATTTTTTATTTACTTAAATACAAGAAAATATTATTAATCTTTTATGTAAGAGGGAAATAAGTGAAATCACTTTCGAAACAAATATGAATGGAAGAACCACTTTACCTCAAATGCATATTAGGCATAAAAAAGTTGTCTAGCACTATATAATCTTGGCAAAAGAACAATGTACTACTTAATTCGTATTTAATTTATTATTCATTTTTATGAAAATGCAGTGATATATATATATATATATATATATATCTCACTAGTTTTTGTTGGAAGTGTTATATAATTCCTTAATAAATTGTACAATAAATATAATTCATTCATTTTATAATTAATTATAATTCACTCATTACTCTCAATAAAATTTTGTAGATTTAATTAAGTCCATGTGAGCGTGCTACTTTAATGTGTATAATAATTAGTAGGGACATTGGCTCATGGGATTCTAGATTACTTGGAATTTGAGAAAAAGATACACCTCAAATAATTTAAATATTAGTTTTTTGGTATCTCTAAAATTAAAGATGAGTCTTTTCAATTAGACTTTTGTTCCTAAGTTGTGTAACTTTTATCTTTGAGAATCATTGCATCAATATCTTCATATTAAGAACAAATTAAATAAGTAATCATGAGTAAGTCAATCTTGGTGAAATAAAGTACATACAAATAAGTTGCAACTTTAATGTATAGAATATATTATAGATTTAGTTAGGAGTCATTTGTAGTAGTTATTAAATTAATTGAAGGGTCGTTTGTTAGATTGGCTCCACCTTTGTGATGATTCCAAAAATGACCTTAATTAGTGCACTAATTCATTTAAAAGTCCTGAACTAAGCATGACATCTTTTCTCTTAATTTTCAATTTATTTCTATATATTTAAAAGTCATGTTAAAGCATTTAACTTGTCCATTATTGAAAGTTGAAACTTGGTTATGTCCACAATAGGAGATGAGAAAATTACTATATATGAAAATAAATGATATATATTAATTAATCATTTTTTCACTATACTTATTAAATACCTTTTTATTAGAGTAAATATAAGTTTCAAAGATCAATTTAAATGCATTTATTACGTTTAAGCTTTATCATATTTGAAAGATTAAATACCTTTTTGTTATAGTAAACATAAGTTTCAAAGATCAATTTAAATGCATTTATTATGTTTAAGCTTTATCATATTTGAAAGAAGTGAAAAAATAACGAATTATAACCGATGTTATATAGAATTACTGATATATGAAATATTAATAACAAATATCATATATATAATTATATATATATAAGTACAAATTATGTAAAAATCTTGTTAACCTATTGCTTCAATAATCAAAATATAAGAGTGAAAATTGAACACTAAACCTCTCTTTAATTAATTAAAGGCCGATATGGCGATATCATTCAACCAATTAGGACGTGATTGGTATACTGAAATGAGGTGGGAATTGAATGGGCATTCCTATGTTCATTCATATTCTAATGATTGGTATGTTTTTTTGTTGGGAATGCTCATTCCTATTGGAATCCATATTCCCAAAAGTATGGGAATAGTGATTTCTTCCATACCCCTTGGGTTTGGCTATTCCTTGCCTATCATGAATCAATTTTTTTTTTATTATGAAATTATTTTCTTCACACCAATATAAAAGTTTTGAAAATTTGATGAATGCAATATATATATTTTTTGGACTTATGATTAATAATCACAAATTATTTTAAAAATAATATAAATTATTAAAAATTTCAAAAAATTATTTAAATGCATTGAAATAACTAAAAAATACATATTATTTTTCGTACGTACTAAGTCGAAATATTTTTTGTCAATAAGAATTACTTAATTATAATAAATATAATTTCAAATGTAACAAAAATAGGAAAAAAATACAAAAATGAATTGAAAAAATATAAAATAATATTGTGTTTAACAAATAATATCTTATCCTTAAACTAGTTCATCAATAAAAAGTATTAGAAAAGGGTGAATTATTATATAGACAATATTACATATATAACTCTTTCAATCATTATATAATAACTATATTTTTTCCATTTTTCATTTAATTTTTTCCATTTTTTCATCATGTCCCGTGTTATTTTTCTTTAAATAAAAAGTTCAAAGTCTCAAATCATTTAAATTTCATAGAATTAGATTGGATTCAAATTTGTATTCGAGTTTAATAAATAACTCAAATATACGAATATACAAAATTAAAAAAAAATCTCATATCTCGAATTCATTTTCTTTCTCATTCCTGCACTATATCAATCATAGGATTTATGAAATCAATATCATTCCATTCCAATCTCCATTTTATTACTTATATCATTCCATTCTTACATAATTCCATTCATTCATACCAATCATGTCCTTAGATATATAGAAACAAATGGAAATTTTTTGTCATACAAAATAAGTAATTTTTTATATGTGCTCACATTTAACTAAGCGCACACATGGATTGCAATATTGCATCAAATGGGCTATTTGTTACGGCCCAAGAATATTTGAAAATACTTTTATTAAGTTCAAGGTAAACCAAAACGAGCCCATATAGCTCATAAGAACTGCAATTCTTACAAAGCCAGCCCAAAAATATATTAGGAACCTGGACTTCAATTCAGGTCCATTTTTTTATAATTATAGCCCATATAATAGACCATAAAAAAACTCCAAACCAGAAGATAAAGAATCAAAATTTATGTCGAAATTAGAACCTTTCACGTGAAAGCGAAATTTTATAACAAAAATGAATCAAACTCGCTTAACCAGACCAAGTATATTTACAATTTAGTATTTATTTTTTAATATTAAATTGATTATTTATTTATTAAAATATTTTTAAATTCGATTCAAACATGTTTCTTGCACAATACAATTTGGTCAAAAGAATAGGACACCTTTATTTGGGTTGTTTTTTCAATTTTTAGGAGACCCAAAGTGGGCCCAACCTACAACACATTTATTTTTATTTTTTAATTTCCAAAAATCAAAATAATATAAAACATTGCTACAGAAACAAAGGAAAAATGGGATCTTTGAAAGACTAGAGACTAACAACAATGGAGAATTCTGATGTGAATCTCCCCAATTCATCTTCTTCTTCATCCTCGCAAACGACATCGTCTTGGCTCTCCGGAATTGTTCGCGGCCGATCGTTCAACGCCAAGACGGCGAACAATTCATCCGCTTCCACCGCTGGCGATGGCGGCGGCGGCGGTTCTGGTCCTATCAACAATAAGCGTCAATTCCGAGGTGTGATGTTTAGGTATGGTCCGAAATCTACTCAGGTGAGTGCAAAATAAAAAAATGTTTGATTAATTGTGAATGATTTAAGCTGGATTTTGAGTGGTGAAATTAGCAATTGTTTCTTGTGTGTTAGCGTAATTTTTGGAGTTTATTGTTTTTGAATCTTAGGTAAATTGTGGATATATAGATTCTTTTCCTAGTTTTAGTTGAATCGTTTTTCGATTTCAGCTGAATTTGGAGTGATGAACTAGCGATGGTTTGATTTTGAGTTGATTTTTATTGGATTGGTATTAATTGAAGAAGCTAAATCGAAGATCAGAATTTGAAATGGTGTTGGTTTAACATTGTGATGGTTTGTGGATTTAGTGTTGATACTGAAAAAAAGAAAAATATACTCATGATATGCATATTGAGTTTCAAATAAGTATTGCATTTCAGTGTCTTGTCGAGATTTCAATTTGTACTATAGAACTGATGTCTGGGAACAGTAAAATGAGAACTTTAGAATAACGAATGCTTTATTTAAAGGATGAAAAAGCTCGATTTCGGTTCTTGATTGGCATTTCCATGCCTATGTATACGTGTATGAAAAAATATACTATATGATTAGATCTTTATAAGGATTACTGTGAACGTTGGAATCAAAACTAAATACATTAGTTCTGTAATATCTGGTATATGCTGTTTAACTCCGTATTGGTCTTGCTTTAAGGCTCTGGGATAGTAAATCTCAATGTTTAAGAGAATGCATTCTGAACTTAAGACACATGCACAATTCAATTTCGAAAATGACATTTCTAATTTACACATGTATGAGAAACTATGTTACAACAACATTGTATTTCTCATAAAATTAATGTGCTGATATCTAGTAAGGCCAGATATTAGACACATTTTTTTATATATTTACCAACTTAATTAGATTTTGTATTTGCCTCATCATAGTTGAATTTTATTAAGAGTATAAGTTAACTGGTACCACACAATTTCTCAGGTCGCATTTAAGACAGGTGATTATAAGCAGCAAGTTATTTTTATTGGTGGGCTAACAGACGGTTTTTTGGCCACTGAGTAAGTCCTTAACTTTGGTTCAATATTTGTGTTCACAAGCACTTATCACTTTTTTACTACTTTCATTTTTGTGATCCTAATATGTGTGAATAAATTCCAACCATGCTATTTGAAACTATGGTCTGTGATTTCATCAGATTTATATGTATTATGTTGATTTTGTCCTAAAGTAGATTATTCTGGATTTTCCAGATATTTGGAGCCTTTGGCAATTGCTTTGGAGAAAGAGCAGTGGTCATTAGTTCAGTTTCTGTTTTCTTCTTCCTATACTGGATATGGCATCTCAAGTTTGAAACAAGTAACTTATTCTTTCCACATCCTTGGAATGTGATGTTCGAACAATGATTTGTCGCTGTTTATTGTTGCTAATTTTTAATATTTATATTGTTCGTTGAAGGATGCTATGGAGCTTGATCAATTGATAAGTTACCTGATAAACAAAGAAGATTCTGAAGGTGTTGTACTACTTGGACACAGTACTGGCTGCCAGGTTATTTAGTTTTATGCTCTTTGAATGAAGGATCATTTGAGCTTTCATTCACTTTTCTAATAAGCCATAGAAATTTGAAGATGACGATCAACATTCATTGGCTTCATTTATAAGGACACAATATAACTAAAGCTCATTATATTTCTTATGCAGGATATTGTATATTACTTGCGTACTAATGCAGCATGTTCAAGAGCAGTTCGTGCAGCCATTTTGCAGGTACAGTTTCTATTTACATGGGAATGTATGAACATATAATATTTGCATATCTTTTATGTTAATTGGCTTGTTCAGGCTCCAGTTAGTGACCGGGAATATAAAGCCACACTCCCAGAAACTGCTTCGATGATTGATTTGGCTTCGAAGATGATAAACGAAGGCCGAGGGTCAGAATTGATGCCTAGGGAAGCCAATCCCGATTCTCCAATTACCGCGTACAGGTTAGAGTAATTTAAGCACTTCCATACATATAACTGGGAATATATGTATTGATCTTTACCATACTGTATATTATATTTAATGTTTCATAGCTTTATGCAGATATCATTCGCTTTCTGCATACAACGGTGATGATGACATTTTTAGTTCCGACTTTAATGAAGACCAGTTGAAACAGATACTTGGACACATGTCTAACACACTTACCCTGGTAGCTTTTTTATGATTTTGTTTCATTTTTTATATTAATTTTATTTAAAGGTACCATGTGAGAATTTTTGGAATTGTTAATCTGCAGGTAATTTTTTCCATGGCTGATGAATATGTACCAGAATATGTAGACAAGAAAGCGCTTGTTGACAGGCTAGAACCTTAAAACTTTTTCAATCACTTTACATCATTTTGTTCTCATTATGATTCTTACGAGATTTCGTTCTAAAAATGAAACCTCGTATCTAAAATTGGATTTTAATGTGTTATGGACCTATCCAGATTGTGCAGGGCCATGGGTGGAGCCGAAAAAGTTGAAGTTTCATATGGAAACCATTCTCTTTCCAACAGAGTCGAAGAAGCTGTTCAAGCGATAATGGATTTTATAAGAAGAGATGGTCCTAAAGGATGGGATGATCCATGGAGTTAGCATAGTGCCTTTCTAGTACTCTTTGCTTCTTATTCGGCTTTGTTATCGATTTCTACATATTTGGATAGGCATTTATTCCTTCACTATTCCTGCATATGTTAGTAAAAATTCATGTTCTTTCTTCAAGGGTTGCTTAAATTCAGGTTTCTTGTTTTTGTTTTTCTTTTTTTGGCAATTTTAATTTCATTTAACCAAAAACAAATTCACATTTACTACTTCTAATAAGAGAATGCTCTTGCAAAAATTAAATGAAAAGAGAAATATTTTACCAAAAACAAAATCGAGAATTTTTCCATTTTCATTCTCAAAGACGTTCTCATAAGGCAACTTTTATAGTGAAGTTATGGTAATAATCAGGGTAAACTACACTCAAACCCTCTCGTTAATTTTGTGAGATTTATAGGGGGTAAAATACTAAAAACTTTTAAATTGCACAATGAGTTTGGTGGCCAGTGTGTAATTTTCCTTAATAAACATAATAAAAATTGAAAATAAAAATAAGGGATCTAGAAAATGTTAGTCATGTAAACTAGTGGGAAGTGGTATGTATTCCTTCATAAATAACAGAAGTGCTATTCATGTTCATAACGTGCATGAATTATCATCTCATTATTATTGTATTATTGAGATGAATAATAGTCAATCACTATAAAAATAAATTAAATAAAAGGAGACACTTGTCCCTTTCTTGGTACCATGTATTAAAAGGACGGTGATATCAAGATATTAAACTTTGAAATTTCCCCACTTCATTTTGTACTTCATTTCCTTTGTATTTTTTTATGTTCTTCTAAGTTCTAAGATGTCATTTTTACATATATATATCACGTTCGTTTTCTCATTTTAATCCGAATTTGACTTCCCTTTTGATCGAAGACATGCATACATCCATACACAATTATTTGGAATTTTCAAAAAAAACAATAATAATTATTATTATAATTAATTATCGCCCAATCAATCAACAATTGTAGTTTGTTTTATATCTTTTTTAATTACTTAATGTATTATTAACCATTTTACCCTTTTGGTCAAACTAATAAGGTCAACCTCCTCAAATCTCAATCATTGTACTCCTCTTATACTTCCACACTAGTCGGCGTTTGAAAATATTATGCTGTAATGGAAACAGTACTCTCAATACAGTTAACACCATATATTTAAGTAAGCTGAAATATTTGTACAATATTTGATGGTAAAAATCACCCACATATGGTATTTAAAAGATTGCTCCCAATCCAGTGTTATTTTATTAATTATCCTATCATTTAGGAAAAAAAACTTTCTATTAAATGATTTTTTTTTTTTACCATGAACAAATACCTTTCGTTATGCCATTGTCTTCTCGTCAAATATCATCCGTTACAATCTCTAAACTCACGACCTTATGAATCCACCTTAACCATCTCGTCTCAACACAATCATTATGTACATTCTGTATCATTCAAGCGATTGAATTCACATTTAAAGATACTACAAATCATGAATTCAATCCTGAATGAGAATAACTTGTTTTGAGATGTACATAAAGAGGAAAGTTAAAAAAAAATCACGATTTCCTCATGACAAGTTATACACCAACATGAGGGCGAGGGCGAGTTTGATCATATCATAAAGGTCAAATTTTCAACCTCGTTCAAACAGAATTCCAAATTTTAAATCACATTTTATAAAAAGAAAATTCAAAATTCATTGAAATACAAATTTTTAACTTCTAAACTAGTTTTATCTTCCTTTCTTGTTTCTCTTTTCCAAGATGCATGGAGATATATAGGAAAGTTTACCCATATTTACCAACCAAATAGAAATAATTTTTTTTATTTATGTGAGACACGTGGCTCCATGTCCTGCAAAAGCCATGCAAATGCAACATATGAAAAGACAAATTTGACCTAATTCCCAGCCAAAGTGCTCATTTTGGAATCCAAAGACATTTCTGTCGGTGTATAAACTATTCCAGGAGTTCATTGATTGATCATGGTAATTTTTTTATTTATCTTTTTGGAGCATTAATAGTCATGGTGAATTTTCAACAATATTGGCCATTATTATTTTGAATTAGTGCCAGCTTTAATTCTTCCCCTTTTTTTCCTATTATTTTATCATTTCTCTCTCTAAATCACTTTCATTGTTCTCCCTTCACCACTACATTATAGGCTGTAGATAGCATTTATATGTGCTGTACATGTTGTACAATATATTTGAGAGAGAGAGAGAGAGACAGAAAGAGAGATTGAAAAAGGCTTTGAGATTTTGAAATTTGCTAACAAATTGAAACAAAATAACATTCACAGGTAAGTTTAATTACAATTTCGATTGTTTTCTTCCTCCAAGAAAACATTCCATGTATATATATTTTCTGGGAATGTGCTTGTCAGCTACCTTCAAGGCAAAAAGTTCACATTTTTTTCAATTATATAATCATATTTGTAGACATTTTAGGTTAATTTCAGTATTTTGTTTCTGGGTTATTATGTTTCTGTGGTTATTATTATTAGGTAATTGATTTTTCTTGATGGGATTTTACTTATCTTCTTATCAGATGCCAGAGAAAGCTGCAAACTCGGCATGGGTTTTAAGGGCAAACCCTATAGTTCATTGGTGGTTCAAGGTTTTGATTATGGGTACTTTTCTTGGAATTTTGATTGTTTGGGGGATTGATGGGTTCAATAGTTCTGAAGATTTCTTACCATCCCATAAAGATTCGAACTTTAACCATCTTTCTATTGAACCCAATTTCGATAAGCCTCAAGAACTTGATTTAAAACCCACCCACCAAAATTTAGCAAAATCCCATGTCAATTTTGATGATAATTTTTCTCCTGCACCACTCAATTTAGCTCCAAGACAACCCAAAGTTAATTCCAACTTTACCCCTCAAGTTTCAGAAAATTCCACAAAGGACCAAAGCTCAAGCATTCCTTTGTCCCCTATTGTTCTGCCTTGGGTTTCAGCTGAGTCAGAGGCAAATTTTTCATCCAATATTCTGTCCAATTGGCTAACTCCAGGGGGTGAGCCATGTAAAGAGTCGAGAACCGTCGATATTAGGCTTCCTAGTATGGATGGTAATAGCAAAATTGAATTGTCCAGTGGTGATATCCATGAATTTGTTTTCCAGGCATTGGATGAATCAGGAAAGCCACATTGTTTAGGAGGCGATTATTTCGAAATCGATCTTTCTGGTGAAAAATGGAAATCTAGGCCTCCAATTAAGGACATGAGAAATGGTACATACACATTTTCCCTTCAAGTCCATCCTGATTTTGCAGGGGAGTACAATTTAACTATTATCCTTTTGTTTCGACATTATGAGGGGTTAAAGTTTTCGCCTGCAAGATTCGCGTTTGACAAGATTCTTCGTGTGATTCCAATTAGATTCCTCAAATCTGAATCAAAGTTGCAGGAAATAAGACAGTGTAAGAATTCAGATTACTCTAAGGATGTTTGGTCCGGTCGATGGACTCGACACGCTAAGAACGATAACTGTCCTATTAGCGATGATGGAAGATATAGATGCCAAAAGCCGACATTTCCATGTCAGCCTCCATGGTGTGATGGCCCGTTGGGGTTAATAGAGAGTAATGGATGGGTATATTCGACTCATTGTTCATTCAAATTTTTCTCGAGCGAAGAAGCTTGGAATTGTTTGAACAATCGATGGATCTTTTGGTGGGGCGATTCGAATCATTGTGATACTATCCGTAACATTCTCAACTTCATCTTGGATGTGCATGATGTCGATCAAGTTCCTAGAATATTCGATAAAAACATCACTAACCCGAGAAATCCATCACAAACGGTGAGATTCACAAGCATTTTCAACGGTCATCCAAACGCCACGGGGAATTATCAGGGCTTGAATTCTTTGATCGACCCTGAGTATCGAGAAACGCTAAAAGGGTATTTTCGTGGAGATGTAGTACCCGATACTATCATCATGAACTCGGGTTTACATGATGGTATCTATTGGCCTACTATTAGAAGATTTATCGGAGGGGCCGATTTTGCCGCCTCATTTTGGGCTGAGGTAGTGAAAGGGGTGAGCCAAAGAGGGGTGGCCCCACCCGAGATTATATATAGGACAACGGTTGCAACGGGTGGATATGCTCGACTATTGGCTTATAATCCTCAAAAAATGGAGGCGTTTAATTGGGTCGTGTTGGATAAATTGAGGCAATATGGGGTGCTTGGTAGAGTTATTGATGATTTCGATATGACCTACCCGTGGCACTATGATAACCGGTGCAATGATGGGGTCCACTACGGTCGAGCCCCGTTGAAGATGAAGTGGAGAGATGGGGAAATTGGGCACCAATATTTTGTCGACCTTATGCTCGGTCATGTGTTGATGAACGCGCTATGTATAAGATGAGTTCGACGATTGAGATTCATACTTTTGTTGGTTCGATATAATGTGCTAACACGGTGAAATGGCATTCGAGTTTGGCCCGAGTTTGCCCGGGTTAGAGAATCGGGTTCGATTTTTTGGTGAGATTTTAACAAGAGAGATAGGGTGGTGGATTGAACCAAGAAAACCGAGAATAGCTGATGAAACTATAAAGGGATCTATATATATTTAATACTTTGTTGTTGTAATATATTGTATAATAATGTTGATTTTTGTGTATGATTCTTTTGAATATTCATTGTTATGCAGTTCACACAATTACTAGGGTGCATACCCATGAGTTATAAAAAGTTTATTAAATTCTTTATTATTTTTCGAATTTATTGTCATCTATTTTCGTTATTGCAGAGGTTAATTAATGATCTATTATTGTCATTTATTAATGAGTTATAAGTAACTAGGAACCAATTATTTAATTATATTTGTTGCAAGGAGTCGAGTTAATAAGATAGCAGGATATCCTAATAAAAGTGATAAACCAACAAAATTAGTTACAATAAATATAAAGAATTTTACATAAACTCTTTTCTAGTTCTTCTATTAGAATTATAATCTCATTTATATAACAAATTTTTCACCTATTTGGGCACAACTTTTTAGCCCTCATTGGAATATGTACCTCTCATTTAATTTTTCTTCCAACCATACTATTGTACATATCCAATCAAATTTAATTATTATAAATGCAAAAAGCAGTTGCCATGTGCCAATGCTTCTCCTGCACATGATCTCTGTCAATTTTGTTTCAAGAAAATTATTACTTTTATAAGTTTTTTTTAAATATATGATAAAACTTAATTAGAGATAAAACTTAAGGAATATGACATACATATTTTGAAACCAAATTTTATGAAATTATAATTTTGAATTGGGCCAGGACAGTTATAACTACATGGGCTAGCTATTTCTTGGCCCAAACTTGTTTTGGGCCTTTCACCATCTTTTCATTATAACACTTTCATCAATTGATTAATCAAAGGGACTTTTTTTTTTTTTTTTATTGTGAAATTATATGAAACTTGACAAAATTTTGTAAAATGAAAATGAGTTGAGCTGATTAATGAGCCCGATAAATTATACAAATTGAAAGTCGACTGAAACTCTATATTTGAGCTTGCCAAAGAATCGAGCCTAAATGTGTATATATGAAATTCGATTTTTATTATTTAAAGTGAAAATTCATATTATTTAAAGTGAAAATTCATATATATTTTAATTGTAGATGAAGTGTTTTATCAACCCAAATAAAATTTAAGGATAAAGTGCACTTCACCCCCTAAAAAAAATTGTATTTTGCACTTTCCCCCATAAAAATACAAAAAAGAGACATCGCCCCCTACAAATTTGGTATATGCATCACTTTGCCCCGATTACTATTTTTCGGTCAAAATTGATCAGAAAGCATGTAAATAATTTTTTCGTGATCCTCTCATATGCTCAAATTTGAACCCCAACCGTTGTGTTTCTCTAATATATCATCTTAGAGTTTTAAAGTTCTCTAATAAAGATGATAATGCCCTTGACAAAAAAATTATTTAAATGATTTTCGATCAAGATTTAGCCGAAAAATTGTAATTGGAGCAAAGTGGTGCATATACCAAATTTGTAGGGGATGATGTCTCTTTTTCATGTTTTTAGGAGGTAAAGTGCTAAATACAAGTTTTTCGAGGGGCGAAGTGCACTTTACCCCCAAATTTAATGCATACAAGAAAATAAATAGGAGTAAAAGAAAACGTGACGTCCCATAAGTAGTTTTTTTTCTTAGCAGCTAAACAAACCAAGAACAATCGCAATCACAGCAGAAAATAGCACCAAAAGCAAGAAATATTCTTATTGTGGTAACAATTTCGCACAATCAAACAAAATTGGTGAAAGGAATAGGATCATTTCTGTGGAAATCTATCCGATTTTGATATGAAAAATATGGGTTAAAAGCCTCAGAGTATATTACAATCATTTTCTCAATTGGGATTTTCATCCTAATTCAATCTGGCAAATTTAGGGGGATTGAATTTGAGGCCTCGCTTGTCGTTGAAGCAAGCTTTGCCCGAGGATCCAGAGGAAGAGTGTAGGCCTTGGCGGAAAAAGATCTTATTTTTCTCCCCCAATTCTATAATAATGGCGTTTAAATTCAGTTGGGTTTCTATGGTTAAAATGTGCTTGCTTCTGATGCTGATTACTGCGGTTTTGATTGCTTGCTTCACGCTGCCAGTTGAAAAGGTTAGCTTTTGTTTTATTTTTTGCTTGATTTTGCTTTTAGGGATGCTTTAGGTTTCTGCTTAATTGGGTATGTTTGGGTGTTTTTTAGGATTGATTTCGGGATTTGGGTGATGTGATTGACTTTGCCAGGATGTTGATTGATTAGAATCTTAAGACTTTAGATTATGCTCATATATTGATTAGTTGCTTTGTCGAACATGCTCGGTTTTCTGAATTTGAGTGTTCTTCACTCTGGTAAATGCATGTGTGCTTTTCTGTAGCTTTTAACGAGTAGGCATCAGTTGAAGCAATTCAGTGAATAACTTTGCTTGAAGATATTCTTCAAATAAATAACAGCTCTTCAAATAAATAACAGAGTTATACATTCCATTTGTTTACCTTGTTACTGAGTAGTTGCTTTCTCCAGATGCTGAAGGATTTTTTACTATGGATAGAGCAAGATCTTGGTCCTTGGGGTCCTCTAGTGCTGTAAGTGCAGTTTTCTTTTTGCTCCAAATTTTAATTTGGCAAAGTGTTTTTATGCTATTAAACTCCTAAGCTGCTCTAGGAACGAATCATGGATTAATCTGATTAAAAAAATGTCTGAAAACTTACACAATTAGGAGTCTTGTTTTAAGTCACACGTGGTTTGTTAACCTTGCAGAGCTGTTGCATACATTCCTTTGACGGTGTTGGCGGTTCCAGCTTCAGTACTTACGGTAAGGATTAAAGTTTCTCAATTTCAAGTTCGTATTCACAAGTTTGTGGCTAATTATTGTTGAACATAATGAGAATGAAACTCAAAGTGATTTGCTGGAGTTTGAAATTCTTGGGAGAATGCATAAATGGACAGACATTTTTCATCTTTCACGTTACTGGTTGAACTGAAACCTCTATGGTACTTTGTAATCTCTTTCAGCTTGGTGGTGGCTATCTCTTTGGCTTGCCTGTGGGCTTTGTTGCTGATTCTATAGGGGCTACAGTAGGTGCTGGGGCTGCATTTCTTCTCGGCAGGACGGTAAGTTTCTTTTTATCTAATAGCAGCATTCAGTTTCCTGATAATAAAAGATATTAAGGTTAAATCTAAGGTGTATCCTTACGAAAATATTTTTCATATATTACCAAGGTACAGAATGTAAAAACAATAAAGAAGCATTCCTGCCCCTTGATATTCATCAATTCTTTTCTTAACTAAATTATGAACAGATAGGAAGATCATTTGTTATTTCCAAGTTGAAAGACTATCCAAAGTTCCGTGCTGTTGCAATTGCCATTCGAAGATCTGGATTTAAGGTTTGTGTTTATTCTCAAATCCGAACTCAATTTTTTGTCGTTGATTTATTAATCTAAAGCTCTTTCTGCTCATTATTATAGTATTATCTGGTTAATTTGGTTCCTTGAATTAATATTAGATTTATACCAATCCTTCTTGTGCTTATGCGTTTGAATTTCTTTTCTTGTTCAACAGATCGTGTTGTTGCTCCGGCTTGTTCCTTTACTTCCGTTTAACATGTTGAACTACCTCTTATCCGTGACTCCAGTGCCTATAGCTCAATACATGTTAGCTTCATGGCTCGGCATGATGGTATATACTTTATTCAATACCTCTTAGATTGTGATAGGCATAATTCTATGTATCTATATATATCATGTAAAAGTCCATTTATGTCCTATGTGCAGCCAATTACTTTTGCATTGGTCTATGTTGGGACAACTTTAAAGGATCTTTCAGACGTGACACATGGATGGAATGAACTTTCGAAAACACGCTGGGTAAGAGCTCTCTTGGAGTGTTCCTTTCGACATTAGTTTCATGATCTTTCTTTGAGTATTCTATTATTAAACTTAGTGACAATAACTGTTCCATTTTGTTGCCAATTTTCTTGTCTTGACACTAGCATTTTCTTCGATTGCAGGCACTTATTGTGTTGGGTCTTGTGGTATCTGGTAAGTTTCAAGTGATTGTTATGAACTACTTTATGTCACATTTCTGACCACAATGAGTAACTTAGTTTTGACTGATTTGGGATGGGCGGATTATTTATCTTCTCTTAATTTTGTTTCGACCAACTAACATTGTTATTTTCCGGGTTTTCTTATAGTGGTACTAATAATTTGTGTTACAAGAGTTGCAAAGGCAGCTTTAGAAAAAGCATTGGCTGAAAACGAGGATTTAGATGACGATTTCTTGTCACCACAATTACCCATTACAGCTGACCCTTCTGCAAATCTCCATGAGCCATTTATAATAAAGATCAGTACCCCTCAAGACAATCATGAAAAGTAGTCCATTTAATGTCCAAATTCTCCAGTGCTTTGTACTCGGCGAATTTCAAGCTGCGGTGATATTCATCTGTACAGTCGGGGTATTTGTACGACAGGTAGATTAGCTACATTACATTTGACAACATATTTTTCCCATGTTTACCTTCTGAGATGGTTCATATACAGCAGATATAAAGCATATATGTTTCATTTCTAGTTCCATTTATACCACTGCCTTTCATGTATGTACCAAAAACTCTTGCAATTATATGCAGCCTTGAAATACATATATTTTCATTTTGCAACCTTAGCTTGATGTGGGCTCGAGTAATACTTTATTTGATAAACAGAGGTTTGATTCGAGGGGCAGGGGTCGTTTAATCAAGTCTCGATTTTGACCCCTTATGTTGTTTTTGGCTCAAGGATTTCTGTTAAAGTATAATGAATTATAACAAAGAAACCCAAAGAAAATATCATTCTTTGTGTTCTCTGTCATTCCATTCATATGATATTGAACAAGGGGAAAGAAAATTTGTACCATCTTTGGAGCCATTTCCACAGAGAAAGCAAGATCAAATAGCCTACCAAATGGATGGTGGGCCTGGACCACCATGAACAAGAGCATTTTGCTACCTAAGTTCTCTTACATGTTATTTTATAGCGGACATTATGTGAATCATCGATAATTAGAGTCCAATGAGTGATAAAAAATTCACCCAACGATTGCAATTACCAACTCCATAAGTCTCGATTCAGTTAAGAATTATCTCTACGAATCATTGTAATAAACGATATTAGGTAGATCAACTCAATCCATCCAATTATCCATCTTTGAACTATCTATCTTATGATGGACTAAGGGGAAGAAAAAGGAAAAAAAGGACTGTTTCTTCAAACTTAAAGAGAAAAGTAGAAATAAAGGCAACATAGCACAATGATGAAACATGAAGCAAAATCATATTCAGACCCCATCAAGAAGTTTTAAAATAGTGCATTGTGGGCACTAATACTCATGATTTCTTTTCCATTCTTAATGAACAACATCAAAAAAGTAGTTGCCTTAAACTTATTATCATTCTCAGATTCCAAATTCTTGCTTCATGATCACACTGTAGAAAGAAAATTGGAAGTTTGAGGGTCCCTACCAATAATCCATTTCCTTCACATTCTATAGCCCCTCATCCAACTATTTAAGCACACTACTCTTACAAGTTACAACATCAAAAGGGATGTCTTATAAAGTCATAAATAACTTTTGTTTGTAAAAACAAGTTCAAAAAAACAAGCCAATTCCCATCTAAATTCTTCACAAAATGCGCGGTTTTAGCCTCACTTCAGTCGCGAGATGCTTCAATGGATGCACGGATCATGCACAAGTCTCGGGGCCTGGAACGAGGATTTGGAACTTTAGTGATAAGCCTATTGAGCTCCAAATACGAGTGGGATCAATACTGAAGAAAGTTCATAGTTTGAAACCAGGTTCTTCCAAGAGATTAAAGAGTAAGAAGATTTACAAGGCTTATATCCCTGGAAAACCTACTAGTAAAGGAAATGGAAATAGTGGAGGAATGAAAAATTTGCTTTATTACTATGATGAAACATGCCACCCTTATATTTGGATACATGATTTGGGGTGTGATTTTTCAAGGATGGTTAAGCAACAATATATTAGTCTCGAGGACTTGAGAGATTGTTCAGAAATCAGGGTTTTTAGGGATCATCAGAAGGGTTGTATATCGGTTCGTAAGAAATCCAGGCCTGAATTTTGTTGAAATATTCGGGATTTTTTTCCTCATGGAATTAATTTGTAAGTGCAAAAATGTGATGCATGGTATGTACTTTTTCGCCTATATAGGTTTGTTGTTTTAATTCTTTTTATGTTTTGTAGTTCGTTTTTCTTTTATGTTTGGAAATGCTCAATATATAAAGTCGAGCATGAGGAATTTGTAAGAAATATTATAATTTTAGTAATGTAATGTTTATATTTGTTGTGAGTCTATTTCTTGATTTACTTCTTAAAATCAAACAAGTACACTTTATATTTTGGCTCAACAATATTCACTTTGCTTGAGAAATGAAAAAGGTAATTGTTGACTTAAAGGAATGATACTTATATAATCTTCATAGCTGCAGAATATAAAGTAATGAATAAGTTTTTTATGTTGTGTTAGATATTGACTACTTTTTCAATTTATTATATCTCTTTGAAAGCATTCAAGTAGCTTTGAATACTTTACATTCATCATGAGTTAGTAAAATAACATATAAATATGTTTTAAGTATTTTCACTTCCAAATATATACTTTAATATCATGTTCTTTTGTGTTTCATTCACCTTTCTCTAACGTAATATATATGAATTCTTACCTGGGCTTCTTCAAAGAAAACCCAACAAACTTATATAAATGTTTTACGTTTCATATTTCATGAAAAATGTATAAAAGAAATATAAGTATTATTGTATACTTATGATGACAAATTTTATATATTTATCGTGCATATACAAAACATCAAATTGAACGACATATTTAAATTTTGTAGATAGAAAACTAAATATGTAGCAATTAGCATGTGTAGTTAGAGTTAATTATGGAAGATTGCTTGCTTCTTTTACATAAATCACACTTTCCAACAGCAACTTTATGTGGCATTATAGTTAACTTATAATAACTTGGTGGATTACAACTAATGAGAAATCAATGGCTTTTCAAACTTTCAAAAACAATTTCATTATTGTCAAAGCAACATAATCCACTTTTAACCAAACTATAGCTATAGCTATTAAGTATTAATTACTTGCTTCACCAGATCAAATCAATTGAAGTATAATACAAGTATCCAAATTTGAGTATTTGAAAATGTGATTAAATGCATAACTTTTTCTTGGATTCTGATACGGAGAATGATATTACAAAAATACAAGATCATACCCTTGTGTGAAGTTGGGAGGTTCGGAGGCCCCGCCCCGCCCCATATGATTTCTTAGCTAAGTTTTTGGCAATCCTTAGATGAACTAATTTTAGACGTTTGAGAATCCATAAAAAAAATATAATGTTAAAGAAATAAGTATTACATAATACACCTTTTATTCTTTTTTATTATATTTATGGATTAAAGTAGGGGTGGCAAATGGGTGGATCGGATCGGATTTGGGTTGGGTCCAATTGGGTTTGTAAAAAAGATAAGTTGGAACCAACAAGAAACCAAAATGTCTTTTCAATATGAATTGGATCCTTATTGGTTTTGATTGGTTCCAAATGGTTCTTGTACAAAGATCCATTTAGGAACCATAAAGGATCCAAAATAGGAGGTTGGTGACTTATGGATCCAACACAATGCAAACATTTGTATACTAATCCCTAATCTTTTTTTCTTGTTCACCACTAATCCAATATAATGCAAACAAATTTTTTTTTCTTGTTCACTAACTAACTTATTACATTATATTTTTATAATTTTCTTATAAAAATTCCAATCATATTATACTAATATAATAATTTATATGTAAAATATATTATTAACTAATGTATTTTAATTTATAACGAAAAAATTAATGTAGAGAAATTAAAGATATAATTTTTTTTTCGGTTTCAAAAATTAAAAATAAAATATTTTTTTTCGGTTTCAAAAATTAAAAATAAAATATTTTTTTTCGGTTACAAAAATTAAAGATATATTAATTGATACTAAGTTATAATTTATGTTACTATTTGAAAGTTAGTCGGTTCAGAATAGAGGTGTAAACGAGCCGAACTTGACATTTTTTTCGAACTCGTCGAGCCCAAAATTTTCGAGCTCGGACTCGAGCTCGTGAGCATGGATTCGAGCCGAGCTCAAGCTCGCGAGCTCGAGCCCGAACTCGAGCCGAGCCCAAAATTTTCGAGCTCGGACTCGAGCTCGTGAGCATGGGTTCGAGCTCGAACCGAGCCCAAAATTTTCGAGTTCGGACTCGAGCTCGTGAGCATGGGTTCGAGCTCGAGCCGAGCCCAAGCTTGCGAGCTCGAGCTCGAACTCGAGCCGAGCCCAAAATTTTCGAGCTCGGACTCGAGCTCGCGAGCATGGGTTCGAGCTCGAGCTCGAGCTCGAGCCGAGCCCAAGCTCGCGAGCTCGAGTCCGTACTCGAGCCGAGCCGAGCCCAAGCTCGTGAGCTCAAGTCCGTACTCGAGCCGAGCCAAATATTTTTATTTATTTTTAATTATTTAATATATATTTATTAATTATTTAATATATGTTTATTAATATAATAATAAAAATATAATATATATTAAAAAATAAAAAAACTCAAATGACTAAAAATAATATAAAATAATTTTTTGATCTTATTATAAAAATTTATTTAAAGTATAAGTTCAAATGACTAAAAATAATAGAAAATACTTTTTTGATCTTATTATAAAAATTTATTTAAAGTATAAGTTCAAATGAAATTTATTAAGTATGAGTTTACATATTCTCTACAAGTGAAATTTTAAATAAAGAAAACCAATTGGGTCTAAGAAAGAAAAAAGGGAGAATTATTTCTCTATTTTTTAATTGGATCCATTTAGGAACCAAAATAGGCCCATTATTGGAACCAATTTGGACCCAATAAAAAACCATAAGAAACCAAGGTCTTGAAAATCTAATAAATACAAAACCAATTGGAACCATAATTCTTTTTTTTAAGATCCATCCAAACCCAAAACTAATTGGGTCGGGTTGGACCACGGTTCCGGAACCAATTTGCCACCCCTAGATTAAAGTAATCTAGTTGTACAACAATAATCAATACTATTTATAAACGAATACGAGTACTTTTCGCGCTCTCTATATTTTTTACAGTAATGCGTTATTCATTTTTATTTGAATTATAATTGAATTTAAAATTTTAATTTTGAACTTTATTTGATTGGGATGGAATTCCAAATGAGTTTTAAAAGTTGAGTAAAACATGAGTCTATTTTTCTTTTTGAAATGATTTTTTTTTTTCAACATATATATTATCATTTTTCAATAGTCAAATCAAAGTCAATTCGAGACTTAAAAGTTAAAACTTATTGAATGGAAAAAATTATTTTTTAATTAATATATATATAATAACAAGAAATTTTTCTATGAGCTTGAATAATTTAATTCTATATATCCCAATTTCACAAAAGAAATATTAAACATATTTGTATGGATATGCAACACATAAATGCACCCTTAAAATTAAAAATAAAAAAACAGAAAATTCCAAAACATGAAATTAAACATACAATTTTTATTTGTAGAACCAAGAATTCTTCCACCTTCTTCTCCCCAAAACCCCCCAACACTCAATCAAAATCAAAATCAAAATGGGAGTTTCTTTCAGCAGCAGCAACACCACCACCACTACCAGAAGAAGAACCACCCACCCCCACCCCTACCCCCCTCCCCACCCAATGGACTACTACCCCCCTTACCCCCTATACGAGTACCCCCCTTTCTACAGTTCCAACGCCTACACTGTGTGCAATCACCCTAACCCTATAATGGGTCAGCCTTATTTTGCTCAATTTGAGCTGCCACCGCCTCCTCCGCCGCGAATGGCAGCGCCCACGCCGTCTGGGGAGCAGAAGCCCGCGAAAGTTGTGAATAGTGATGTGAATGTGCATAAAGATTCTTTGAGGTTTGAGATTGATGAGCTGAAGCCGGATCATTACTTGGTTTCCTTTGTTTTTGATGCTTTGCTTGATGGAAGGTATGATTTTTATTGTCATAATTTGTTGTTTTTTTGTTCAAAATTATGCTTTTTGTTAGTTGATTTAGTGATTTTTGATTGCGTGTGTAGCAATTAACATTGGTTTGACGTTGAATTTGATAATTGTAAGCTAAGAGATGATATCTGAAATAGAACTTGATATTGGCACTAGATGTGTGTTTTTAGTGATTTTTGATTGAATCATGTATAAGGAATTTACTTTGGTTGAAGTTTTGTTGTTAATTGAGAGCCAAGGGCCTTTAGTGATAGGTGAAATGGAATTTGATAATGCCACATGATTTGGAGATTTACTCAATACTTGTGATCTAGAATTTTAACTTTTTATGAGGAAAACCACTAAAACTAGAAGCAGGATTCCCATGCCTTGTGAGAATTTTAGTGTAAATTTTTGGGTGAAATAAAAAGTGCATAGGGGTGAACTGGTGCATAGATATATTCGGTAGTTAAATGAACATTTCGGAGGAGGGTATATGTTTAACAGCAAGAACAAATACTATCAAATCATCTATATCTATCACCTTCAACTTTCTCTATCCCTGCACCATTTGGGGTTCTATTGCCTGCTGAGAGACCTTTGTAGTTTTACTAGGAGTGTGAGCTATCCATTAGATTTGGCATTGAAAAGGATTGATTTGACTCAATGATTTTCTATGTTGTTTTGATCATTACTGCTATTCCTACCTTCCACATAAGGCATTGATACTATAGCACTCAACTATCCTGTTCCAATAGTCCACTTCTTGAAACCTGAAATTGAAATATTTTGAAGGCTGGCTTAATCAGGGATTTCTCAGACCTCAAAGTGACTCTTCTGCAAAACAAGTATTATCTGTCCGCTTTTGGGTTCCGCATAAGCACCTTGTGGCAGTCATAGGCAATTTGTTTTACGTTCCTTATAAATGCTTTTTATTTAGTAAACTTGATTACTTAGTGGAGAAAATAGAATATGCTGCATTATTTGTATTTCTTATCCACTAGTTGTTTTTTGTGTATACATGGTGCAATTTTAGGAGTGTTAGCTTCGTCTTTTATACGTATATGAAGATTACTCTTGTTTCTCTCCTTCCACTATCTGGAATCAATTGTGCATCTGAAAAGTTTTAGATTCCAGAGTTAAATCTTTAATTTTCCTCGTTTCCTCGAGACATGATTTGTTTGTGCAAATGCTTGTTCTTAGTTGGCTTGGTGATATGTATGATGGAAAGCTTTGTTTAGTTTTGATTTGTTTACAACATCTAATTACATCAAGTCATGATTGTTTCATACTTTTGGGAAGGGTGCAGGATATGCATCTGATTGCATTTTCTTTTTGGTATTAACATGTATATTATAGTATGGTCATTTTTGTTGTAAATTTCTTTAACTAGAGCTAGGAGCCCCTTCATTGATCCTCATTCATTTATACAACAATTGTCCATATGAAATGTAGACACAACTTACAATAACGAGATATGGGAGTATCTTCGAACAGATAGCTTGTGACTTGAGCAACTTGTTTGTCGCAGCTATATTTTCTAGACATTAAGTCTTCAATTAAAGGCAGGTTTAGAAACTCTCCTTTTGGACTTTTGATTCTCCACCCCATACCTTAATGAAGATCACTGCTTTCTTTGCTTCCTAGTTTAAAAAGAGAGTCCCGAGGCTAGGGACGTGGAATCTCAATAACTGATAAGTGATAACTGATAACCCTATTTTCTTTTGGTCACTCCTGAAAGTGGGTTTCCATGTGAACATGTCAATTTGTGGCTGTTTCACATAACTGATTGCAGATTTAGTTTTGTGGAGTTCCTATGTAAATATGATTCATTATATACTTTTCTTTCACAATCAAACTTCCATTGATCTTCTATCTATAATGTTTCTGTTGAATAAGAATTTGCACTATGCTATTGTTATTCATCAATGAGAAAAGCACCATGCACAAGTTATGTTGACTATTCTATTTGCTATCTTGTCCGACCGACTAAACGAAATGAAGTTTTTGTTGCTAGTTTTCTTTTCACTTTTCTTTTTTTTTTATAATCAATAAAAGAAAGATCGAGAAACATCACATATGAACTAAACACCTGAGGATTATGATGCTTCTTGTTATCTATCCTCTCCTGAAAATAAGCACCCGTATTTGGCACAATTTATGTATTTAACTTCACTTAGTGGGTTTTCTTTAATTTATTTACTTTGATATTCACAGCATCACAATCTGCTACTTTGCCAAGGAAGAGCCTGACCGAAGAGTCGTCCCATTATTCCCTGAAGCCTACGTCCCCATTAAAGTCCCTTTTCGCAAAGGACTTAACCAGCAATTTCGACAGCCTCCAGGGACCGGCATTGAGTTGGGTTTCTTTGCATTGGAAAATCTCTCGAATCCAACATCCAGAGACGATGTGTTTCCCATTGTAATATCTGCCGACACTTGTGCACCTTCGTATATGGTCGATGATAGAAGCTATCTTTTGCCACATACATTTCCTCAAGTGCAGATAACTCAGGTTGCTGTGATGAAAAATCACGAGGGACAATTTACTCCAAAAGTGATTAGGCAGTTACTTTGGACTGATGATATTTGTTATGAACTGCGAGAGATTTATGGGTTAGGAAAATCTGGCTCAGGTATTAATGATAATGGATCGGGGAAAGAGTGTGTGATTTGCATGACTGAGCCAAAGGATATAGCGGTGCTACCATGCAGACATATGGTAATGGGATATTCCTTACCAAATTTTATTTTATCTAATTCTTTTTCTTCTTAAAAAATTATAAATTTCTTGATTTATTGGTGCATAGCATGCCTTATTATGGAATCTGATTTTAAATGCTCAAGCTCTATGCAGACTTCGAATTTTGACTTTTAGTCTTCATTGCTGTAGACTTCAGATACCTTTCATTATCCTTTTAATTATCAGTCTTTAATTTGAAATATGTTGCATTATAGTGTATGTGCAGCAGCTGTGCAAAGGCATTGAGAGTTCAGTCGAACAAATGCCCAATCTGCCGAGAAATCATTGAATCACTCCTGGAAATCAAGATTGATAATATCGACCACTTCCAGTAGATGGCATGATAAATTGTGGAATCTCGTTAGTTGGAAAATCGTCTTTTTAATTAGGTATATTTACAGTTTAATACAACTGTCAATATTTTGTGATTTATATTTCTTTGTTGCAGACAGGTCCTGGATTAGGTTATAGTTATCCGAAAATCTTTCATGTTGTCGTGTTTATTACATGTGTACACTATATAGTCACACTCTGATATAGCCCTGTTGTTGTTTTCTTGAATATGATCATTCTGTCTTTCCCTCCATGACATATACATAAATGTTTTGATTTCTCAATTAAATTCTTTGATCTAAATATGATGTGTTAGAAATTCGATTTATAGTATTATTTAGTCCTACTAAAAGCCAAGAGATTTTAGTGCTGGAAAAGTGTATTTGCCATAGAAGTTAGCAATAGCAGATACAAAACACATGCAATCTGTAAAGTTTGAGAGTAGGGTTTTTATTCTGAACACAAAATACAAATTGGTTCAGTGACATTAATAGAAGCTTGTATTTTTGGTACCCATACATGGACCTCTTGGGGGACCATTTTACATTAATGTGTGGTTCACCATTTATAATAGTGCAACTACTTTAGGAGGTTTAATTCCAGAATTATTTGCTTCATTATTGTTGCACTTGCACACTACTTGAACTTGTGATCTTTCTTGGATCTATTCACTTCTGACTTCTGATCCACTCGGGCCCCACCAACCCCGTCCCGACTGTACTAGAAATGAGATTCTAACTTGAATAGATTTGCGAGTGTTAGATTACTCATCCCCAATGGGACTATAGATCTTACCTCAAGTAGAGTTGTAAACTGTTAGATTATTGTATTTCGACTCATAATAGATATAAAATGCAGCCCATTTTGGGCATTGGTCGAGTAGGTTTGTGAGCGTTAGATCCCACATGCCGATCATGGGCCCTAGTATAAAAGAGACATGAGATGATATCTTAAGTAGGTTTTGTAAATTGTTAGATTACACATAGTCACGATCCATAATAGATACTGAGATTTACTCCTCTTGTATACATACAGCTCAAATTAAGATTTTGATAGCGACGCCTCACGTACACCTTCCTCATCATAAAAATGCTATCAACTAGTGTAATGTCTTTAGATTATGTATCGATAACACCATAATTACACACAATATTGTATTTGTATCATTAGATGGACATGGAAAAGTTTTTGAATCTCATTTGGATAGTACAAGCTTCAAGAGTCATGTAAAAAATTTATGAAGATATTTGACAGATGACATAGTAGTATAAGATGTGAGAGAGAAAATATGTCACAGTCAAGAGGGACCATCTTCTCATACAGCCAAAAGGCAATAATGGATTTGTCCTTGGAGATTCCTCTTCAGAGTTATTAATGGATTTTATCTTTTGACATTTTTTGTTCCAATAGTGAGTGAAACTCATCAGACCAATAAATTGCACATCAAATATTGGCAGGCACAATTTATTGTATTTGTATATGTACAATCTTTTACTATTTAACTGAAAGAACAACTCTAGGTGCTTTTGTTAGTAATTGTGATATTTTCAATTGAAAAGTGAAACTGCATACTTGTTGATTGTACTCACTTGCTAGCTAGGTGCATTAATCACTTATGTGAAAATTACATTTATTGTTACTCAACTTTACTTGATTTCAATTTTCTTCTCATTTGTTATGAATCTTTTATATTTATATCATATATTTTGACTAATATGGTCTCAAATTGCAGCAATAAAGTTTTCTAGTTAAATATGCATAAAATTCTCTGAAACAAGAATTGGATATTTATGAGGAGGACACCCATTTTTCTTCTTATTTTTATTCATGTGCTTTCACATGTTATACTTTGCACTTAAATAGAAATGCCTCTTCATACTTTGCCAAACACATTTGTTCCTACATGAGAAGGAATGACGTTCTTTTCAAACTCATGTTGTGTGTTGTAAATGTTTTTCAAGAGGTAAAATCTTTACAACATACTTCTTCATTTGATAAAAGATTTAAATTTTCGGGTCAAGTTAGGGTTGATTAGATTTTTAAAAAAAAAAAAAAATATACATGTAACAAGATCAAGTTATTTATTCAGATTCTAAATCAATTCTAATTTGAGTCCAATTCAATTAATAATTAATCGAGTCGAAACACAGCCTTTTAAGCTTGAAATATTTCCGAAAATATTTGAACACCGTGTTGGGTTCCAATTAATATTAATATGGATTTGAATCATAGAGAAAAAGATCTAAAAATATATTAATATATTTTTGGATATCTCTTAGTACAAACATGTCCGTACACCCGTGGATATGCTCAATTATGCTTAGCATGACCTTTGCTCAATTTACAATGCAAGAAAACTATTCATTGTCGAATGACTTTTTTGTAGCATGTTATTATATTGTTTATTGAAAAGATAAGTATTATTGAATAAGTGTATAAATCACAGAGTAATGATATATACCACCGTTTTCATACCACCGATTTTTCACTCTTTCTATTATTGGTAAATAATTATTTGGATTTAATTAATTCAATTGAATTTAATTAATTCATACTTTCTAAATCAAGGGGAGGTGAAAAATCGGTGGTATGAAAATGGTGGTATATAGCATTCCTCTACCAATAATCAAATAAAATATGAATAATAAAATCTTAAGTGATAATATCAAAATTGTCATTCAATGGACAAAAACTTTCATTTTTATAAGAAAAGATAATTTTCATAACTTTACTAGTGACAAATTTATATAAAAGTTGTCACTCTTAAGTCTTAACTATTTGTGACAATGAATATTATTATAAAAATTAACGATTGCTGAAATATATTTAATGAGAATTTAATCAAAAATATATTTTTATTATCATTAAACTATTGTTAAACATATATCACAAATTATTAATAATAACAATTTAAAAAGACTTTTTCTAACATAACAAAAATTATCATTATCACTCATCACATATATCTAATAATAATTCCAATATGGCCTTTTATTCTATAGTGCTTGCACTATTATATTAGCACAAGTAATAATCAAGATTATAAACTCTAGAAAATGATGTGGCTTAAATTAGGCTAGGATGATAAACATATTTTACGATGTTACAACGTTAGAAAACTCCATATCTTCTTTCGCAAAAAGTAATAAAAGTGAAAAAAAATCTTTTCAGATTACATTCTTTTGAGTAATTATCAAGCACAAATACTATAAATTTTAAGCAAAATCTTTAAAATAGTCTAAAAATTCAAAATTTATGTAAATCACCCAAAAGTAGAAATGCATTATTATGGATGGAAGGAGTTTCTTTTGAAGCAATTTCACATTTCCTTTACGGCCAAAAGGGTCCCATTGGCCTTAAAGAATTCACTAATTTCAAACTAAAAATGTAGAAAGTGAAGGACAAAGGCACAAGAGTTTCATCATGGTTTAGGCTTTTAAGAATGACAATACTTATTAGCTTACAAAAGAATGGTTCAAACTTAGAGAAAATAAATGGTTAAGATTAATTCTTTACCCACAATTTTTGGTTTATGTTAAGGGTAGTGTAGAATGTGAGTACATATACAATACATGGTATCAACTGGAAAATTACAAAAAAAGATCTTTATAGTCTTCTAAATTGTTGTTAATTTGATATATATTATTTTTATGTTGATGAGACTATGCTTGTCATGTTTTGCATAAATATTTTGATTTTGGAGAATAATTTGTTCCAAGAAAATCTAAGAAGAGAATAAATTTCTATAAATTTGAGAAATAATAATTAAAATGAGTATGGATTGATTATGTTTTTTAGTAAAATGTGATGTGATATGTCTTTTGTGTGATATAAGTGTTTGATTGCGATGTTATTTTATGGAAGAATCCCTAAAAGTTATTTGTATAGTATTTTTCACAAAATAATATTACACAATTCACCGACTTAATTTGACATTGAAATATAGGTAAAGCGTATTTTATTTTGTACTTTACATTATTTCAGATTATGATATAATACTGATTGACACCATATATTGAGATATTAAATTGCATTTATCGACAAATTGCAATATTAACATGTCAAGTCTTACATGAGACATCGAAAATGTAATTCACCAAGACACCAACTAACAATCTAGGTATATGAGTGAAGTTGAAACACAATTTCTGAATGTTAAAATGTAAATTATAGGTACATTGTTTGGTTTTGTTTAGTTATTGTGTAGGTAATAAAGAGGTAAAATTTATATATATTTTCCAATAAACATAAGAGGTAAATTAACTTTTCAGCATAATTCGGAAAAAAGTGTTCCATTCAATCAAAAAAATGGATCATTTCAAAAATGACTTTATGCATTTCTCTTGGGTGCATGAATTTTTAAATGTAGTAAAAAAGTAAAAGCAATTTAAATGGGAGTCAACAATTGAGGTGAAAAAATTGCCTCTCAAGAGAATTGTCTATCATAATGATTCTATGCACCATTATTTAGTGAAATACTTTCCTTTTTATGAATGGTATTAATGATCCTAATTTGAGAGGCAATAATATTCTATGACGCGAAGAAACTAAACAATATAGTTGAATAATTTACCGAAAGGATGAAGAATATTTATTATTGAGGCTTTTAAGTATTTATCATTGAGAAAATATGTATACTTTTTTCGAGTATATATTATCGAGGTTTTAAGTCCTTTACACAATATAGTTGAATAATTTACCGAAAGAGTGAAGAATATTTGACATTTTGAGATTATAAGAAGTATAAAAAGATATCAAATGCGAGATTACAAAAATAGTATTATTTAAGTTCTTTGAACTAGGCCTATTATAATCTTAGTCTTGTTTCTAAAATTAAAAAATAGTCTCGTTTGATTATTGCTTTTGCAATTTTAGTCACATATGTTAAGAAAAATGGAGTTTCACAAGCAACATGCATATACCATTAAGGGATTAAATATAAACTATATAAATATCGTCTAACTTTTACAACCTTAGACCCAAAACGCTAATAAAAAATTGAGTTTCTTTTTCAAGTTTTAAATAATCTAGGTTTTCTATTAATTTTTAGCAAGTAATGGTTTATGAGACAAATATTATTTTTTCACACACATATTAATAGGTGTATATATATATATATAAATAGTTCTTTTATAGTTATGTGCACATAAAAGTAGTTATGATATATTAAAAATGAATTTTCCTAGCTTCTATTTATCTTCTTTCAATGATTTGTACAATTGAAGCTAGGAAAATTCATTTTTACCTCTCTCTCTAGCTATTTTATTCTTAGTATTGTCTTCTTAATGTGTCAAAATGATATGACTATTGTAATAATTCAAACTTTAAATTATGATTAGTTCTACCTATGAAGTATTACAATCATTTAAGTTTTATCAAGATAGAATATATATGATTTACTATTTCTCTCATTGCAAACAAAGTCTACAACTTTAAATAGAAGGATATTGGCAAGTATGTGAACATATGGTGCTTGACTAGATAGTTTTAGTGATATTGTTTTATTATAAATAATGTAGTTTACATAATACTTGCATCATTTATTTCTCATTTTTATGCAATTAAAACCTATATTTGAAATTATACATATTGACTTAAGGTATAATATTAGGATTATTTGCATGCGGGCAGTACATTATATATTTTATACAAAGGGATAGTAAGTGCTAAGTTTTAAAACATGAATGAAGATCTTTGACAAAACACAATAGCAGAATTGGATGCAAATAGACCTATAATGTTATTCATTGAGATTATTTTTGGTAACATCTGCATTTTGGAACTAGTCAACTATATTAATGTGTTTATTGATTTAATATATGAACAACACCAAAATCATATTATTTGTTACTTGTACTATATATATACTTCAAATACATTATTACAAAATAGTTATATTTAATAAAGAGAATATCTCGTAATTTTGGCAAAAAATAGTAATATCTAAAAATGTTACTAGTAAAAGAATGATTTGTAGTGTTGAGTTATGGAGCCTGAAAGACTGTAAATAGGCCCAAAAGTATTTTGATGGGCTTATGTCATTCTCCTATCAGGGTTAGGTATATTGTATTATAAATAACCCTAATATCATTGTAACTCTTAGAGTCGTAGACTCTCATTGTAATCACAGATCTCATCAGAAATATAGTGAAAATCCTGGTTTGGTAGCGCCCCCAGACGTAGTCAAATTATTTTGACGAACTGGGTCAACAATTCGTGTGTTCTTTTATCGTTTTTCTTTCGTGCGTTTATTCTCAATTGCGATCATATTCCTAACAACTGGTATCAGAGCTCCAGGTCGAGTGGGAGCGAATATGATGGGTGATGGAAAAAACGCCGATTGAAAAGTTTGACGGGACTGATTTTGGATTCTGGAAGATGCAAATTGAAGATTACATGTATGGTAAAGATTTGTATGAGCCCCTTGGTGATAAGTCGTCGGATATGAAAGACGAAGAGTGGAAGGTGCTTGACAGCAAGACGATGAGTGTGATTCGATTCTGATGTCGAGGTTAGAGCCCTAATTCTGTTGTCTTCTCTACCAGAAAGTTGGAGTGGAATGATTACCGTCTTCAGCAGGGAAAGAGAGGTTCCCGGTAAGTTGGAGTGGAACGGTTACCGTCTTCAGCAGGGAAAGAGAGGTTCCCGGAAAGTTGGAGTGGAACGGCTACCGTCTTCAACAGGGAAAGAGAGGTTCCCGGAAAGTTGGAGTGGAACGGTTACCGTCTTCAGCAGGGAAAGAGATGTTGAAATCTGACGAAGTAAGATATTTGATTATGAGCGAAGAAATTCGCAGGAGAGAATCGAATATAGCTTCGGGATCAGTTCTGAATACAGAAATTAGAGGCAGATCGAAATCAAAGCAATTGGCCTCGGAACTTGAGGTGAGAGGCTTGGCGCTGCCGTGAATCATGTTGTGGGCTACTGAATGAGAAGATCGAGAGATGGCTACATTGTTTGTTGAGTTCAGTCTCCAAGTGGGAGATTGTTGAGTTATGGAGCCTGAAAGACTGTAAATAGGCCCAAAAGTATTTTGATGGGCTTATGTCATTCTCCTATCAGGGTTAGGTATATTGTATTATAAATAACCCTAATATCATTGTAACTCTTAGAGTCGTAGACTCTCATTGTAATCACAGATCTCATCAGAAATATAGTGAAAATCCTGGCTTGGTAGCGCCCCCAGACGTAGTCAAATTATTTTGACGAACTGGGTCAACAATTCGTGTGTTCTTTTATCGTTTTTCTTTCGTGCGTTTATTCTCAATTGCGATCATATTCCTAACATGTAGGTTATGGATTTAAATGCATACCATGAACATAAAATTGGGGAAACTATATCATAATTTAGTAAGTGTGTTAGATGTTTGGACTTGTGCATGAAATGTCATATATTATAGTGAAAACTTAAGTTTTATAACATTAGAGGCATCTTTATGCTACTTACAAATATCGCTTACATTGTGTGTTAATACAAATGCTATTTCTCAAATATTAAATTAATTGAAGTACATTACATGATGAAAATTATAGATAAAAGACCTGAAATAGTTTTTGCAAATCTAGTCTAGACATTGTAATTTACATGATATTTTTTTTTATGGAAATTAGTATTTAATAAGAAGGCCGAGATTCAATAAGAAGGTCGAGATTATGATGATTTATGTTACTATATAACGTGCAATACTTTCACATATTCATTTGATTACATAGAATTTGTATAGGATTAACATATTTTATTTTGAGAATTTACTTGAAAAGAAAAACTTCACAGGCTTATTTGTTATCTTTGTCCTTTATATCACTATATAATTATAATACCAATTTATGTTACTATATAATGTTTTATATCGAGTTTTTTATATTAGTTTTATCAAGGTTCACCTATATATATATATATATTACTATATAATGTTTTATATATTGACTTTTTATATTAATTTCATCGACTTATTTTATTTTGAGGGTAACTTAATTGAAAAGCAAAAAAATCGAGATTATTATAATTTTATATTTGTATACGATACACATTATATTAAAATATTTTAACGACTTCCATTGTGCTATATATATGACCGAGAGGGGGCCGATCGAGGACCTCTCCTAGGTTTTGAAAGTAAATCTCAATATTGCATCTATATTTTTCAAATTATGGAAATTCTTTCTCCTTTATTTTTGTTTAAATAATACAGTTTTACCTAAGTTTTAAATTTTAATAATTTTACATTGAAATTCTAGTTTTGTCTTCGAGAAAAAAGCATATACTACATACTAAAATCTTTTGTTAGGAAGTTTGTACAGACAACATGGAAAATATTGCATTTGCCATCATAAGTTCAAGCGACGACATACTAAATACTATACAAATGTGGCATAGTCAAAAGCAAATAAATGATATCTTTATGTGAAAATAATTTACCAATTTATTCATTGTATTAAAGTTATGCTATATATTTATTCGTATTTAATCAACTATATGTTTATTTTTTATCATATGCAAATGATTTGCTTGACCCCTCTTTTGTTTCATAACATGTATAGAGAGTTAAACATACTTAAATTAAGAAAAAAAGAAATGATAACTATTTATGTATATGGCGTTATAAAACTAAAATTGAAGTATTTTAATTTATCTTTTGCTCTTAATTGGTAAATATCTTCCATTTTTTCACACCGAAGATAAAATTATTGATAATTAATTTCTTTAAATAAGCATTTTTTTCATTTATTTTGTGATAAGAATTACGGAAACCGTTTTAACACTTTTTATACGTAATAATTTCGGTATTTTTGTCTCACAGGACCCGGGCATTGACCCTAATTACGAGGGGTTAATGATGTACACCGACCTCGATCCAATGAAGCATGTTGAATTCAATGAGATTTTCCTCTCAACAATATCATATTATAGTAATCTCCGAAAAAATCTCTTTCTCATTGACCAAATACAAAAAATTTACGAAATCTCAAAAATTTCAACCAAAATTTAATTTCGTGTTGATTCCATAATTACAATTTAAATCTTTACGTACAAAATCTGTAACTCAATTACATATAATTTCACCCAACATTTACATATACTCTAGTTTCGATCCTAATATGAAAAACCCTTTTTCATATGTGATCCGTTACAACTTTTATGATAAATAAGCAAGTCAAATCATATTCGATAGTTTGACTAAATCGACAAAAAAGGGAAAAAAAACCCATTAAAATCCTAGAGATTTAAGATAAATGTTAGTATAATATTATGGCCAATTGTAGCAATCTGCAGTGTAATATTATTGTAATAAAGTTATAATAAATGAGTAAAATTTATTATATCAACCTAATTTTAAGATGGAGAAAATCTGACACGAGCTCCTTCACATCTGATGGTAATAAATGTAAAAAATTCATCAAGAATTTGCTTTCAACTTACTATAGTTAATGTTGGTGACTTATTGACCATACACAAAAGTTAAGCCAAGCCCACTATATAAAGCCGAGCCACAAAGCCTCATCACAACAAAAACTTGAAAATAAAAATTATAAATAAGCTTGGGGGCACACTTATGGTGATGATAACTATCAATCTCCATTGTTATGAAGTTTGAGAAACACTAAATTTTATATTATAGTTTTAAGGAGAGATACCCATAAATATAGCCTCAAAACCAAGGGAGTGAGCCTACTCCTTCTGTTCCAGTCTACCATTACATCTCTCTCTCTCTCTCTCTCTCTCACATTCTAACTCTGAACCAGAGGAAAAACAGAGGAGGTTTAATGCTGTTCACCCACAGATCTTATTAAACTTCTCATTTTCATTTCTTGTTGAGTTTTTGTGAGAGGTTATAACATTATAGTTTATATTTATTAATTTTCTTTGAACTTTGTTTTGCTCAGATCTACCCACCTCGTTACATTTGTTTCAACCCCTGTTTCTTGCATTTTGAGTTGATAAAGATGAGTAAAGAAGAGTTTTTGAAGATCCAGGTAACTACTTGTTTTTTTCACTCTTCTGTTGATAAATTTGTCTTTGTGTGTGAGTGTGTGTTTTGTGTATAGTTTGTGCATTTTGCTTTATGGGTTTTTGCTTGTTATGAACTCAAGGTGTTTTAGTGGCGTTATTTTTCTGGGTTTTTTTTTGTCTCTTTCTAATTTACTTTCTGGGAGATGGGTTGTTGCAGTTAATTCAATTAAAGAGATGTTTTTAATTTCCTTCAATTTTTTCGTTTTCGTTTTGGGCTTTAATTTCATGTTTATGGCTCTGGTAGTGATAAAGTTACCTTGTTTTATGTTCTCTGCCTTTGCTTGTACATGCAGACTTGTGTTCTCAAAGTCAATATACACTGTGATGGCTGTAAGCATAAAGTGAAGAAAATCTTGCAGAAGATTGAAGGTAAATAATTCTTCCATTTCTTTCACCCTAAATATTTTCTCAGATTTTGTAAAACCAAAATGGTCAAAAAATTCTTTTCAATAATTTATCAGTTTGGTAAAAAAAAATCTCCACCATTTTTTTTACATATATCTCTGATTTCCAATTTTTCTCAAAAAATTCTATCTTTTTCATATGGTATTAATTTTTGCCCCACATTTTCGTAACATATATCTCTGATGTCCAATTTGGTATTATTTTCTCAAAATTGGGTTAAAAATTTGATCTTTTTTTATAGGTGTTTACAAGATAAGCATTGATTCAGAGCAGGGGAAGGTGACAGTTTCAGGCAATGTTGACACAGCAACACTTATCAAGAAGCTCACAAAGAATGGTAAACGTGCAGAAATTTGGGGTGCTCCTAAGCCCAATAATCAAAACCAGCTCAACAATCAGTTCAAGAATCTGCAAGTTGACAATGGCAAAGGCGGAAATAACAAGGGTCAGGGTCAAAATGGTCAAAAGGGTGGTGGTGGTGGCGGTGGCGGTGGCGGCAACAACCAGCCAAAAGGTGGTCCACAGGGGCAAAATGGTCAAAACCCACAGCTTCAGCAGCTTCAACAACTCCAACAGCTTCAGCAGATGAAAGGGTTTCAAGATCTGAAGATGCCCCCTCAGTTTATGAAGGACATGAAAATGCCAATTAACGGTAAGGACCCGAACCAGAAGTCAGTCAAGTTCAATGTGCCCGAAGATGAAGATCTGACCGATGAGGATGATGACGAAGATGACTATGATGATGATGAATTCGACGAAGATGATGAGTTTGATGATGAAATGGATGAAGCCCCATTGAATAAGATGAAGCCTGTGATGGGTGGCGGTGGCTCTCAAATGCCTCCTAACTTGATGATGAATAGCCAGCAGTTTCAGCAGCTCATGAAGGGTGGCGGTCCTCCTAATGGCGGTAACAATGGTGGAAATGCTAAAAAGGGCGGCGGTGGAGGTGGAGCTGCCGGTGGTGGGGCCCAAATCCCAGTTCAGATGAATCCCGGTGGTGGTGCTAATGGCGGCAAGAAGGGCGGCAATGGGAACAATGGTGCGGCGCCAAATCAAAATCAAGGTGGCGGAAAGGGCGGCAAGAATGGTGGTGCGCCGCCGCAAGGTGGTGGCAATGGTGGTCAAAACAAGAATGCTGGCGGCGGCGGTGGTGGTGGTGCACCGAATATGAACAATTTTATGGCTAATGGAGGTAAGAAAGGAGGGCCTAATGGCATGCCTAACATGATGCCTGTGAATGGTGGTGGTGGTGGCATGGGTCCCGGCCCCAGCCCAATGGGGAATATGCCTATGGGCCCCATGGGTAACATGGGCAATATGGCTATGTCGCAAATGAACAATCTTGCGGCGGTTCAAGGCCTTCCGGCCATGAATGGCGGCGGCGGTGGTGGCGGCTCCGGTGGTGGTGCCGCTGCTGCTGCTGGTGGTCCAGGGTTCTATCACGGTGCGGGCCCGGAGCAAATGGCCGGAAACCCTTACCATCAGCAGCAACTTGCAGCTATGATGATGAACCAGCAACGAGCCAATGGAAACGAGAGGTTTCAGCCGATGATGTATGCTCGCCCACCGCCAGCTGTGAATTACATGCCCCCCTACCCGCCCTACCCGTACCCGGCTCCACCGGGCGAACGGGCTGACCAGTACTCGATGTTCAGTGATGAGAACACTTCGAGCTGTACCGTGATGTGAGATCTCGATTGAACCGACGGCCATGATTTAACGTGAAATTTACTAGTCTTGAAGCTCATAAGATACATGGAAATGGTTCTTAAAAGTTTAAAGTTTTATTTTGTTTAGCCCTTTCGAACCCTAAGTTTAGATTAGTGTTTCAAGATAGGGAAGTATTTGATAGATAATATATTTAAAAGCTTTTTAGAATATGGAGATGTATTGTGGGGAATGGTAGTGGTTTTTCTGATGGGAATGTTTATATGATGTTTATATTTTGAAACAGAAATAAAATCAAAGAGAATGGGATTTAAGAAAAATATAGCCCATATCTCAACCCCTTTCTCTCCCAGTTAAATTTTATTATTTCTATATAAACTTTATTAACTTTTTTCTTACAAATTTCTCTCTTTTCTCACCTAAATATTATGTTTTTATTGCTTTAACAAATTATACTTGATTCACTACATAATATATTTAATCCACTCCGAGCAACGGAAAAACAAAGATTGCATTTGTCATCACATTAAATATCAATTTTACTAAAAGAATTAACATTAAATCGTCTTCAACATTTCTAATTAAAAAAAATTCACTAACCCAATATAATCCTTGAATTCGTAACTACTTATTCTACTATCATTTTTCAAGCTAACAATTTCTCAACACATATTAAACTAGTAAGCTACATCATTCCGAGAGAAAAAAAAAATACATGATCTTATAAAGATTCTAGTCAATTTCTACTATTCAAAAAGTGAACTAATGGCTAAATGCTTGTGATGTGTGCTACATATTAAAGATTTAACTATATATTACATAGTTTAAGATTATATATCATAACGGACCGAGTTTAATACTCAAACTATACTATTGATCATTATATATCACAAGTAATTTTCATTTGAAAGAAATTGGGTATGTGGTGGTGGCCTTTGACATTATTGAATTGTCTTCCATCTATTGATAGAAATTATGGAGGGCAATGTGGGGTGGGGTACAAATTTCATGAAATGGATGAAAAACATTTGGGTCCATGCCCTAATGAAGGGTGGCCCTACCCCCAAATTTGTATATACATGTATATATGTGTATATATAGGGAGAGGGGTAGGGGATGGTGAGTATTATTGGTTTTGGTGGTATCCCTAAACTATGCATGTGAAATGTACTTGTTTGCTAACATAGAGTATTTCATCATTTCCCCTAGCATAGATCATTATGCAAAATGGTCAAGTTTACAAAGGATTATTACAAAACATAGGTTATAAAGTGTAGTAACATTAGTCACTTGTATATAGTAGTACTATGTACAAGTAAGTTATTGGACTAGGAAGTTAATAAAATATACTAGGTAATTATGCAACCAAGCTTGCACGATAAAACAATAAATTGGGACGAATAATGCATATGTTTTTCTTATGTGACTCGAGTCCAAAGCTTCATAATTGTACCTTTTTCTTTCATCATAGCTACATTGTTTATCATTCTTATTTGGATATTCAATTGAATGGTATAACAAAAACTTATAATTAAACCTAAAATAAATACAAAAAGTTTAGGGGTATATTAAGCTTTTTACCACATATAAGAGCAATGCTACTCGAGTTTGTAGTTATGATAAGAAGTATATATTTTTTTATACACATTTAAATATATCTTAGAAAGATTTTACAAGGTTATTCATAAGTTGATTTGTGCATATAAGTATAACACATTAAGTCCACACATAGTGGTTCCAAGTGAAACTCCTCGTTACTCAAGTTAGTGATCACTAAAAGGAGAAAATAATGATGAGATTGCGTTTGATGTGAAATTAAAAATATATCTTTCACGTCATTGTGTTTACTATTGTAATATTAGTATTTTGTGTATGAACTATTTATTAGTAATACACATGCCATGCCCACTTAATGTATGATAGCACAAGGTCGAGGATCCTAT
This sequence comes from Verbascum thapsus, assembly GCA_963669365.1. Lineage (NCBI taxonomy): Eukaryota > Viridiplantae > Streptophyta > Magnoliopsida > Lamiales > Scrophulariaceae > Verbascum > Verbascum thapsus. Next base: position 356,992 of record OY770114.1, on the reverse strand, counting down.
GGCTATGTTTGTTAGTTTTTTGAATTTGCTTTTTTTTTTTTTTTTTACTTGAAAATTAAATCATTTTTTTTCGATTGAATCTAGTCTTATTCTCATTTTTATATTCCAAATAAATTTCAAAAATTATATTTCACATCACTTTTAGGTTAATTTTTTTTAATCACTTTTCTCTCTAATTTTATTTCTTTTTCTTTAACTCTTCTCTCTCTTATCCAATCCAATATTCTTCATACAATTACTTTTCAATCATTTCACACTGAAAACACACTCAATTTTCTCACTTTTTTTACACAAAAAAAAAATTCATTTTCATATAAATTTTTAAAGAAATGATTGGAAATGAATTAAAAATATATTCAAACAAAGCCTTTTGTGTTTCAAGTGGGATGCAAGTTGCATGCATAAATTCAACATTGAAGTTGAATGTTACTAGCCATTGGTCTTGCTAGGTCTTCTATATCAACCACAAGAAGTACTAAACACTAACTTTGATGTGCATATGCTAAATTCTTGCACTTTTAGTATGTGTACATATCAAATTTAGTATGTATATAATACTCACTAACTTGATATATATAATTAATTCCATAATAGGGATCTTATATGCGCTTAAAATACATCAAAATTTCATAAATAGACACTAAATTACAAAAAAATATATGGGATCCAATTTTGGTATGCAAATATTAGAAAAGGAGCATAATATAAAAATGCTCAAATTAAATTAAAATATAAAAGGTGAATGACATATATCTCATTTAATTTTTTTATTTCAATCCTGTATAAACGGATTTATTTTCGCATAATCTTGGTAACTTACATGCAACAAATTAACAATAATTTAAACTCAACTAAATTCAAGACCACAAAACTTACATTAACTTGGAATTTGATGAACAAATCAAAATATCCAATTCTAATTATTATTAACTATGTTTTTGTTTTGGAGGGTATTTTTGGTGAAAAAAGTTGATGAAAAAATTATTGGAAGTTATATTTTCGTGATATTTGATTTTATTTTTTGTTAAAATATATTTAAGTTTTGTTTTCGAAAACACAAATAGTACTGTAACAATTAATTCATGTAAGTTTTTGTAAGAAAAAATGTATTAATAGTTAAAAGATATATTATAATATAATTATGGAGTATTGTAGTATAGGATAAATTTTTTTTTTTGAAATTTCCTATTAAAATATGAAAATATTTTAATAGAAAAAATAAAAGATATAATAGTTGTGTGTGTATATGTGCTTAGTGCTTACACTTGCCTCTTGAGCATATGTATAAGAATTTAATTTTTTTGACTTTGTAATTGGAGATTTTACTATGGAAAGATCCGACATGACAATTTAATTTGTAATTAGTAAAAAAATCAAAATCGAACCACAAAACACCCTAAGTTGTAACTACTTCTTTTTTCATTTTTTAATTTCTCCAATTCTTGAAAACAATTAATGTAATTGGAATATTTTTTCAATAAATTAGAAACAATGTCTGACAAAGACAAGCTAACAAATTAAAAAAGATTGTATTTATCCAAAAAATATCCTACGGCGCTGACACGAATTTTTTTTCTGGTATAAAAATGTCTAGTCTTATCACTTGAAATTATTACTATTATCATCATTATATATTATTGTTTATTATTATTATTAATAATTTTAATAATGGTATCAAAAAGCTCTAGTGTTCCAGTGTGGGAGACCCCACCCTTTATTTCTATGCTGTCCATTTCTGATTGCTCTGTTTTTGTCATATGAATAATCAAGCTGTCTAATCCTCCTCTGTAAACTGTGGGGCCCTTGATGTGATTTTTTGTACCAAAAGTACAACTCTGTTAGCTACTTCTTTAAATGAGTTGTACCCTTGGCCGATGGTTATGTATAATTGTGAAGCATTGGATTCTAATTAGTCCTATTTATTATTATCAAGCTCTTAATTACTCAATTTATGGATTTTGGGTCAGTAATTTACTTATCTAACTATAGGTAATTAAGATATAATTCTACAAGACATCGCATTAATTATTATTATTATAGAACAACGCTGTAAATGATATTAAAAAAATCTCAATTTATAAGAATTCAAGCTCGACGATATAGTGCAATATAGTTAGTTCTCAATAATATCATTATATCTAAATTCAATTAATTTGTAGTTTTTAATCATCCATATATATAATGGTGAATGAAATAATAATTTCATGCATGGTAAAATAAATACCAAAAAGTATGCAAACAAAGAGTAGTTGTATCCAACTCTTGGGTCCTTACCTTAAATTAGAGAGGACAAAATTACAGAGCTTCATCAATGCCTACATTCTATAATTAATGAAAGACCTAATTCTTATCCTTTGTGGTGACCCTCCCTACTTTTTAATTGATTTAATATATTTATTATATTCATATTTTTTAAATCAAAAATCGATGAAAATTGTTTATATCTAAACTATAATATATAATATTTTTTTCCAATTTTTATTGGTGAAATCATTGTAGAGTCGCCGCAAACAATATATATATATATATTACCCTCAAAACATGCAAATGTTATATTCTCATATTAATAAGATGAGCACTGAGAATACATAGATAAGATCACTAAATTAGTGTTCCACTTTCACCATTTTATTATGTCTGGCAGCTCTAACTTTTTGTAAAATTTGGTCAATATATTTCTTTTATATGGTAGACAAAAGTGAGGAGTGGAGGGAACTATATATATAGATAGATATTGATTATTGTATGTCAACTCTTGTTTGCAATTTGCAAATGCGGCAATAAGATAACTTTTTTGCTTCAAATTTTCAACTTCAATTGACCATATATAGAGGGGTAACCATGTGATTGTGTGTTTAATAGTGGTGTTGAAGTTGAAGTAAGATATTTAACACTCAATTTGAGTTACATTGTTGAAAATTCGTTTGAGTATAGTTCGATAATTTATGAAATTAAGTTTGAATTTTTTTTTGTGTTCGATAAGTTTTAAAAATCGACTTGAGTTCTGCTTAATTATTAAAAAATAATGAATATATGTAAAAATAATAAAAATATGAAAAAAAAAATCAAATTAGTTGAGCTCGATTCAATTTTGACTTGATCAAAGATCATTTGAGCTCGATTTTTTTTTACCAATCCAAACAAACACAATTTTTGAAATTTGATTTTGATTCAAACAATCTTGAAGAATAATAAGTTGGATTCGACATGATTCATTTACATCCATGATTAATAGTTATATTTTCTTCTTTAATTAATTTAAGATAATTTCTTATACGTCATGCATGCATCCATGTTAGGTGTGTAAAATATCTAGAAGTGTAGCTCGGATATACTTAGTTTTGATTTATAAGATGAAATGTATATTATATATATGGTGAGATACAAATTGAAGCTGATGATTGGACATGTTAGATATTCAAGAATTAGATATAGATTACTAATACCTATCTGTAAATACTCATTAATTACAAACTTCATTGCGTATAAATTATAATGTAATGATTTTATCGTTGAGTTATATATAACATACTCTATTTAACATACTGTATTATGATCTCTTACCATAAATATACAACATGCAAAGGTTTCAAAACCCTAATTATCTCATCATGATCATCGCTCCACACAGAATTCATTTTTGAAAAATATACAATATTTTATTTTGTATAACTTAAAATTTTAACAAAAAGATTATTTTAAATTGAGTATGAAACGAGCATCATTTGAAACATGATTTGAATTCATCATAACCTTGATCACAAACAAAAAATGTCCTAATTAAAACATTTGTTGCCCCATCAAATCAAATTCAAACAATAGTGAGTAAGAGAGAAATCATTTTCAACAAATAATTTTCTGTCTGGGAATCACATATTACAGGATATATTATTAGAATTTTCGTTGACGACAATTTACCAAATGTGGAAGAAATATTTGGACCCATCTATTAGATTTTTCAAGGAACTAAAAATCAATAAAGTCAGAATTTCTAATGAATGGGGACGAGTTTATATTATTTAATTATGGTTTGCTTCGTATAATTTGTTACAGTAATTTTTTTGTAGGACATACTAACATGCCAGCCATATTAGGTTCGATTCATTGAACTTGTGAAACTGAATAATTGTGCACCATATCCTTTTCAATAATTTGATAATGAATTGTTCATTAATGCAATAGTGCTTAATGTGATTAATTATCTTGACAACAAATTTTCAAGAGATTAACACTATTTGATATAGATGTACACATACTAAACGTTACTATATTCTTGATGTAATAAATAAAGCATGTGTAAGATTTTGAGCTAAGCTAGCTATGGTCTTAATTACATCCTGAAAGCAAGAGATATAGAGGTACAGGATGATTACTTTCAGTTGTCTTAAAAAAGTTGAAAAAAAGATTAACAAAAGCTGAAGTTAATAGGCTGTTTATTTTCGTGACTTTTTCAGTAATTATATGTTCATTCACATGCTTTTTGCTCATGAGTCATGAGAGGGATGCCAATCATGCTTTTTAACAATCATTATGTTTAGTAAATTTAATAAAGTAACTATGTAACAATCTTGTACAAGAATGGACTCATTGTATCTGCAATTTTTTTTTTAATTAATTAAGTACTGAATATTATGTTTATCTGTAAAGGTCTTTTTTGGGTAGGCTTTGTGTATATATAATTGTTATTAATTAGTATGTATATAATATTGTTATTTCATATATTCAGATTCCAAATGTATTCTTCTTGTTTCTTTTTTAACCACATCTTAAGATAGAAGCCGAAAAGTGTAATTTGATCAATATATGCATGATTTAAATATTTTTAAGATTATACTAATCAATTTTAATTTTTTTTAATTAGTGAATAATATTGCACTTAAATTGTAGCTAGTAAAGTACAAACATCTATAGACTATATGCATGTTTGAATACATCGATTTGACTAGAAATAGGGAGAGATCTTGTATTGGATTTAAATATATAGTGGTGGAAAAAGCACATAGAATTCCAAGAAAATAATTATATAAAACAAGTGGCTTTGGTATAGAAACACTTAGAACTATTATTCAATTTTTTATAAGTGGCCCTATGATTGCCCATTTTCTAATATAATTCGTGTTCCGTATTACAAAAAATAGCCTTTACAAACTTTTTGATCAATTAAATATATTAGCTAATTGTCATTTTCAAGTGAAAAGATATATTAATTATTTATTTGCTTAAAGGCACCAATAATTTGGTGAGCAATTTAAAACAATTCTTTTACCTTAGAACGATAACTCTCTTCACAGTATCAGTATCATAATAAAAGATAACATTAGTTAGTGAAAAAATAACAATTTAATAACAAAGACCTACTATTAATATCAATTGATATAGATTTATAATTGTGTTAATAAAGAGTGAAGCAAAGTCCCTTATTTAAATACTTTTATTAAATACGAGATTTTACTGCATGGGTCTTTGTACTTACATTAGAAACAATCAAAATATAATTTCTTAAAGTTGCATTACTCAGTAATTCAGTTTATTTTTTTACATTTTCTTTCTAAAATTAAAAAGTTCCAATATCTTCGTATCTAAATGAAACGAACTTCTTAGTGAATTATAAATTATAAGGATTTTCTTCATAAATTATAACCAAATAACAAGCCAAAGATTTCACAATTGTTAATTATTTATTATTAAAAAATAGTTATAATAAATTAATTATTAACAAATTAATAATTAGTAAGCAATTAAATATTGATAATTAGTATTCCAATATAACAATGCACGTAATGTTTTCTTTAGATTCAACCATTATTTTATAACTTATTATTATAATCGCAAAGTACTCAAGCTAGCTTCTGTCAACTTCCAAATTTAAACAAAAAGATCAAAATTCAATGCAATCTGGCAATATAAAATTTTGTATATTTATCGTAACCAAGAAAAACACTGTCCTTTTCCAAGACAAATAATAAAATTATTTTCACTAATTCCTTACTTTTACATGTAAACGCAATTTTTTTGCAAGGGGGAAAAATGAACTTCCTTTTCTCAACATATGGTAGTAGAAGGATGTGAATATAAAATAAGGTCATGATCCCCACAATATATTCCAAAAGGTTTAATTTAATTTTAAGTGATAATTCTAATATTTTTACTATCATTATATTTAAATTTTTGTATAACTAATTCCGATCGCATCGAATTAATTTTTCTTAAGAATAACATGTATACTGCAACACATAATAATTGTATTGAGATGATAATTAATTAACATTAAATTTGAAATTATAAAAAAAAAAAAATGCATATACAAATAAAACCTAATTACAAAAAGTAAGGTTGGTGAAAAAGTTTTATATTCATTGAGTTTCAAAGTTAAATATATTCGACATTCATGTCGGTAATTGAATATACCAATTGGCTATTTTACTGACATTTTAAAGAATCAATGCTGAATAAGGTTGGATCATTTGGTCAACTTTGTAGCAGAATATAACAACGAAAAAGGGTTAGGATTATGCAGAACTTATTCTGACTTCTGACTCTATGTTTAATTGTAATTCTCCCTATTTAATTTAAATAATTACTAACTTATTTTTTTAAGACTAAATTTTATAAATATACATTTTATATAATCAAAATATACATTAACTTTAATGTCCGCTAATTTATTAACTTGGAAAAAAAAAAATCCATACAGTACCAAAATATCTCAGATATAAAAGTTTACACAGTAAAACATTTATATTTTTACTCTAGAGTTATACCATTTTATGATAATTTTTATATTTACTTACTTCTTACTACAGGGATCATTAATTTGTTATTATCTTAAACTCCAAGGTGAATTAATCTAGATGTGTCACAATCAATATTCAAAGTGTAATATGTATATAATTCCCCTAAATTTCAATTCATGCAAATCCCCACATGTGAAGAATCTAATGACAGTATAAAAATCCTAATTGGGTCTCGAAATAAGTGTAGGACTTATTATTTCAAACAATTTGCACCCTATTCTCCCTACCCTACCTAGTACTAGCTATCACTAAATAAAAAAAATAACATAGGCAGTACATTTCTTGATTTAAGTTAAGAATTACTCCTTGAAGAATCAAGAGCCCAAATAATAATTAAAATAAATGGGATTATATTAATGATAAAAGTCAAAAAGAGGGGTTAATAGAGATAATTTCGAGGGGAATTCTTCATTCAAAGCTCAAATTCCAAGGTATAATTTAGCAGAATATCACATGATTTTTGGGGGATGGGTTGTGTTGGTTGGCAGTAGATGCACTAAAATACACATTGTGTCTTTGTGTTTATTTAAATTTTTATACGTATTTATGTAGGAGAGATGGGCACAAAATTTATACTCAATTTTATAATCAAATTTGGTGTTTTAATTATTTGTTTTATACTATGGACATATAATAATAATAATATGTTTATATATGTTGTAATAAAATATAAGAAAAAAATTAAATAATTAAAATGTTCCTTTATTTAATGGTGGAATTATATATAAAAACAACTTAAGTTTAGCAAAAAAAATTTAATTTTTTTTTTTCTAGTTCTCACAAACAAGCTTACAAGTGCCTACAATGAGCTATAGAGAATCATCTAGATTTATACAAAAATTAAATCAAATTTCTTAAGAGGGTAACAAATTAAAGAATAAAATTTAGATTTATAAAAATTTTTTACTAAAGAAAACTGTTCCTAGTATCTAGATGTTATGTCACAAATTCTATAGGAGTAGGCTATAAATAATGTCTGCAAAATTCTATTCCTAATGTTGTTATATATATTATTTGTGACACAATATTTTACTGATTCAATTAAGATCCCACTGATTTTTACCTTTTTTAACATCTGAAATGAATTTTAATTTGTTGCATGGGCCTTGACTTTTGAGACCATCAAAATTGGACAAAAAGGACTGTCGCTGCAACAATTGTCTTTACATTTTCTATAAGTTTTTCTTTGAATTTCTTTTTTTTTTTTACCTTCATTGGAAACTAAAATAATTTCCACTCAGTCCTTTACAAGATTCTGTTTGAACTTTACTGTCCAATTTTATTTATTTTTTTGGAAATTAACTAATTATTTTTTACCTTAGTACTTGCATGCAGACATTCATTCATTGAAATAAAAAAAGAATTTTGATACAAAAATATTGGAGAAGAGACTTTTTTATTTGTTCAATATGCAACAGAAGAAAAGACTGAAAAGAAAAAAACAATAATGAAATATTTCCTTTTAAATTTTTTCTAAGTTGGGAAATAAACTATTTTTTCTCTTGTATATACTTTAAAAAATGAAACATTTATGGAGACATGACATTTTCCCTTTATTTCTATGGTGAAAATATTGAAAAAAAAAAAAATCGAAATGAATACTTTCATTTTTTTAACATGTGAAAATATTATTTTTTGCCCTTTTTGAATTTGTAATTAAAAATTGTGCATGCATGATCAAGAAAGTTCTAGTAATAATACAAATCAGATTCTAAGTTTAATTTTCACTCAACCCTACTCCACAAAACTCAATATCTTCCTACCTTTTCTTTTTTATTTTCTTTTCATCTTTTGTGAATTTAAATTCTCTTGATTTTTACTTTTATATATTACAACAACAAAAATAGAATGGGGAAAAAAAATAAGAAAAAGAGAAAATGGCCATACTAGCCGGCTAGTTAAGCCTACAGCCGAAGCCGAGTGAAGCAAATGGCAACAAAGTAAATAGCAGCATAATCAGGGTTAAAAAGGAGAATTCACATATTGAAGGGTCACTAACGGCAAGAATTGTCCGTTAGCCTGTCACGGGTGAGTTATGCATTCAGTGAACCGTATTCGATTTCCTTATTTCCCTCTAAAGAGACGGAAAATATCCTTTCTTCAATGGAGGGGGTTAAATGTGGGTCCCACGTGCTCAACCATCATTATTTTTTCCTTAAAAAATGACATTTTTATGGAGAAATTTCTAACTTTTTAGGGTTGTAAAATGTGCACTTCAACCCCTTGTTTTTTTGGTTGTTAGATAAAAATTCTCGTGATACCGATTAAATTTCGACACGACTTCTACACGTGTTCGATATATTTAAATCGAGTATCTAAAAAAATGAAAACGACAAAGAACAAATCTCGGTGCACTTAATTCGGTCACGACAAAAACATATCTAGCAGTCCCGGACAAAGCGAGTTTGTTATTATGATTACGAAATTATTGAAAAAATAATTTATTATATTTTTAAATTCAATTTCTTTCTCCGTAGACATTTATTTTTCACGTTTTAGTTTTAAATCTAAAATGAGAAAATATACCTTATTCGACTAGATTCGATTTACCTAAAACCCAATTTGCATTGTGTATCTAGTTAACAAAGTGCATTCTACAATTTGTAATAGTAGTATAAACTCAAATAATTTGAGCTCATTGGACCGTCTACGAGGGCAAATGTGGAATTAAATTGATAATAACATGATTTTAAGTGAAGAGAGTGTGATATAATAAGTGCATGAGGTCACATGTTGGTGATGGTGACTTATAGACTTATAGTATATGTGTGATGTTCAAAGTCAAATCCCTTTTCTGTCCTTATCAATTTGTTGTTATTCATAAATAATATATATAAAGTAGTTTTCACCTTGGTTTCATTTATTTGCTCTCACTTACAAAATTAATCTCTACGCACTTTTTTGAAATTATGTAACATTTTGGGCCCAAAAAATCTTTCCTCTCAGTGGAATTTAGATATTTGATTGTGGAACTTCACTATGTAAATTGGAAATTACATGACCCAAATTGTACATTTCTATTATTCTATTCTGACTAAATTATGGGGAATTAGAGTCACTAACTTTAGCCTCCTAAATTCCTAAATATGCAAGTACGTTCTGTCACATATAAGTATGGGGAATTAGAGTCATTTACGAGAGTAACTTAAGCTTGATCATATTCTTATATTGAAATACAATAATTTAATTTTCAAATAGGAACTTATGCATCTTGATTATATTAAAAAGCAATTTAATATTTTCTTACCATACTCATGATGATATGGCTAGATCAATATTGATCAGCCACGATGTGACACCTTTTTAGTGAAAATACGTCCATTTTCCCATTATAGTCAAAGCCTAATGTTTAATTAGGTTTTGATAAGGACACTATAAAATCCGTCTATATTGAGCACCATAGATGCTTGATTGACTAATGACACTACATATATATTTAAATTTGAATTCATTTAATTTTGATCTTGTTCGATTTTGAATCAATTCATAGTTTGAGATCTGGACCCGATCTAAATCTGATGATATTAGAAATTAAAGTTGTGATTCTTGAAATGCCGGGTACCAGGCCCAAATACCAGACGGCCTAGTACTAGAATGGGCTTTGTTTGGCCCAAAGAGAACTTCTCCAAGTATTCTGCAAACAAACATGCAATTCTCCAATTTTTTATGTTTTTTTTTTTGCTACAAATATTTTTACTAACAAACACAATAAAATGATCATATATGTCAACATGAATTAATAAAGAACATTAATTACTGATATATAGCCATAGTTTTGTATATAATCGATCTTGTATGAACTTTCTGATAATGAATTAGATAATTGTAGTATGTATTTTACATATAAATTGGATCCACTACCAGAAGAGAAAACAAAATGAAAGAAGAAGAAGATAGGTATAATATAGAAAGTTGCAATACATGCATAATTGAGAAATGACATATGTAATTACTGGCTCTAAATATACATATAATTGGGAAATTTGCAATATCAGTCCCATATAATAGAGTTTATTATGATTTAATTTTTTCTAGCTCTTTATAGAAGTCCTTAAAATTGTGAATCTTTCTTGACAGAAGCTGCTTCACAGCAGAAACTTTTCTGAACTTCAAGGGCTAATTCCTCCACACTCACTTGACATTCCAGCCCTATCTGTTACAATTCCAATTTCGAAAAGAAACAAAGTTAACAAAATATGTATGGTTTGATCAATATATATGTGACATAAATTGATATAATTAGTGAAGAAGATTATTGTTATAAATATATATTTTATAGAAATTAAGTGTATAAGCTATGATATGATCATCCATGCATATTTAGTCTGTTGATAATTAATCAACCAATCACCAAATAAATACAGACATTTTTGGTATGATTGGGCTGTTATATAATAAATGTAGGCTTATTTCATAATTAGGGTTTAGATTTTTGAACTTATTTTTTGGACATAGTAAAATTTTCTGGATAAAATACAATTAGGGTTTATGTTTGTGTTTTGTTACCTTGAGGACGAATGAGTATAGAACAGTATCCTCCATGCTGCTGATGTTCAAGTGAAGAATCTCGAACGAAAGATTCTCTAAAACGCTAATGATTCTCACTATTTGACCCGGAATTTTCCTCGATATAGTCCTCAAGACAACATTTGACCCGGAAATCTTTGCTTCGACATCTGCAAGCGGAGAGTTGCAAGAAGCACCAAGTTCCTTGAAATTATTATGTTTCACAAAGGGATTTTCTTGTTGAGGACTTAGATGAAATTGCCTTGGACTAGGTAATCCCGGGCTAGGGCTTAGGGTTTTTCTTCGTTTTTTCGCCTCTAGGGATTGTAGAACTAAGTGCAACTCTTTGATGAATTCAATCACCCCTCCTATGATTGATGCTTGATCTCCCTTTTTCAAATAAAATAGATATGAATTAGTGAAAGAAAAACAAGAGAAGGATTTGATGAGGAACGGAAAAGGTTCCTTAATACGCACAAGTTCAACTAAACAAACTCAGACTGTTCGATTAATATGTACGTATTTGAGACATGTGCATACATAATTAAGCAAAATGAAGTGAACTTGTGAGATAATACTATATATATATATAGATATACCCGTTTTACGTAGAAACATGGAGTCAAGGAACGCAAAACCTTGAGGTGTTCATTCATTTGTCGTCTCCTATTCCTCTCCACAGCTATATGAGACATGGTTCGATTGAACTCGATTGAGGTTAGGTTTTTGCTTGTTTGATTGTATATATGTTTGAATTCATTTGTTTTAACCTATTTATAAGCCAGCAGAAAAAGCTAGAACATCACTATTTTTGTCAATATAGGGTTTTCATTAAATGCAATGTGTTACACTCTCGTGAGGTTAATTATATTGTTTTACACTTCACTTTTCTCTCTGTCTTGTGTGGGTGTTACATATGTGTATATGTATAGATATATTTGTGTGCCTCACGTTTATGAAGTTGGAACAATTACGTTCCACGGGGGAGATAAATTATAAAATTAAGAAGAAAGGGTAAGTTTGCATGCATTTACCTATTTATTGTCATGCACAATTGCTATGCCTCATGCGTGCCTTGCTTCTTTTTTCAACATTGTACACATATATACCACTGCAATATTATAACAATATATATATATATATATATTCTAAAATGTCAATCATTTGGAATAATGATCTTTTGTTCACAATTAATATGCTATAAGTTGACAAATAAAAATCATCTACCATATATATTAAAATTTAATAATAAAAATCAAAATAATTCAATTACACTCAATCTGTTAAATTAATAAATCAAATTTTGAACAATTCCGAGGCACCGAATCACAAATCTTGAACACCAAATAAGTTGACATTTGAGTTTTGATATCTATCTAACAACTGGTTGACAAATCTATACTTCAAGTGGACGCAATTTGTTAATTTTATATTTCATGCTTCCGTGGACTTCTGTACAGCTGGGTCAAAATGATGAAAAAAAAAGCTGGCAAAAAGACATGATCAATTATGGAGTTATGAGGGTCTGAATAGGAAGTAAATATTCAGAATTAAATCATTTAAAAAAATTAATTGCTACTAGGCAATGTTCATCCCTCATTGTTGTGACAGGCACCGGAATTTCATTTTTCCATATCATATACAAATGTTATGTGCAAAAGAACTAAACATATAAATATAGATATCTATATATAATAAAATATAATTTTTGAGATCATTCAAATATGCACGTATATATGGCCTAATTAAATTCAGTTTGTCACATAATTTAGTTTATATTTTTTATTTTTGGTTTAATTTGGATAAACATAATTATTATCATTACCGAAAATATTCAAAATTTAATTCAAGATTTGCATGTATAGATCAAATTCAAATAAAAACTATTTTCTTATATCTATTTCTCTTATTAATGATATTTATCAGTCATTTTATTTTTTATATTCATTTTACCCATTTATCAATTATTTATTATTTTTTCTTAAATTAAAAAAAATATGATACTCAAATATATAAATCTTTTATGTAGTCATCAAACTTGAATGAAACTCTTAATTTTATATATATTAATAATTATGTAATTATATATATATATATGATTTTTACTTATTTCTATTATCAATATACCGTACCTTTAGCACGGAGTTTCAACTAGTATGTAAAATCTAATATGAAATTAAACATCAATTTAAATTATATGAGTCAGAAACTTTTATTAGTATAGACTGATAGCCCATCCCAGTACGGCAGTACCACTAGGACTATCTGTTAACGTGTATTTTATACACGTTTTGTATGTTTTATATTGCATCGTTTGTTATGTTTTTAGTCCATATCTCATAGATTTGTGCTTTTATTGTCATGTCTAGGTGTTTATATGAGAATGGAATGAAAAGATGGCAAAAAGGGGTGAAAAACGAATAAGATTGACTTTGCAAATGGATGGAAGCAGAAAGGTTACCAGAATTAAGCGTGACATTCTGGTCACGCCCAAAACATGCAAGCTTTCTGTCCTGGGACGAAGAAAAATTCAAGATTCTGATTTTTTGGCTAATTTCGACTTATGCTGCACGTTTTTAGTTCTCTAATATGTTGGGATTTATTTTCTATTATGTTAGGAATTTTATTTCCTTGTTTTGAATAATCCTAGTTGGAATAAGATTCTTAAAATCCTATCTTTTATTTGTTTCCTTGTTTAGTTAGGATTCCCCTAGGTTTAAATAAGTGGAATATTATTCCACAAAGACATTCTATCCTATCTTTTATTTACTATTCACGTTTTTATTTCTCTGGGGGATTTTCGAATTCTTCAACTTTTGTAAGACGATTCTCGATTATGTGTTGCTAAACACATAATTCTAGTCAAAGGATTTTAAGGTTTGATTTCTTTTAATTTCATGAGATTGCTTCACTACTAGAAAACAAGGCATCCGCTTCGGGTCATTTCGTAGCTATTACTCATGAATTCATAGCTATAGCTACAAAATGTTTGTCGCTTGCCTTCGTAGCGGATACCTCCGTAGCTAAATTTTTGCAACGGAAATTAAAATTTTGTAGCTATCTCTTAGCTACGCAATTGCATAGCAATTCCTCGTAGCAATGTCAAGTATGCATTCTTGTAGCTATTTGTGTAGCTGGAGTGGTGGAATGGTCGTTGCAAATTCAATAATAATTTTCGTAGCTATTTGTGTAGCTAGAGTGATGGAATGGTCGTTGCAAATTCAATAATAATTTTCGTAGCTATTTGTGTAGCTAGAGTGATGGAATGGTCGTTGCAAATTCAATAATAATTTTCGTAGCTATTCATAGCAAAGCTGACGAAAGCTTATAGCAAATTTTATTGCAAGGGCAACGAATAACTCGTTTCTATAACGTTGCCATGGAATATAATTTTCTTAGCAAATTTTGTTGGGATAATAACGGAAATCCGTAGTAGACTTTGTAGTTTTGGTGACAGAAATTAGTAATAATATTTATCGCCATGGCTACCAATTTTCTGTAGCAATTTTCATCACAATAATGACAAGATATTCGTAGCAGAATTTAGTGCAGTAGCTACGAAATATTATTGTAGTTTCGTTGTTATAGCAACAAAGAGTGTATAAATTTTTTGTTGCTATTTTGAAACCAAGATGATGGATTGTTGTAGCTATATTTATATTAAACCTATTATTAGCTACCAATTATATAACAATGTATTAATTAAGATTTTGTAGCAAAGACCACGACTATAATTTTTAATATAATAATCCAAATACATATAAACATAATAAAAAGCCAAAAACAACAAAAATGCGATTAAACAATGTTTAGATAACTCAAATATCCAACAATTAGTAATTTAAATTAGTTTAAACATCAAGTAAAAGTAATCATAATATGCTAAATACTTAAGAGCCAAAAGATTCTAACATCCAAACCCTAAATGCCATGTTCTAACTATCGTCATCATTATCTTCCTCATTTGCATCATTTATATCATCATTGTTCCTTGTATTTTCACGAAGACTAGCAACAAACTCTTGCTCTCTCAAACCCGATCCACCAGCATGAGTGCGGTTCGTCCATTGAATTTCTTCCAACATTCTTCGTATACTATCGGGGATATTTTCTGGGATACAATGTTCAAAAATCTTAAGAATTGCACGATTCTCACCTTTTAGTTGTTCCATCTCTTTCTGCAGTTTAGCAAATCGTTCATTTGATTCTTGTATGCATTTGGTTGCCTCTTCAAGTTTGGATTTAGAGCCTCCACGATGTGCACTATCCCCGAGAATTTGATGAGGAGATTGACTCCCGAATCCATACACCCGACCTTTAGGTCCACCACCGGTTGCTTCAATCCAAGCAACAGGGTCAAAGACTGGCTGAGAAGATGAATCTTGTGAAACATTTTCCACCAAATTGTCATATGTAGCCTACAAAAATAATATCATTCAATTTATGCATATTAGTTTATTAAACTACGTGACATATATGTGTAGCGATAAACTATTATAGAGAGAAAAAGAAAACATAATCAATATTATTTAAATTAAATCAAAGCAACAAGTTATCGTATAAACTACACATATTTTTTTTTGCAAATTGTTTTCAAACTTACCCGCACATATGTGTATATATCATAACTAAATATGGATTAGTTAAATTATTAATTATAAGATGGTATATAGAAGTATTCGTAAATACACTAATCAAAAGTGGAAAATATTTTAGTTTTTATATTTAGTTCTCTAATATATATATAGGGGCGCACACTATATATCAGACAAATTTATATCCTAAATACAGTAATTAAATCCATCTACTTTTGTGTATAGAGTGGAGACAGGTTTTTGGTGAAGATCAAGTTCCCCGGATGGTCCAAAATTCGTCTATTTAGTGACCAAATTATCGTCAAGCTTCCAAATGAAGAGGTTCTATTTTTTTAACTATGTATTATGTGTGAAGATACTCATCTCAAGCCTCAAAACGATATTACCAAGTTAGCTCTGAATCATATGTCCTTAACTTGTATTTAAATCACCCAGAACACCCAAAAAATGGAAGGAGAAATTTCAGAAAATTAAACATACCCCCTCTCAGTTATTGTATAATTACCAAAAAAAAAAACCACTAAAGTGCCCCTCACAGTGCATAAGGTTTTGTAAATTATCAAAAGAGAACATTTGGAGGATAATTATTCACAAAAGGTTTATAACCAGAAATTATAGTTTGTCACTACTACATCTTACCACATAACCTATTAACAAACCAAAATATGGAGGATAATCAAAATATTTAGGAATTTAAAACAAGTTTAATAGCATTTTCTGTTGAAGCCTTCAGATTGAATCTATAGATTTAATAGGGTCAAAATCTAACTAATGCATGAAAAAAAACTAAACTATGAATCGTATTACGAAAACAAAAAAAATACAAAAAAAGATTATACAAACTAATTACTTACTTGTTGGAGGATGAATGTTTAGAAAGCAAATACACGAACTCGGATCAACTCTTGTGTATAAATATGGATTCTGATAATAATTATACACAAAAAATCTAATAAAAACCTTGTCAACCAAAAACAGTTAACATAATAGACAACTTAATATATATATATATATATATATATATATTCATTCTTCAAAGAATTTATCAAACGAAGAATTGTGGAACAAATAGTTGTTCATACCTTGAGTAATAAGAATGCAAAAACTCCGAATTATCTGAACAATTATCCGAATTCACCAAGAATGTTATAAAATAATCATAGGATGTCAATTAGTAAATAAAAATCATGTAATATATATAGGAAATTAAAAATCAAACCTGTGAATATTGAGCTTTTGATTATGGGGATGTCAATTTGTGTATCTTCAAAATTAAAGGAGTAATTATAAATTCTCACAAGAATTATTTGAGAGGTTTGGAACGTGTAATTACTTTTGAGAAGTTGGTATTAATATGAAAGTGAAGGGTTTGTTCTTTGAACAGAAGCCGTGGGTCACAATTCAAAAAGGTATGATTTTTGATAATTGGAAAGAGTGAGTAATTATACTTTTCAAAAGTTGGTATTAATATGAAAGTGAAGGGTTTGTTCTTTGAACAGAAGCCGTGGGTCACAATTCAAAAAAGGTAAGATTTTTTATAATTGGAAAGAGTGAGTAATTTTGGGCAAACATAATTCTATATTGCCATGAATTATTTATTGCCATCTTTTGGTATCTATGATGCTATATATAAAGATTTATATTTACCAATAAGCAAACACTTTTACCAAATAATTACTAAAAGTATTTTAGATGCTATAGTATAAATATTTATAATTACCAATAATCAAACACTTTTACCAAATAATTACTAATAGTATTTTAGATGCTATATTATAAATATTTATAATTACCACTAATCAAATAATTTTACCAAATAATTACTAAAAGTATATGAAAAGTTAATATTATATCTTGTAGTTGATTTAGAAGCATATAATATTATTTTTATAAACGATACGCCCAAATCGATTTAAAGCTTGTAAGCTCGATTTAAATTTTTTGATTGAATTGTGAGTTAGGGCTTGAGTTCTGATTTAAGTCGAACATGAATTATTCCAAAATGTATAATACTAACTTCTGAATTAATTATAACTGAAGATAAAATATTAAAATGTCAAGTTTAAGATGGCTCGGGCTCAACTTGAAGCTCGTCAAGTATTACTAAGCACTGGATGCCAAAAAACGTTTAATATCAATTGCTAAACTTGATCCTATATAAACTCAATTTGTTCGACTTGACTTAAATCCTATTCACAATGACTTTTCACTTATTATAGTTATCAAATTATAATATTACAGAAATACTATTACTAAATTGGTTCGACATTATAAATAGATTAAAACGATCAATTTTAAGTAATTATATATATATTAAATATAACTATCTAACTCAATGATTAAACACGTTGACTATAAAATCATATTGCTAACACCATGTAACTTTTAAGTACTATAAAATCATATTGCTATCTATACTATATAATTTAGATTTTATAAATTAGAATAAATGACTAAATATTAATTTATACATTAATATAATATAATATATTATTTTTAATATAATATATTGACATTGTGATGGATTAATATAAAATTTGCATAGCGCTAAACCCTAAACCCTAAATTATAAACCCTAAACCCTAAACCATAAATTATAAACCCTAAACCCTAAAATGTAAACATTAAATCCTAAATATAATTCTGAAATCGATTGTAGAAGTTTTAGCTCTAATATTTTTCTATACCACATCTAATTTGCAAATTCATTATACAAAAGCTGACAATTTTGAATTCTTATTTAATAATAATGCATAAAAACTTTATAATTAGAAATTAATTATATATTTACTAATAGTAATAGTAAGAAGAATGGATTATAAGTGGTCCGATAATCATTATAGCTTTTCAAGTTTTGTTTAAATTACATTCACACAACAAATAGACTTAAAATGCTATTTCACATTAATTTTATTATAATTTAAACAATTTATTCTTCGGTGTTGAATAATTGTTACTTTTTTCAAATGTTTCTTTCGAAGCTCAATTTGTAGCTCTTCGTCGTTGCACTAATGTATATATCGTTGTAATACCTAGCAACAAAGTAACTATGAATTTTAAATACATTACAAGAACTACTAATATTATGTAGTAAAGTGAATCTGATGCTATTTTCTAGCTATTTTTATCGTTGCGCTAGCGACGAAAATTGCGACAAATATATATATCGTTGCAATACCTAGCAATAAGGTAACTATGAATTTTAAATACATAGCAAGAACTACAAATATTATGTAGTAAAGTGAATTGATGCTATTTTATAGCTATTTTTGTCGTTGCGCTAGCGCCGAAAATTGCAACAATCGTATATATCGTTGCAATACCTAGCAACAAGGTAACTATGAATTTTAAATACATAGCAAGAACTACAAATATTATGTAGTAAAGTGAATTGATGCTATTTTGTAGCTATTTTTGTCGTTGCGCTAGCGACAAAAATTGCAACAAACGTATATATCGTTGCAATACCTAGCAACAAGGTAACTATGAATTTTAAATACATAGCAAGAACTACAAATATTATGTAGTAAAGTGAATTGATGCTATTTTCTAGCTATTTTTGTCTTTGCACCAGCAACGAAAAGTGCAATGAATGTGTTTTTTGTTGCAACAGCTACGAACAAATTAACTACGGATTTAAAGTTCATAACAACTGTCACAATTATTATGTATCTAGCATATTTTATTTATTTTTAAATTCTTAAAATAATTTGTACAACGAATAATTAGTAGCTAATCTGTCGCGCTAGAAATGAAACTTGCAACGAAAATACGATTTGTTGCTGATCCAATACAATTCTGTAGCTGACTTATTCGTATTTGTTTATTTATTCTGAAAATACATTTACCTACGGAAAATTTATAGCTAAATTATGTCCTTAGATACGAAATCAAGTTCGTAGCAATTTTATTTGTAGCTGATGCCCTGTTTTCTAGTAGTGCTTGTGCTTTTATCTTCATTGTTCTTTGAGTATTTACTTTTTCTCCGAGCCTTGTTGATAATATGTTTCAATAGGTTAGATAACCTGATCAATTATTTAATCTTTGAAATCGTATTTAGCTAATTAGGACCCAAATCTGTAATTGTTTGGTAAACCCTAATATTCGTAGCAGTTAGCGACGTTGATTATGGACAAGTTTTCGATTAGTCGTTATGGGAATTAGTGATCCGGTTTAAATAATCCGAGTTTGTGTGTTTATTGATCGGAATTAGTGTTTTTCTAGTGCTTGAATGCTATCGATAAATTAAATCCTGAGAGTGTTTAGGGTTGTTTAAACGATAAGGGCAATAATCAAAGAGTTTGTTTTGATTATCGAAGACATAAGGAAAAACGAGGTTGTCAGAGTTTGTTGACAACTATAGCTAATTTACTAAAGAGCTTTGAACTATTTTATTTGCAATCAATGATCGAACAATAGAAATCAATACCGAGATATCCTGAGACTAGAATCTCATCTCTCATTGAATTCGAAATTTACCTTTTTGCTTGCGTTTTTAATTTACGTTTTATATTGCTTTAGTTAATCAAAATCCAAACCCCCCCCCTTTTTTATCGATATTAGTAATATAGGAATTGAATCTACACCTTTCCCTGAGGATCGACCCTAATTATCGCTAATTACAAATTATTTTGAGTAGGTTATTTATTTTTGTTGGATTCGACACCCAACAAATTTTGGCGCCGTTGCCGGGGATTGGTGCTAATAGATTTATTTCTTTTGTTACTAATATTTTTGTTTAGTTTTTTTTTTTTTTTGTATTATTAGATCTCTTCATATAGGTGAATCTCAAATTGAGAAAAGAGCTCAACGTCTACAAAAAGAGATCTTGCAACGTTCTTAGATGCCATGACTACAGTCGAGAGGACTTTAAAGGAGTTGTGGGCTATGCCAAACATTAATGAGCAATCTTCTTACTTTCAATGCCCTACTTTTGAAGTTGATTTTGAGTTAACAGATGAATTTATTCGCTCACTTCCTATTTTTCATGGTTTTGTAGGAGATGACCCTCATAAACATCTAAATGAGTTCCATGCGGTATGTTCAGTAATGAAACCAAGGGATGTCACTGACGATCAAATCAAGTTTCGAGCCTTTCTTTTATCTTTAGCAGACAATGCCAGAGATTGGTACTATGATTTGTCTTTTGGTTCAATCAAGACATGGGCTCAACTGGAAGCAAAATTCATAGAGAAATTTTTCTCTGCCTTCCGTGTTCAAGAGGAGTCGTACAGACAAGCTTATGATGGATTATGGGGTGTTCCACAGAGTAATTACAATCCTTATTCCAACATTTACAATCCGGGATGGAATTATCACTCCAATCTGAGCTACGCCCCACGACCACCTAGCTATTACGAGCAACAATGCCCATCGTTTCCTCAACAAAACCAACCGTCAGGTAATTCTCTAGAAGATATGATTAAAACATTGGTCGCTAATACACTACAATTTCAGCAGAGTAACGAGCAATTCCAACAACGCATGCAACAATTTCGAAACGAGAGCCAAAATGCCATAAAAAACTTCGAAAATCAGATGAGTCAAGTTGCTACTACCGTGAACGAGTTGGCATCCCAAAATTCGAGTAAACTGCCATCCCAGGTCATTGTGAACCCGAAAGAGAATACTTCGAAACACGAGGATGAGAAAGAGCTGGAAAAAGAAGAGGAACCTGTTACGAAGAAGAAACCGATGACATTTGTGATACCTCCTCCATTCCCTGGTCGTTTTGCTAACTGTAAACAAGTGGTGGATATAGAAGATGAATCTCCAACATATGAGAAGGAAGTTGGAAAATATAAGATTCTTACAGAATATGAGATTTTTGGGGAATATGAGCTTCTTAGAGAATATGAGATTTTTGGGAAAGATGAGATTAGTGACGATGAAGAGGATGATATGGAAGGTGAATCTCCAACACTCGAAAAGGAATTAATTCCAAAATGCAAGGACCCCGGTAAGTATATTATCTCTTGTAAGATAGGTGATGTGCAATTCGAGAACACTATGTTAGACCTTGAATATTCTGTAAATATCATGTTCCGTTCTATTTATGAGTCTTTGAATGTGAAAAAATTGAGAAAAACGGACATGATTATACAATTAATAGACGGGTCTAATGCATCTTCTGATGGCATTCTTGAGAACGTATTAGTCCATGTTAATGACTTAGCTTTTCCTACTGATTTTTATATTGTTGATATGGATGAAGATCAATCTAGTAAGTTAGCCCCCATCCTTCTTGGAAAACCATTTCTGAAAACATCTAGGGCTAAAATTAATATGCATGATAGAACTCTTACTATGGAATTTGAAGATGAATTTGTGATGTTTAATTTATATGATTCTATGAAGTGTTCTACCAATGGTTGCTATATGTTTGGTTTAGATGCTACTAACTTTGTGATGCAGCGAATGGCGCTTCTTGGGAGGCAACCCATGCTCGTTTTTAATTTTTCGCATTTTGATATTAAGTTTTTTTATAAAAGCAGAAAGATCGCCAAAATTAAGCGTGACCACTCTGGTCACGCCTAAAATTAGCGAGCTTTCTGCTTCGTCCCCTGTTTTCCCTTTTGTTTTTCTTTCAAAAATCCAAAAAAAAAATCGAAAAATCAAAAAAAAAAAAAAAAAAATCGAAAAAATAAGAAAATAAATATATTTATATATATATTTCCTTATCACAAAAATATTTTCCTTAAACCCTTTTATTTCAAAATCTTTCATAAACACAAAACCCACCAAATTTTGAGTAGGTTAAGATTTCTTTCCTTAACCAATTTTAATTCAAAAAGATCTTTCAAAACAACACTATTATCCCTAAATTATCTTCAAATAAAAAACAAAACCCCCAAATTTCTTTCCTAACCCTAATCTCACGCCACCACTCTAACCCATCTTCTCCATTCAAATTTCTTGCAGCAACACCTCTCGCCGCTCTTCACCGCCGCATCCACCATCTTCTCCGGCATCATGGGTCACACGAACAAGACCGAGTCGAGACCGATGTCGAAGAGGAACCCAAACTATCTTCCGACGACTCTTCGTCGGAGTCTTTAGCCGAAACCGATTCATCCTCTTCGCCGTCGTCATAGCTTCACCTACACCTCGGCATCACGACCGAGTGATGCCCCAGGGAAGTCACCCTTTCATCGTTTTTCATTTTTATGCATTGTCGATTTCTACATGCTTTACATTGAGGACAATGTCTACTTTAAGTGTGGGGGGGATGATTTCCAATTGCTTTGCATGTTCTCTGGTTTTGTTTAATTTTGGCACATGTTCTTTGGTTTTTGTTTACTTTTGGCGCAATAAAATTTTTCAAAATTTCTTTCGCTTTGTGATGGTAGAGTATAATTTTCATTAATTGGTTGACCGAGTCTAGTTTGTTTGATTTGACCGTGTGCTTGTTGATGGAATATCGTGTCGTATGAATTTCAATTGCTAGCATGGCTTTGAATGAGAACGATAGAATTGCACGTTTTAGTTCGACCAACCCCACCATGTGAGCTTTTTGAAGCCTTGATTTGATTGCATATCCATGTGAATTTTTCTTTCTTATGTGAATCTTGCATGATTAGTGCGTGTTCTAGAACTTGCTTTGAACCATTTCAAGGTTACATGATTGTGTGCATATTCGAAAAGGATAAAGGCATTAGGATTTAACCACTTAGCCATATGAGCCTACCTTTTTATTTTCCCCTAGTGAGCCCACTTGAGCCTATTAGCCTATTTGTTGTTTTGAAAACCCGAACTTTGAGCATTCACCATTTTTTGTATACCTCTCTGTTTTACCCGTCCACAAAATGAGTCGAATATCGAGAACATTATACTTGTTTGGGATTTAAGGACGACATTGTGTTTTGATTAAGTGTGGGGGACCTCGGAAGAAAAGAAAAAGGAGGGTTTATCGAAAAGAAAAGAGAAAAAAAAAAAACAGAAAAAGAAAAAGAAAAAAAAATATTTCGAACAAGTTCGAAGAAAAAAAATAGAAAAGAAAAGAAAAAAAAAAGAAAATGATGAAGCAAGTCGCGAGAGAGTATGAAAATAGAGGTATTTGGGTCCTTATTTCTAGAATTACCCAATAGCGTCTTGATGTTCTTCGAATTTATGGACTTAGCTTTTCATTACCTTTTTTCTCCTACCCCGAGCCCTAAGCCCCATTACAACCTTGAATAAAAGACCTTTTGATTCGTTTGTGCATACTTTCGATAGTAGTGGCGATTTTGGTGTATAAGCAAGCTTATGGGATCGCATTGACATGTTAAGAATTGAGCGATACACGAAATACCCTATACACGAGTGATTTGAGAGGATTGAGAGAATGGTCGTCTAAATTCGTGCATTTTTATTTTTCAAAGTGAGATTGTTGTGTTGGTTTTTGGTTCATTGTGGCATTGATTTCCTTGATATTCGCATGTGTCGACTTAACATTCTCGATTTTGTCCTTTGGTTCATATATCTCTACTTGATCAAGTGTTTGAAGTTTGTTGATTTTTGCGTTGCCCAAATGTCAAACATTGCCCGAGACGTGCAATAGCTTAAGTGTGGGGGTATTTGTTAACGTGTATTTTATACACGTTTTGTATGTTTTATATTGCATCGTTTGTTATGTTTTTAGTCCATATCTCATAGATTTGTGCTTCTATTGTCATGTCTAGGTGTTTATATGAGAATGGAATGAAAAGATGGCAAAAAGGGGTGAAAAACGAATAAGATTGACTTTGCAAATGGATGGAAGCAGAAAGGTTACCAGAATTAAGCGTGACATTCTGGTCACGCCCAAAACATGCAAGCTTTCTGTCCTGGGACGAAGAAAAATTCAAGATTCCGATTTTTTGGCTAATTTCGACTTATGCTGCACGTTTTTAGTTCCCTAATATGTTGGGATTTATTTTCTATTATGTTAGGAATTTTATTTCCTTGTTTTGAATAATCCTAGTTGGAATAAGATTCTTAAAATCCTATCTTTTATTTGTTTCCTTGTTTAGTTAGGATTCCCCTAGGTTTAAATAAGTGGAATATTATTCCACAAAGACATTCTATCCTATCTTTTATTTACTATTCACGTTTTTATTTCTCTGGGGGATTTTCGAATTCTTCAACTTTTGTAAGACGATTCTCGATTATGTGTTGCTAAACACATAATTCTAGTCAAAGGATTTTAAGGTTTGATTTCT
This sequence comes from Verbascum thapsus, assembly GCA_963669365.1. Taxonomy (NCBI): domain Eukaryota; kingdom Viridiplantae; phylum Streptophyta; class Magnoliopsida; order Lamiales; family Scrophulariaceae; genus Verbascum; species Verbascum thapsus. Next base: position 331,918 of record OY770114.1, on the reverse strand, counting down.
TTTAATTTCGTGAGATTGCTTGTGCTTTTATCTTCATTGTTCTTTGAGTATTTACTTTTTCTCCGAGCCTTGTTGATAATATGTTTCAATAGGTTAGATAACCTGATCAATTATTTAATCTTTGAAATCGTATTTAGCTAATTAGGACCCAAATCTGTAATTGTTTGGTAAACCCTAATATTCGTAGCAGTTAGCGACGTTGATTATGGACAAGTTTTCGATTAGTCGTTATGGGAATTAGTGATCCGGTTTAAATAATCCGAGTTTGTGTGTTTATTGATCGGAATTAGTGTTTTTCTAGTGCTTGAATGCTATCGATAAATTAAATCCTGAGAGTTTGTTTAGGGTTGTTTAAACGATAAGGGCAATAATCAAAGAGTTTGTTTTGATTATCGAAGACATAAGGAAAAACGAGGTTGTCAGAGTTTGTTGACAACTATAGCTAATTTACTAAAGAGCTTTGAACTATTTTATTTGCAATCAATGATCGAACAATAGAAATCAATACCGAGATATCCTGAGACTAGAATCTCATCTCTCATTGAATTCGAAATTTACCTTTTTGCTTGCGTTTTTAATTTACGTTTTATATTGCTTTAGTTAATCAAAATCCAAACCCCCCCTTTTTTATCGATATTAGTAATATAGGAATTGAATCTACACCTTTCCTTGAGGATCGACCCTACTTATCGCTAATTACAAATTATTTTGAGTAGGTTATTTATTTTTGTTGGATTCGACACCCAACACTATCTTAATTCTTAACCCTTATGCTGATGCTAGGTCAAAACCATATCCAAAGGGAAATGCTAATTTAATAAACTCTCATTCAACCCCAAAACTTTGACTAATCTAAATTAGCTGTCATGCCAATTTCAGTAGTCCATAAATACACATCCAAAAATCTCATTTTGATCAAATAAACATCAGTGCAATTCCATTTCCATTTGAATCCAATATGCATTATCAAATGGCTTCTTTCCTATACACTCTTTCCTTCTTATTTTCCATCCTCATATCTTCCACAAATGCTCAAAATCGCCTAACGATCCCGATTCAAAATGACCCGAAAACCTCCCGATTCTACACCACAATACAGATGGGCAGCAATCGAGCCACTATAAACGCACTCATCGACCTTGGAGGCCCATTTTTGTGGTTCTCGTGCAATGACTACGTGTCAAATTCTTACACTCCGATCCTTTGTGGGTCCACCAAATGTGACATTGCAAAAGGGCTCGGTTGCTTCGGCTGCAATATGCAGGCTCGCCCTGGCTGCAGCAATGACACGTGTGCAGCCTCTCCTTATAACCCTTTCATGGATATGCTGGTTTCACAGGGATTTTACGAGGATACACTATATACGAAAGATCCTCTCGTGTTTCGTGAGTTTTCGTTTTCCTGTATGGACAAGGATTTCCTCGAGGGCTTACCTAGTGGCTCGACAGGCATGTTAGGCCTCGGCAGGACGAATATCTCTCTTCACAAACAAGTGGCAACAAAGTTCAACTTGCCTGATAAATTCTCCCTCTGTTTTCCCTCTTCTGGAACTGGAAAATTATCTGTCGGGCCGGGCCCATCGTCAGTTATATCGAAATCTTTAAAAACGACGCCTTTGATCATAAACCCTGTTAGCACGTACCCTATCTACGTAGAAGGAGACCCGTCGGATGAGTATTTCATCGGGGTGAACTCCATCAGGGTCGACGGGAAACCAGTCAACGTGAAGAGTTCATACTTTTCAATCGACAAAAATGGAGTAGGAGGGACAAAAATCAGCACTATACAGAACTATACTGCTCTACATAACAACATCTACATGCCTTTTACAAGGGCTTTTAATAAGGCTGCTTCAAACATGAAGATTAAAAGTGTGGCAGCTGTTGCGCCGTTCAGGGCATGTTTCAGTTCAGCTTCGATTTCCAGGACCCCGTCAGGGCCGTCGGTTCCAGTGATCGATTTGATTTTGCCTGGAACTGATGTTTATTGGAGGATAAATGGAGCTAACTCGATGGTTGAGATTGATAACAAAACTACATGCCTTGGATTTGTGGATGGAGGATCGAGCCCGAGGACCTCAGTCGTGATCGGAGCACATCAGCTGGCGGAGAATTTCCTGGAGTTTGATCTTGTTTTATCTCAACTTAAGTTCAGTTCTTCTCTTTTGGTTCAGAATACAAGTTGTTCTCGCCTTTGATTTATTTGTTGTTTGTGAATTTCGTGATTTTTATCCTTAATCTGTGATTGTATCCATTGGAAGTGATTTTCCTTTGGTGATTTATTATGAAGTAATAAAACAAATGTTTGATATGATCATCTTATGTTTGTATTTGGATCAAGAATTTGAATAAGAAGAAAAACTGGGAAATGAATTATTCTAATGTAGTCTATAGAATGTATATATATCTATAGAATGTATATATATATATATATATAAAGCTATATTTCACTTGAAGTGCAAAAAATATTTCTCATCGTTAATATCAAAGATCCAAATCTAGCTTTAATTTGTTATTTAGCAGTTAACACATTTTACCACTAGATTACTCCATTTTCTTACATTCAATGACCACAATTGAAGTTAAAATTAAAAAATAAAGAATTATGGCTCAAGTACACTCAGGAACTTGATGGTGGTCTGTTATGACACGATGATGTATCGAGTATTCTTTTTCGAGTAAAGAATCAACTCGGAAGATTAGAAATTAGAAGATTAAGAGAAAATAGTTTGTTTCGAATAGAAACGAGCTCCAAACATAAACAAAGAGAGTAATTAAAATTTTACAAATTTTTCTTCTTATCCTTTTACATCAATATGTAATTATCTTATTTATGCAATAATTTCGTTATAAAATATAATAAAACTAAATCTACCCACTAAACAATCAAGTGGCCACTAATCTAAAATAACATACCAATAATTAAGTACAACTAATAAGTTAATAAATTAATAATTAATAAAATAAAAAACTATGTGGAAGCCCAACATCTTATTAATACCTTGCCCATTGAGATGGGCCTCGTCCTAGGGCCCGTAGCATAATTTAATTCAATTGAGGTGGCTTTGGTTGATTGGATAAGTGTCCACGTGAATGAGTGATGGATATAATTATTAATATAAGTTAAGCTCAAGTTAACTTTAAATGAGCCACAGACGAGAATATAATAATATTTTAACTTAGATTAGATTTTTAGCTTAAACCTAAATGAAGATAAATTCTTTTAAAAACTCAACTAGTTGTAGATAAGCATATATAATGCTCGAACCAAGTAAACTTTTTTAATTAGTTATTAATTCATAATGTTGTCCAAGAATATAGTTGTTAACAAATGATTATAGTACGACAATAAAATATAAATGCTAATTGCTACGCACATGGAAATATCCAACCAATGGAATGACACAAAAAGCAACACAGCTAGTTGTGTTGAAAGTACCTATGAATCACTCATTCGAATTTTCTTTTCCCAGCAGCCACTGAACACCATCTTTGACTGTATTTTAATTCCCACATTTTGAAGCCCATAAATACCCACAATTTATCCCACTTGAAAACACACCAATTTGTTCTCATTCCCAATTATATCATCATCAATGGCTTCTTTCCAATGCTCCATAATCTTCCTCTTCGTCTTCACCATCCTCATATCTTCATCAATAGCACAAAATGGCCTTACACTTCCCATTCGAAAAGACCCCAAAACTTCACAATTCTACACCACAATCCAAATGGGCAGCAACCGAGCCACGGTGAACGCTGTCCTCAATTTCGGGGCCGAATTCACCTGGTTTGGGTGCGATAACTACACCTCTTCGACCTATACTCCAGTCCCTTGTGACTCGAGGAAATGTGAGTCTGTCAGAGGAGTTGGCTGCATTAGCTGCAATCTTCCCTCGGGCCCACGCCCCGGCTGCACTAACGACACTTGTGGAACCGCAGCTTACAACCCATTCCAGGACGTTCTTGTTTCTCAAGGGTTCGCTGAGGACACTTTGTACGCTAATGTCCGAAAATCAGTTCCAGGGTTCGTGTTCACTTGCATGGAAATGGAGTACAGGCAAGGCCTCGCTAATGGCGCCACGGGCATGTTAAGCCTCGCCAGGACTATAACCTCTTTGAACACACAAGTGGCGAATAAGTTCAACTTGCCTGATAGATTCTCTATCTGCTTTCCATCTTCAGGAGTTGGGAAATTGTCTGTTGGAGGTGGAGCGTCGATATCGGGTTTAAAACTCATGGCCACACCTCTGATAATAAACCCTAACAGCACGGCGCCTTCTTACACGGTGGGGGACCCGTCTTTCGAGTATTTTATCGATGTTAAATCCATCAGGGTTGATGGAGAAACCCTATCTGTCAAGAGTTCCTATTTCTCATTTGATAGAGATGGGTATGGTGGCACAAGGATCACTTCGGTAAACAATTTTACGGCCCTTCATAACTCTATCTACAAGCCTTTGACACGAGCTTTCACGAAGGCTGCTTCTAACATGAATATCAAAAGTGTGGCGGCTGTGGAGCCATTCAGGGCCTGTTTCAGCTCAGATTCGATTTCCAGCAGGACCCCGTCAGGACCATCTGTGCCAACAATTGATTTGGTTTTGCCTGGAAATGACGTGTATTGGAGGATTAATGGAGCTAACTCCATGGTTCAGGTTGGTAAGAACACAATGTGTCTTGCATTTGTGGATGGAGGATCCAGGCCAAGAACTTCGGTCTTGATCGGGGTTCATCAGCTGGAGGAGAATTTCTTGGAGTTTGATCTTGTTTCTTCCAGGCTTCGATTTAGCTCGTCTCTTTTGGTTCAGAACAAAAGATGTTCTGGAATTTGATGTGTTTTCAAGATTATGCTTTGGTTTCATTTTGTTGCAGCTTAATTTCGTCATTTTTGTGTTTCTAATTAATAAGTGTACGTACCAAGAATTTACTATTTGCTTTGACTTTTGTCTGATCTTCTAACTTGCATGTTATATATATATGTATGTAGTGTAATTTCAAGTCAATTCACATGTCAGTTAGTTGAAGTTTGGAGACTAATAAATATTATTGACTACTACAAATGATATATCTAGAATAAATTAAAGAAACCTATAGCCCACATGTCCACTGACAACTCAAAACAGTCAAGCATAGACTTATGAGAAATAGTAGAGTTGACTATGGATAAGGTTTACATTTTAAATGTTCTCTTTCCATTTTTGAGCTAGAGAAAAGTGTTACTTTTTTACGAAATTTAGGGTTTAAGACATCAAGAGAAAAAAAAAAAAAAAAGAGAAGTGAGAAAATATCATTTAGTCTTTAATGTATATGTTTTTTCAACTCAATCGGCTTTCTTGACCCAAGGTCGAATGGTTCTTACGAGTTTGGTGAATTTATGCAACGACCGATTTTCTAACTGGATTAAGAATTGATTCTCAATTTTATCAATTCAACCCTCGGGCCAATTGTGTTTCAAAATACCGATATGTTCATGTATGAGTTAAAGGTCTCAAACAAGCCTTAATGGGTCGGTTTTGACCCAGCCCATTTTCTTAAAGGGCCAGGGCCAGCCTGGCCTCTTAAGTAAACAAATCAGGGGTCCCTTTAGACGTGATAGGCCGAATTTGACTTGGACACTTTTGGTACGAGCCAATAATTCAACAAACACTTAGTCCAAAGGCGTAAGACAATCAATCACTCTCAAGTGATCACCCACAAAAGAAGCAAATATTACATTGTACAAAAATCCTTAATTGTTAGCGAATACTAGAAAAGCTTGCAAGTATGTCACTTTATAGTTAATTAATGTAATAATGGGTTCTTTTCAAACAAGAGAGGACAACAACTTTAACCTAACTCCATCCCTATATAATTGAAATTTATCATAATTGATAGCTCTTTAAACTATAAAGAAATAATGTCTCACATCCAATAACTTAGGGCAAAGTATAACTCGATTTGTTAATAGGATGTGATGAAATTGATCTTATGAATGTTGATAGTAATTGCCCACTGGTATTCATTCTTATTGATGCGCTGACTCATATCCTTCAAATTAAATAATCCAAATTATATTTAAAATAACTATAATATGATTCAATCTAGATATGGACACATGAATAATTAAATGGTCCAAGCTCCAATAAGTATGGGAACATCTGCACAAAAGTATTGGCCCATTGAGTTTTAAAGATAGTGATATATTATCTTGTATATATCCAATTACAAAATAAAATAAAATCTCATATATATAATATATATATATATATATATTGATTAAAGGGACCAGATCCTGTAAATAATAACATATTTACTTTTTATAATTATGAGAATCTCATAAGAATCACTTTCCATTTAAAAAGAGATGAGCCCAATATCAATGGAAAGTGGAAGAATATGTGGATCACAGTTTGTGACTAGTAAATGGGACATGTATATGATGTTGAATAATATGAACCCGTAAATTATATTATTGATAATTGAAGAGTATATATAAAGTTATAATAGAATCTAATGAAATCATAACATAGCTATAAACATAGAAAAAGATAAAACTAAATAACTACAAGATTATGATAAAAGATACGATACGATATAATCTAAACTAATCTAAATATTATCTAACACTTACGATATAATCTAAACTAATCTAAATATTATCTAACACGTCACTGCAGTTGAAACGTGTGATCTTGAACGTTGAAACTGGATCCAAACCCAAAAAGATAAAAGTCGGCAGCAATGGCTCTAACTCCTTATTTCCAAGAGTGAGCGGTTGTAACATAAAAAAACAATGATTCTAAGTCCTTATATGATGAGGACAGTCTGCGGTAAGGGCTCAAACTCCTTATTTGCAAGGGCGAGCGCTCATAACATTAAAAAAAAAAAAAAAAAAAACTAAAAACCGGTGGCACCTAGATAGTGCAGCGACAATAACTCAAACTTATTATTTGTCAAGGGTGAGCGATGATAACATAAAAATAAAACTACACTGAAATAAGGTGCGCCGGACGGGGTCGGTGACTTAAAAATAGTAGAAGCAAAAGATCGAGAGAGCAAGGCTAGAAGCCATGACTCTGATACCATGTTGAATAATATGAAAACCCGTGAATTATATTATTAATAAAAGAAGGGTATAAATAGAGGTACAATAGAATCTAATGAAATCGTAATCTATCTATAAACATGAAAATAAGATATAACTAAATAACGACAAAATTATGATAAAAGATACGATACGATATAATCTAAACTAATCAAAATATTATCTAACACTCCCCCGCAGTTGAAACGTGGGGATTTTGAACGTTGAAACTGATCTAAATTCAAAAAGATAAAAGCCGGCGATGACCTTGAAAGACAGCGGCAATGGCTCTAGCTCCTTATTTCCAAGAGTAAGCGGTTGTAATATAAAAAGCAGTGACTCTAAATCCTCGTATGATGAGGACATAATGCAACAATAGTTCAAACGCCTTATTTCTAAGGGTGAGCAATTGTAACATAAAAATAAAAACTAATAACCAGCGACACATAGATGGTGCGGCTGCAAGAACTCTAACTCCTTCTTTTGACAAGGGTGAGCAATGATAACATAAACAAAAAAACTAAACTGAATAAGGTGCACTTGACGGGGTCGGCGACTTGAAAATAGCGGAAGCAAGAGATCAAGGCTAGAAGTCAGGGCTCTCATACCATGTTGAATAATATAAAATCCCGTGAATTATATTATTGATAATTGAATGGTATATATAGAGTTACAATAAAATCTAATGAAATCGTAACATAGCTATAAACATGGAAAAAGATAAAACTAAATAACTACAAAATTATGATAAAAGATACGATACGATATAATTTAAACTAATCTAAATATTATCTAACACATGTAATCATCTCGTGGTTGTAAGATTTTATAAATGTATTACAATGATTGAAAAAATACTCAAAATAATTAATTTATCTTATTCTAAGTTGCACAAACGAGTATTGTCATGAATTTATACTATTATATACTTAAAGGGGATAATTATTCAATTTTGAATGATAATTACTTAATTTTGTTTTAATTCTGATTTTCTAGTATATAGATTTTTCTATTTCCAACAAACCTCAACTACAACTTATGCAATTTTGGTTTGTATCAAACAATAGGTAACGTAGGTGCGATCCCATATTAGAATTAAATAATATTATTTGATGACAAAAAAATCAAAAAAGATGAATGAGATAAGAGATAAATGACTGACAGTTGACCATACATTCATAAATACATGGGGCCATTGCTAAAACTATGGGCGTCAAGTTGTAAATGTTATTTAGTTTTTTTATTTAATTCCCACTAAATTTTTAATTTTGTATATATTTGGATAATTTAATATACTTTAAACCTATGTCTTGTTAAGACTTGTCTATCATGTGAGACTTTCTTCTTTCCTTTTTTGTATGCTTCTAAATCATCGTTTTCAGCATTATCCCAAACTATCCGAACCATAATATATATATATATATATATATATATATTATATAGTTTTTGGTAATAGTATTTAATTCTTTTGGTCTAATAAAATGATAAAAGAATAAATTATACTACCCATATCGTCTTATAAGCTCTGATTAGGCAGTATTCTCATATTTAGGTTAAGATCAGAAGTATTATTTTGTGGAATCTTCAGGTTCATTCGTGTAGGGATAGGTATCCAGATCATAAGAAATACTACTATTAATAATATTCTAATGCACATGAATTTATTCTAATTACTAATCAGAGGAAATTATGGTACTAATAAATTAATTTGTGAAAATATGAGGTATATGAATATTCTTATGCTAAAGTTTGCGTCCACGTACCATGAACTTGGTTCAATCCATAGTTTTGATAATGGAAAGTTGGACCCGCATATTATTTTCCTTTGGGAATAATTAAACATGAAAGTGCAAAAAAAATATTTTTATTATTATATTTATACTTGTAAGTTGTAATTGCTCAATCTAATATTTGTTTCCATTAACCTTCATTTGAACTTTTCTTTATATATATTGTGTTCGAGATTGCATGTATTTCATTGCTTTGTCAAATATATAATTCAATGAATTTAATTAATAAAATTAAACCAAAAATAGTAAATAGTATTACGAATACCCCATATGAATTCAATGTAATATAATCATTTTAAAAAATGATATAAAAATACTAATTTAATTTCATGATGTAACTAATTGGATAGTAAATAACTAATTTACATTTGGAAAATATATTCCCTTATTTTCTTTACAAAAATGTCACATCCTAATTAGTAATTATCTTAATATTAGGGTAAGAACAACGTCTTAATCTCACTGCAGGAAAACTCCACTACAAGTATTTATTCAAACTTTACCATTCGGTATGTCGCTTTTCTGGAATTCAATCTGATATAGCATAACCTCGTATGGGTCCATACGACCCAACAATATGACCGTACGATACGAACCTCGTATAGGTCCATACGACCCTAGTGCAATCTTAGGCCTATTTACCTAAAGGCCCCTAATCTGATTGTGCTTATTTGCATTACACTACCTAACCCGCATGTTTTTATCGGGTCAAACCCAATGTAACCCTAACCCGGGCAATCTGGTACGCACATTCTGGGGACACGTGTAAACCATCCCGCTAGCTCCGCGATCGTCCGTACATAGGGTACTGTGCCTATAAATAGTGCCATTTAATATTATAAAAAGGACTTTTGACTTACTGAACAGTACCTCGAGAGTGCATAGTACGATCTGACAGTACGTTCCCACTATTCTATAAACCGAGTTAAGAACCTCGTATATGACCTTAAACACAACCTTGAACTACGTTTAGACTTGATCCTATTAGAAAGGTACGTAGGTAGCTCAGTACATCTGAGTGCAGTCTATATCCATTCTACGACCCTCCTTAGGTCTAATTCGAACCTCGGCTTGATTTGACCCGTAAGTATTTTACGAGTTATATCACAATCATATTTATGGACCATAATTTATGGTGTCATTTAATATTCATCCATCACAGTAAATACATTTTTATTGACTCGAAATAAAGAATAGATAAGAATTGAATTAAACAACCAAGATTTAGGTCTTGTCACTATATGAATATGATGTTCTAGGTTTAAATTCCACAAAAACGAAATGTTAATTTGATTGTTGTTGGTTTAATGCATTAGTTAGTTCCACTATATTGACATGTGTAGCAAAGCTAGAATCATCTTTTAATTAGGGAGTACATAAGTTTAGTTCGAACCACGATTTTTTAACTAAAATTCGACAAGTCGGGGAAAATGGGCTCGTGCACGAGCTCGTTCAAGCTGGCGCGAGCTCAATTTTTTTCTTCTTTTATTAGTATATATTATTAATTTTATATTAATTCATTTATTATTATATATAATTATATTTAATATAAAAAAATATCACTTAGGCATATATATTACTATTATAACATATTATATAATATATAAATATATAAAGATGAATAATATTATATTTAATATATGTACTAAAAAAAAATATTTTTTATTCTGACTCGCGAATATGCTTTTTTGAGCTCAAGTTTGCTCGTCTTGAGTCAAATCAAGCTATTTTTAAATCGACTCGTGAACACCCTTACTATTACTTGATCACAATTGCTCTTTTCTTGGAATGAAAATTTTCCTATCATTTCGTTAACTAGTAAACTATATTTTTTATGTATGGAAACATGAAACTCTATACTAATATGAACATGAAGTACAAATCATTACCCTCTCCATAGCTTTCATCTCCAGCGCGTGACAGATCAACAAAAATCCAAAACTTGTGGTGGGTCCCATGTGTGTCCCACCATTACACACGGGAATCATCGCCCATCCTCGGGTCCCACCATTCCATTGATATTTCTTTATATTCCTGATTTAACCCCTTTTCCCCCGAATTAATACCTTTTCTCATTTAACCCCTCAAAATATAGAAAAAGGACCTTCACTCCCTTAAATGGCTTTAATAGGATATTTTTGCCATCTAATTGAGTTATTGACTGTTTCCATTGGAATTTTAAGGTGAAGTGGATAATTTTCCTTTTACTACACAAATTAGATATTCATTGAGTATTATTGAGGTAAAACACAATTTAGAGATTAAATATTAATTAATATACTTATTTCTAACATTTTCTATTTACTTTTTTTTGCTTTGCTTCAAAATTGCTATATTTTGAAATAATTGGGAAAAATGTTAATGCAAAAGTCAATTTTAGAGATGAAGTTTTCTTTCTTCTTTATCTTATGAAGAGTGCAAAATTCTAACAATTGAATTCTTCGAGGATGTTTAGTGCAAATTGTCTTAAATATTTCAACACAAACGTAAACTTCTCAAGTTCCATTGCAATTACAAAAGTACCCTCAATTTCCTTCTATAAATCCAAACAGCACCTCCCTGCATTTCCCTTCCATTCCATTCAGTTCCTTCACACATATACATACATCTTTCTGTGTGTAATATATAATGTTAGGAGTTTTTAGCAGCTCTATAATGGCGCCGCCGGACGAGCTGGTGGCTGCCGGTAGCAGGACGCCGTCGCCTAAGGCCACGGCGGCCAAACTACTTGCTCGGTTCATCCAGGCCAATTCATCGGCGGTGTCCGTGCAGATCGGCGATGATGTGCAGCTAGCTTACACTCACTGCAACCAGTCTCCCTCACACCCAAGGTATGTACCCCCTCGGCATAACGTTTTTGAATAACTCGGTTACAAAATATATATCATGAATATATATAGTAATAATTAATTATTATTCCAATTAATTACTATTAAAGTAGAAATAAGATAGACCCTAGACTCATCGGTTGCCCTCGAATTTATTGATAGAGCTAGATTCTTATAGATCAGAACTTAACGAGTCTAAATGGCGAAAGTTATTAGTAGTGCAATCTGGAAAGTCAACAACTGGTGAAGGAATTATGATCGTTGATGATGATCTTAGTGATTATGTGTAGTGATCACAGGTGAGGATGGTCTTTTAAGTTTTAAGTAATTGATCATTTGATGGCTTGATTTATGATTATGATCATTCGAAAACAATTATTTATGTAAAATTCTATTTTAGACTGATACACCAATTTACCATCTTCTTTTTGAATTAGATTTATAATTTTGAACAGTCTGATTCATCAAATTATAACTGAGAATATTTTTATGATCAGTGCTCATAGATTTATCCCAAATATTTGATAATAACTTTTTTTAATTGACTGTGACTATGAAAAGATTACAAAAAGATTTTAATTGCTTCTTCAATAAATTTGGCAGTTGGTAGTCATTTGAGAGATGAGATGTAAGTTGTAACCCAAACGGATATGCAGTCTATTGGGTTCTTAATTATTAGTGATTTTATTTTATAATATTATATACACATTTAATAACTCATATACAAATGGGTGATACCAAAATTTATGGCAAAAAACAAAATATTGTTGATAATCATAGTGATCTATGATGTTTAATCAGAAAATTTTAATAAATTGGGTTTATTGAATTCGATAGATAATAAACATTGAATTTAGTGTTGAGTTTTGATACAAATTAAAAATGATTTATATATTACGGAATTACTACCCATAATTGTGAATTAATGGATCCTGATTTTCTTGCATGGGTGCCACGTATTGGGAACCTGGCAAAAGATCCTTCTATAGTTCTTTAGATTTTTGTAAATCTGGTAAAGTCTAGCTAGACTCTAGAGCCCATGCCCATAAAATAATTGGATTCCACATGCTTTTCATCAACACAATAAAACGAGTTTACTTTACTCGATTGGTATTTGGGACATCTTATTTTATTATAAACTTAAAACTTAATTAATCTATTTATTTCGTATTAGGCAAGGATTATTCTAATAACCTCATCCGACTAATTTTTTGTACAATAATGGAACGTAGAAGTCGAGAAATGCTTAAATATAATCTTATAACATGTGATTGTATCGCCCGACTACATAATTATTTTTTTTCTATAAATATGAAATTATATATATCTAAAAACACAAAGTTAGTTGTCTTGTTTCTTTTTCTTTTTATTGATTAGCATTTAATCTTACCTAATTACTTAACAAGGACATAATTATGTGGATAGCACGTTACTTGTCTTGATTGATTTTTTCTTATGGTGAAGCAACTTTTCCTTTGAGTAACTTACAGAAAAAATATATAGAGATAAAAGTAGTTGAGATATAAGTTGAAAATATGAGAATAACCAATCATGCCTAGATATTTTTTATGGGTATATAAATTCATTATCAAGGCGATAGGTCGAATTTACCCCTTGAATCATCAAAAGTATTTAAGGATCTATGTCTTTTCATGTCGGGTCGTCTCAATTTTTCAACCCGATCCAGCAACCTAATTCATTACATTCATTGGTTGCATGTTATGTGTTACCTTAATATCGCGAACATGTATTATTTATTATGTTATTTGAACTCTTACCTTAAACCATATAAATTGAACTACATGTGGGTAGAGGGCTTGACTCCGGTCTTACCGAGTCTATAATCTTATCTCATATATATGGGTCTCAATTTGACCCGTTAAGATCATAGACGTCTAACGAAAACGAACTAAATGGATATTGTGAAATGACAGGTCATTCGCGGTGAAGGATGAAATATTTTGCTTATTCGAAGGGGCACTAGACAACTTGGGAAGTCTGAAGCAACAATATGGGCTATCAAAATCAGCAAACGAGGTTGTTTTGGTAATAGAAGCATACAAGGCTCTACGTGATCGTGCACCTTACCCTCCAAGCCATGTTGTTGGCCACCTACAAGGGAACTTTGCTTTCATTGTTTTCGACAAGTCCACTTCCACTTTATTTGTGGCTACTGTGAGTGAAAAAAAAAAAAGAATTTAGATTTAATTTGAAACTTTATAATTAGATTTAGTGGTTGAATAGAATTAACTTAAGTTGGTGAGGAATTTTTATTACAGGATGAACAAGCTAAGGTTCCTCTGTATTGGGGAATCACTGCTGATGGGTATGTGGCGTTTGCTGATGATGCTGACTTGCTTAAGGGTGCTTGTGGAAAATCACTTGCTTCTTTCCCACAAGGTTAGTCAAGGGCATATTCGTCATTTCACTTTCTTATTAACATAAGCTCTCAAATATCTTATAAAATATTTTAAAGCTAAGTCACACTCTCTCTAAGAGCATATACGCACTTACAAACTTTATTATAATTTTTTGTTTAGAAATAATATTTACTCCAGAATCATCTCAAATTTTTTAAATAAATTTAGTCAAACACCATATTCTTTAAACTTTTTTAATAAGCCAATTTGAAGCATGATGATTGTGTTGTGCAGGCTGCTTCTATTCGACTGCAGTTGGGGAACTAAGAAGCTATGAGAACCCCAAAAATAAGATCACAGCTGTTCCTGCTAAAGAGGAAGAAATATGGGGTGCAAAATTCATGGTATGTAGCTTTTCAATTGTTTATTAGGCTCTAATTATATAATTGAGTGTCTTTTCGATCATGAGAAATCGATAAATACTCTAAATAATTGGGGGTCCATCATGTGTATATGTATGTCTTAAGCGTTTGAAATGGACTTATATCCAAACATAATAAATGAAATTGGGTCATTTTTTAACTGATTTATTGGATGATATTTCAGGTGGAAGGGCCAAGCATTGTTGCAGCCACAGAGTAGATCTAAAGAAGTGGGTTGAAAGTAAAAGAGTTGGAAAGTTGTGGGGCATAAGTGAAAGCCTTGTAAATTAATGGGGTACTCTTATCAATATCTCCTTTTTGGGGCAATCTTGTTTACTTTTATGTTGTTGGTGTATAGTTTTTTTTTGGGTTTTGTGCTCTAATGCACTACACTTCAAAAAAATTACAACGTGTCATGTCGAACACCTAATTAGACATGTCGGACACTTGATCGAACACGACACTCGTTCGACACTTTTCGACACTGTGTCCGATACTCCCGACATTGTATCCAATATAAAAAAAATTTATGCTTAAATAAAATAAAAAAATAAAATGTGAACATGAATATAGTTAGAGGATATGTCTATTATGTATGCATTATTTATGACACTTGATGTTAGTTTATTTATTTTTTATTATTTTGAAACCTGAGGTATTTGTTTTTCTTTTAAATATATAACTTTTCAAATTAAATATAAATTTATAATGTATAATAGTTATTCTTATAGTTTATTTTTTTTAACCATTCATTTAAATTAGAATAAAAAAATTAATTTATATATTTAACGTAAATTAATGAATATATATATATATATATTTTATTAGTAGTTTCGAGGTTGTGTCGTGTTTTAACATTTTTAAAAATGCTGTGTCTTGTGTCCATATCGTGTCTCGTATCCCGTGTATGTTTTGTGTAATAAGCTATATAAAGTTGTGTCATTAAGACTTGAGATGAGACCTACCTTTAACCAATAAATTCGTAGAATAGATTTTAGGGTTGACTGGAGAGATGGAAAGATGAACCCAAAACAATAATAATTATAAGGATTAAATAATACACACAATTTGGGGAATGAATTTTATATGAACAAGGAAATCTTTTTAACTTCCTTTTACAAACCCTACACTGAATAGGAGTTGGAGGGAGACCCCACCCACCCAAAATAATAATGCCCATAATAATATAATTTACTCAGTATTTTTTATTTTCTTAATATTGTATTTTACTTTATATATATATATATATATACTTTTCTCTTGCATTCTACCACGCAAACTCTAGTTACCGCTATGAAAATCGTCGAACGGAGCCTATGAAGTCTTTCATCGATATTTATACAGAGTGTGAATTAAGGGAAATTTATGGGTTTTGAGAGAGATGATGATAGAGTGAAGACAGAGCAGAGGGGAAAGAGAGAGATATGAAAATAAAATAATGGAATGATAAATTAGATTTGTGCCCCAATAGTTTGGTATATTTTGTGTTTTGACCCAAATAAAATTTGAAACTTTGAAAGTATTTAGGACTGAGAAATCACCGTTGCAATATTAATATATCATCACTATTTGTTGAAATACGTATAAAGACGAAGATTAAAAAGGAAATGAGCAGATTAAATGTCTTCCGTGTATGTATATATCATATGAGAGTTGAGAGGGTAGTGTTTGTTGAGAGCTAAATGTACAGCCGTGAAAATGTATATTTAACAACAAGCCCTAAAACTAGTTTATATATTATGAACTATTGCATATTTGCAATATAGTCCCTGAACAATATGTAAACTACATATAAACCGCCGAGAAAATGAGAGATGGGCCGAGCCCAATATCTTGGACAGATTTCCTAATTCGGGACTGAGGCTTGCACTTCTGGGCCTTTGTTTTTAACACTATTTGTTGTTCGAGCCCCATCCTAAAGTGGGTCGAATTGTGTTGAATTTAGAATTTTATTTATTCATATATATTATTCTTAAATTATTAAATATGATACTAAACATATTATTATTTTACATATATAGTATTATAAAAATATTGTATTATGTGTGTATATAGTGAGTTATAAATCAATATATAGTATCTTATACACTAACCGTATAACTTGAGAGGTCCAATCATTTGGAGGGTTTTTAGAGCTCGAACTTTTAATCGAGCTCGAAATATATTCGAAGATACAGTTATTAAGATTTATTCTAAACACATATTCGAATTGAATATATTATATTAAATTACTAAAAGTTGACAATCATCAAAATAAAATATGAAATTAATTAAGAAAGTTGAGAAAAAAATTGGGTGGGACCCAATATCTTGATGTGTTGAATTTTGTGGCAATAGAACATGGTAGCAATGCAGTTGTGCTCTTATCACCCAAATCGTATATAAAGAGATTCATACTATCTGGAGCATTATAATATATGGAATTAGGCTTTATTCCCGATGAGGAGCAACAAAAAGCATCACCTTGATGACTCACAAAAATTGCTGTTTGCCCAATATTGATTACCTCACTGCACTTCCTTCGATCAATATCCACCCAAAAAACTCTAAAATCAAAACTATCTTCAAGATGAAGACTTAAGAACACTTTATGAACCCATAAGAGCTTACCACACGGTGACTCAATCAAGTAATCAGCGTGCCCCATGGCCCTTGATCCCGATGGATGACCAACATTCCAATCCTCTCCCCCCTCCTTCAATAATGGATTCAACTCAAGCTTTCTACCAACAAAATCAACAGTTACAAATCGATAGCTGATACGGGTATAATCATAATGGTTCGTGACCCCTAGAACGGGTTGAACCATCATGGTTCGTGACCCAAATACGAACTATTGTGTACTAAGGCTGACATGGATTTAAATTGCAGCTTCAGTCCCTGCGACATCCTTATTTGCATTACACTACAAGACCCACGTGTTTTTACTGTACGGGTCAAGTACAATGATGGACCTAGCGGATCTAGACCGTACATCAAGGACACGTGTACGACATGCAATCGTACAACTGCATCATCCGTACAACGTGGAATATCTATAAATAGCCGCACTGTTCATTGGGAAACGGGACGATTACGGAAGATTAATTAGTACTTACCGCTCTACTACCGAGCTATTACAAAGAACCTCGTAAATTCATTCGAACTACGTAAGACGTGATCTTAAAGAAAGGTACGTAGGCATCTTGGGTCGTACCCCAAGGGCAGTCTATAATCAATCTTCAGGTTGGGTTGCGTTTTGTGGCTCGGCTTGACCTAGCTCGTTTATTTCGACCTAGATCAGGTGGCGCCTGTAGATAATGAAATTTTATATCCAATCAAATGATGACAAATGGAAAATGTGATATTAAATATTGATTTAAATCTTTTAATATATATATTTTGGGATTTGTCAAATTTAATTCCAAAATAAAATAATTGATTTAATTGATATTTTAATATCCATTTTATCAACAAATCAAATGGCGACACGTGTCAAACTGAGGTGTTCCATCCAATCAAATCATGTCTTGCAGTTAATAAATCCACGACCAATCAAATCGCGCCACGTGGAAATATTGACCAATCAAAAGTCGTCTACGACAAAAGATATTTATTTATTCAAGTTAAGTTTTGGATAAATTCAAGTTAAGTTTTGGATAATTATCAAATCAAGTTAAGTTTTGGATAATATCTAGAAGATCTATCTAGATCTTCTATCAGCCAATCAACTGGCTCCAAAATTATGATAATTATTTATTAAATCAAATGGATAATTATCAATGTAATCCAAATTATCCAAAACTCTTCCACCCTACACCTATAAATAGGGTCCTTTGGAAATCATAATGGACACACACAGAAGTTCAATGAAAAAGCTAGAGAAGACGAAAGAAGCTCTCCAAATTTTCTCTACGAAGGTTCTTCACATACTCAAGGCGTTCTAGGCGATATTCAAGGCGTTCTTGAAGATATTCATCAAATTATAGCGTTTGATTCGTAATTACGGTGCTAAACCTACGAATTAACATTATAGAAATTCAAATCAAATTCAAGGAAGATCAAAGTCACAAAGTCAACCTTGAAGATTTCAAATTCCATATCAAATTCAACGTTTGATCCGAGATTAAGCTGCCAAGCCCTCGAATTAACGTTATAAACATTCAAGTCAACGTTGGAGAAGATCAAAGAAGCAAAGTCAACTCCAATATTCAAGTCAATATATTTTGAAGGAAGAATCAGAGGATTAGAATAGAGATTTGTACCCCATATTTCATTTTGATTTATATAAATTTCATTTGTCACAATTTTTGTGTTTCTTGATTTTCAGAATTACAAATTTGTTGTGTACAGCGCCGTCTGTGGGAAAATACTAATTGATTGCTGAACTCTTCACAACGATTTAATGGACAACCCGGAGACAAGTATGGAAGAAACCCACTTAGCAAGGAATATGGGAACAAGCTCCATCACTATGATAACTATAACACAGGAGGAGCTAGATCGCAGGGTCCAAGCTCAAGTGGAAGAAATGATGAGAGCAAGGATCGAGAAGGCACCTGTTATCCCGAGAAGACTCTTTGATGAAGTGGTAGATGCTGAGGATGGCTCGGCCAGGCCCAAAGAGAATGAGGAGGCAACTCGTGTTCAAGAGGCACCTCGTATGCAAGATGAGAGTCCCAGACGGGCTAGGCATATGACAGCCTTGATGGGGCGAAATGCACCATTCTCTGAGGAGATAATGAAGGAACTTCCGAATAAAATTTTTGTTATTCCCGCCTTGCCAAAATTCGATGGAACAGGAGATCCAACCCCCATGTTACGTCATTTGATGTGCTAATGTCATTCCAGGATTAGTCTGAAGCGGTGAACGCCAGGATATTCATCTCGACCCTAATTGGGAGGGCACATGAATGGTTTACAAGCCAACCAAACGGCAGCATAACTTCTTATGCGCTATTGATTAAGAAATTCGAAAATCATTTCGCCACTAATAAACGAACCAAAAAATCCATTTCTATGTTAATGGGAATGAAACAGAGCAATGATGAATCCCTAAGAAATTTTATGCATCGTTTTAATCAAGAAATGTTAGACTTCCCCGATATAACCAATGAACTAATGCTTGGCATTTTGGTACAAGGCTTAAGAACCGGACCTTCACAAACGCAATTACTCGTCAGCCACCCAATTCTCATGAGGAAATGATGGATCTGGCTGGACAATACATCAATGAAGAGGAAATGAACGCAATGAAAAATTCTGAAAGTGTAAACCCCACAAATGATTCATATAAGAATCGGAGCGATAAACACTATAACAGAACTGAGATACCTCCTAAAAACGACCCACAAAGGGATCGTAAGGGAGAGAATGGAGGCTGTCCCCAAGGATCAGGATCCAAAAAGAACAATGAACGAGCCCGTCGATTTCAAAAATACGAGAGTTATGCGCCACTGAATGCTCCTCAAAGGCATGCCTTCTTAGCGATCCGAAATTCCAGATATGCTGATCAAGTGGTGCCTCCAAAGCCATTGAGATCCAAGAACAGATATGCCCAACACAAATACTGTGAATATCATCAGGAAAGGGGCCATGATACAGATGATTGTTATCAATTAAAAGATGAGATCGAACGATTAATACGTGCAGGATATCTCCGACATTTTGTTGATAACTCTGCAGGGGATATGCATGCTCGCCCTCGGAGCAGATCCGTAGAAAGACGACCATATAGGTCAAATGATAGAGACGAACCCGAACATGATCAGCGGGTGAGGAATGGAAGTCCGAACCCAGAAAGGAATAGAAGAGAGAGAGATAAAATAGTTGAGCTTGATAGACAAAATTTGCCTGACAGAGGCAATATTTATGTAATCTCGGGAGGACCTACATTGGGAGACACATCGAGTGCAAGAAAAAAAACACTTAAGGGAGTTGAGATCAGAAGCACGAAGGGAGTATTCTGAAATGGTACTCACAATCAAAGAAGAAAACGAACCAATAACGTTCACTGATCGAGATCTTGAGGGAATGTTTGTCCCTCACAATGACCCGATGGTGATAACGATGGACGTGGCAAATTTTGCGGTTCACAAGGTCCTAATAGACACAGGCAGCTCGGCTGACATCATATTCTGGAAGGTGTTAAAGAAGATGGACTTGGATGCAGTTGACTTACGACCCGTAAGTACCCCGCTGATGGGGTTTACTGGATCTCAAATTATGCCTAAAGGATCAATTGACCTAGATGTATCCCTTGGAAATTGCCCTACCAGGAAAACAATGCGTATTACGTTCCTCGTAGTTGATACCCCATTCGCCTATAACATGATTGTTGGGCGACCTACGTTGAAACTCAGGGAAGTCAATTGGATCAATGGCGTCTTCGGCAGTGAAAGAGGGCCGTAGCAAATCTTCATCTTTAAATTCATTGGCGAACTCATCCACCATAAAGGACGTATCCAATTTCCCAGTCTTTTTCAAATAGTTCAAAGCCTTATAAAATCCATCATGTTGATCATTCATAGCTTTAGAAAGCATCAGGGAATCCAGTTGTTCCGAGCGAAGAAAATCTTTCACGCCGTTAAGACGAGCCTCCGCAGAGAGGGTCTGTTTTTCTCTCTTAAGTTCATCTGAATCTTTATATCGGACATCTTCTCGATCGTCTCCACTTGGCTTTGTAGCTCCCCGACGAGCTTCAACAACTCATCTTCCATCTTCATTCTTTTTTTAATATCTCGGGCTATTTCATCGAACTGCCCTTGCTGCGCCACACATTTTTTCTTTTCCTCCTGCACTATCAAGCGCTCAGCAAGGGTATTGCCCTTAAACTCTTTGAACGCCTTTGCAATGCGGGTACATTTTTGCTTATAGTGGGAGCAGGTCATTGAAAGCTGGTGCATACATAGATTCATCTGCACAAGACCACATTAAACTCCCGAAATCTGTGCTAGAAACGAACTACAGAGCAAAAATGGTCGTTGATTTTTACCTGATAGGAGAGCGAAGCCCCGCGCTTCTCTACCCAGGGATGAGCATGTTTCAACATAACGGTTTTATCCCGAGGTAGAAAACTGTGTTGGTACAGCTCCATAGCGATATCATCACTCGGATCAAGGAGCACGCTACTATCCTTATATATATGAGGTCGCAGTCGAAGCAACCTGGCATCATCCCGGATCGGTGCTCGATTCGGTATATTCAATTCCTCAAAGTCAGCCAAAACTCGTGCCTCCAACTCATTCAGTTTTTCGAACATGCCATCCTTGTCGCTGGTATCATACGAACGGGGTGCCGGAACTACAAATCGCAATCCGGATGACGATCATTCACCAAGGTTGCTACGCTTACGTGGGCGTGAATCTGATGAAGCTATGGTAGTATTGATAGGCAGAATGGCCGATCTCTCCGGAGAACGTCGTTTTTTTGGAGCGTCAGCGGTTTGCACACCCTTACCCTTTGACCGGGAACCTTTCTCCCCAGCGGCCTTTACGGTGTTGGTTTCCTTATCTTTTGGCTCGGTTATTTTAATACCCCCACCTCTAGGCTTCGTGGGTGTAAGCAACTCCTTTTTCTTAGCCTTAACCTCGGCTGCTTTCTTCAAACGAGATGCACGAGCAGTCATGGCTGCAAGGACAAATATATGCTAATCAGGAAACAACGTTTAAATTTTGAACTTCTACCGCCGAAAAGTAAATCCTATACCTATGTCAAAGCAGGGATCAACGTTAGCTTGACTAATTCCACAAGCCCGAAGCACATTCTCACTTACTAACTCAGAGCTAAAATACGAACTAAAGATCTCCTGTAAGTCCCTGTCACGAATAGTAGGCTTCCCTACACGGTGCAATCTAGTAGTGGCGTTTAAATTCCACACGCGAGTCACGGGCCAGGGGGTACGATTGGGTTGGGAAATAAAAAAGAATTTATCTTTCCAGACCCTATACGAGTTCTTAGGGTTTGCTTGACTCTACACCCTCTACGAGGGGAAATATAGTAGAACCCTCGGTCGGTAGCTGAAGTGCATTGATTTGGAGTAAAGAAAACATGGAAATTTTCGAGTTTCGCCTCTGACCCATAAGCGGCCATGAGAACGATGAAATACACTAAATGACGATACGAATTAGGCAGGAGTTGACTGGGACAAAGGCGATATTTATTCAAAACGGTCACGATGAAGGGATGTAAAGGAAATCAAAGTCCAACCATCAAGTGGGCAATATGGAAGGTTCGGAAATTAATGGGAGGGCTATGAATACAGTGTTCCGACCCCGGCATTACAATTTCATAATTATCGGGAATGTGATATTTTCTGCAAGCTAATAACATTTGATCCTCTGACACAAAAGATCGAATATCCAACCACTTAATTGGCAACCATTCATCAGGTAATGAAGCGAAAATTATCTCGTTGGAATCATTGTACCCTTCTACACTTATGTCAGTACTCAACGACGCACTGGCATCTGATTTTTCGTTATCAGAATCGTTATCAGGGGTAGTAGATCCATTGCTATAGCTCGTACTACCACTAACATGAGGCTCTGTATTTGAGCAACCAACAACATCTACGATCTCGTTAGATCCTTCTGACGCCATGAACGGAAAGATAGATAACAGACAAAAACACAAAAATAAAAAGAGAACAAAAGGGAGCAAAGGGAGGTACCGAGTACGATTCTCAGTTGAACGGAATATCTTTATAAGTCGTCGAGGGAATTGCTCTGAATACGAAGTTACGAGAAGTTAAGAGAACAAAGTAAAGTGAATAAGATTTTGCAAGTGGTATTTATACTACTCAAACCCTAGAACGTGTGGTAATAATCACACGACACGTTTCATATCCTGTGGTCCAGAAGTGGTGACGTTTGAATGACCCATAATGATGATGGCGCAATATTCGAGATCGCAATAAATGCGTTGGCGACTGTACTGCACTAGTGTCATGCCACGCGGGCGTACTTAATCACTTACTGCTTACGAAGGATAAAATAATGAACTTGGGGGGAGTAGATGATATGTGGATTGAACCTAATTCAATGCATAGATATGTTAATTATTTATCAGTTACGAAGCACACATAATTAACTTGGGGAGTATATGATACGGGTATAATCATAATGGTTCGTGACCCCTAGAACGGGTTGAACCATCATGGTTCGTGACCCAAATACGAACTATTGTGTACTAAGGCTGACATGGATTTAAATTGCAACTTCAGTCCCTGCGACATCCTTATTTGCATTACACTACAAGACCCGCGTGTTTTTACTGTACGGGTCAAGTACAATGATGGACATGGCGGATCTAGACCGTACATCAAGGACACGTGTACGACATGCAATCGTACATCTGCATCATTCGTACAACGTGGAATATCTATAATAGCCGCACTGTTCATTGGGAAATGGGACGATTACAGAAGATTAATTAGCACTTACCGCTCTACTACCGAGCTATTACAGAGAACCTCGTAAATTCATTCGAACTACGTAAGACTTGATCCTAAAGAAAGGTACGTAGGCAGCTTGGGTCGTACCCCAAGTGCAGTCTATAATCAATCTTCAGGTTGGGTTGCGTTTTGTGGCTCGGCTTGACCTAGCTCGTTTATTTCGACCTAGATCAATAACAATAACAAGAGACCACAGTGCCGTAAATCTTCCCCTTAAATCTCACAACTGCAGATAAACACATTTTTTCAACATCTTCGTATGTGGACGTTTGTGTAACAAATTGATCATCTCCAATTCGGCAAAAATCTCGAGACAACGAATTAGAAGCAATGAACAAGATTACAGTTTCATCCCAGATTACAACTTCACTTTATAATATGAGATGGGTTTATAATTTGTAAAACCGGAGGGATCATGGCTAATTACACAACAATTGAAGGGGGGACATGTAATTATCCCTTCTCTAGGGCGGGATTTGAAGAATTTGAGACTGTGTTTGATGGGCTCAGGAGCTTTCGAGATTCTGACCATATATGTTAGGACCCATGTGTGTCCCGCATAAGAACGATAGCCTTTATGCTCGAATGATTACATTTTAAGTTGCGAAAACCTTTTTCTCATAGGTGACAAAAAACCGCTTCTCGAGTAAGACGAGCTGGAATCTGGTAAAGGAAAGGGCGAAGCAGAAGCCCGTCCCGTTAATTACTCTTACATGTTTTTCCATCTGATATTTGCTCTGGCTAGCATGTACTCAGCCATGCTTCTTTCTGGCTGGACCAGCAGTGATGAGAACCCAAACCTTATAGATGTTGGCTGGACATCGGTTTGGGTTCGTATATGCACCGAGTGGGTCACTGCTGGATTATATGTGTTAGTGTTGGGTGCCCGGCAAGCCAATGGGTTGCCAAAATACTTAGCGACACTATGAGAACAGTCTTGTTTAAATCGTTATTATTATATGGCATCTTCTTTATTATATATCCTCTGTCTTTACATGTATGTAATGAAGTCCCTTGGGTTACATAGAGCTATGGGTACGGTCACGCATTGGATGGTGATCATGGGATGTACTCGAACGGCTGTAATCCTAAAATAGTTCCAAGTCGTAGAGTCATTGAGATAGGGATATCAATGGCTCGTTAAGACTTGCTTGTACGTTGCATTTCCTTGGAGGAATGTATCTTGTTCCATGTATATTGGTTGGGAACCTATGCAACGTATGAGGGTTCAGATCGCGGATGGTGAATTGAGCAACCCCAGTGGAAATTCATATTGGTGGACGTGTCGAATATGAAATTCCACGGTCACGTAGGCTTGTGGTGATCCTCATGACTTGAGGGATCGCGGCTGTTCAAATGCATGGCCCACTACACTTTGATTTAGTTCATGATTACAGGATAATCAAATAATGGGCTATTTTGGGTGTAGTCTGGTCATGCGATTTGACAGGCGGTTCCAAGATGGGATCTGTCTCTAATCGTTTGATTAGTGAATCTTCTATGCTGTCTTGGGAATGACTTGACTAGAAATCTTCGGCCGAAGTAAGTCAACAAGAAGGTGTGATCCTTGCTTGGTTGACAGAAGTCGTCATTCGCCAATTGACATAGTCATATGATTAAATTAGTAGGATTTCGACTGGCAACCAAATCCTAGATTTAATCGGGAGATCTGACAGAAGGATGAGACACATGCTACGATCGTGATCATGAGAGGTCTATTATAATCATTTGAATCTAGGGGTTGAGTCGACGTTGCTAGACATCGAACTCAATCTGTGAGAGTCATGAATTAATTGGTGGTTAGTTCATGACCAAGATTAATTATTTGGCATAATAATTAATTGAGGTAATAATTGTCTAATTGATTACCGAGCCGTTTGGGAAATGGTCTCACTGCTAGCTTTCGAATGAACCTAAGGGGTCACACACAAACTTGAATAAGTTTCCCGGTTGTATGTATTGCATGGCCAATTTCGAATTGGGCCTTATTGGATTGATATTGGATATTAATCAATGATGGAATTAATTAATTAATTAAGTCTTGGGCTTGAATTAATTAATTGGACTTTTTAATTGATCTTATGATTAATTAATTAATGGGCTAGGCCCAAGGAGTTTATTAATTGAAAGCCCAATTAATAAATCAAAAGAGGAAGTTGAGTTTTGGGTTGAAATAAAAGGAAAGTTTATCAAGAATTAATATGGAGATTTTTGGATAAAAGGAAAATCCAAAATATCAAGATTTGAAGTGAGAGAATAGAAGTCTACAAGTATTAGGACTCTTAAGTCCAAATAAACGTAGGAACGTTTTTTCTTCTCTGTTCCGGAAGAGAAAAACGTTCCCCCTTTGTGCTATAAAAAGGGGTCTTTATTCTTCATTCAAAATAATCGATTCATCAAAGCATTATAGCTAGGGTTTCTCCATATTTCTGTCTTAGATATTCCATAGCATTCCTCTAGAAAAATTCCATCACTTTACATACGATCCTTATCATAGTCGTAATTACGAATCGCTAGCGAGATTGTTTTTGACGAGGGAAACGTTCAAGGTGTGGATACAACGCTTAGAGGCACAACAATTGGGGTGCTAGAGATCTCGGTTGATCACGCAAGTTGAAGTTCTGAGAAGTTCTGAGAAGTGCTGAGAAGTTCTGAAAAGTGCTGAGAAGTTCTGAGAAGTTCTGAGATAACTGAGAAGTTTAAATTGATACCGGAGAGAGGTACAATTTATCGTTTTGTTGCTTTATTTCGATATAGCATATATAGGCTTTTGAGTGAACTCGAATAAATTTTTAAAATCTATACTTCCGCTGCGAGGTTTCACTCACAGGGCTTATGCGATCCCAACAGTGGTATCAGAGCCATGTTATATGCTAAATCGATATAAAGTTAGCCTATATCGGTTTATATATCCGTTTGTATGAATTTTGTTTAATCGATTCGATTGTTTGTTGCATGGTTTTTTGAAAACGTAAAGACGGGAAAACAATTTGAACATGCTGGCAACGACGCCTGGGCTGTGCAGCTGGGCTGCACAGCAGCCCGGGCTGCGCGGCCAGCAGCCTGGGCTGCGCAGCAGAGCTGCACAGCAGCCCGGGCTGCTGGGCTGCAGCAGCCCGGGCTGCGCATCAGCAGCCCGCACGGCTGGGCCGTGCGGGCTTGGCCCATTGGGCCTATGTTTTTCCCGGGTTTGATTTTTAAAAAAATATGTTTTTTTTTTAATTGTTTCGAAACGCATGAACTTACGAATTGATTTGATTATTAAAATTCTCGGTAAATTTTATGCTTTTGATATCTCATATGTCGGCATGGTTATGTGATATGCTTTAATTTACCGTTATCAAGCATGCTAGTTTTAGGTTTTTTCTTATGCCTTTTATGTGATATGTTTTGCATGATCACCCTAGGATAAGATTAATCGCTAAAAACTGATGAGTTTTTTCTTATGCCTTTTATGTGATATGTTTTGCATGATCACTGATAAACCTCATTTTTACGCTATTTCCATCATTCATTCGACACGTTTATTATAGAATTTGCATCATATTTTTATCCCGCAAATGCGTTTAATGTCACTTTTGAGTGCCGTAGGGAATTTCTATGTTGCAAACGGAAAAACACAATTGTAGGCTGAATTGTAGGCTGAAATCGAGAACAACTTGATCGAAAGTTGCAAATAAACGGCGTACAAGCGCCGTGTTAAACCGCGTACGTGCGACACTATACACGGCGTACGAGCGCCGTGTTAATTCGCGCCCGAACAACGGAGGCAGAGATTTTAAGGCATTCCGCGTACGTACGCCGATTACAACGGCGTACAAGCGCCGCTTACAACGGCGTACAAGCGCATTACAAAATGGCGCACAGGCGCCAGATACAAAGGCGCACAAGCGCCAGTCATTCCGGCGTACGGGCGCGCGCTTATTCCATTCTGAACGCGGAAAGCCCTAATTCAGCCCAACTTCGAGTTTATATTTTAGATTAGGTATAAATACCCCCTCAAAATATTGTATTAGGGTTCGAACTTTATTTTCTTGAATTGAGTTGTAAAGATTGAGATCGAGAGACAAGATTCAAGAACGATTGTAGACAATTTATTCGACAACGGGTTTAATCGAAATTATTTTCTTTAATCTCTTTTAATTCTTGTCGTATTATGAGGTTTACTTTATTAATTGTTGATTGTTTCTCTGCATCTATGGAGTAATCCATCTTATTCTGGAATCGGGAATAGCCCGATAATATGTTATCGATATAGATTTTAGAACTGTTTATGTTATATCGCGTATGCTTATGATTTGAATTCTTGATTGTTAATGCTTGTGAATTTGCTGGCCACTTATTTGCATGATCATAGATATTAGGTGAAAATTCTGAAAGGTGACATCTATATCAGAACCCTAGAATTCAAACCTAGGATCCTAAATCACGAAAGTAGTTTTAGGTCTTTTGAGGAATCGATACACTATCATAGAGATTAATGAGTCTGAGTTTAGTCTAATCATCACGAAAGTAGTTGATTAATTATCTTGGGTATATTGTTATACTTCGACGGAAGATAGTAATTACAATTGGATAGTGTCCTTCATAAGTAGCGATCGTAACTTAATCGGTAATATAATTGAGTCGATAATATATATCGTGGTAAACCCTAATTCTGGAATTTCCAATCATATACAAATCAAATCAATTTACTTGCTTTCCGTTTAGTTTTCTTTACAACTATCTCGTGTTTTTATTAGGCTTAGATTACTGATAATTGATAGGCTAGTGCTTGATTGTTCGGTCCTCGTGGGAACGATATCTTTTGTACTGCACCGAAGCCGTGCGCTTGCGGTTTAGGCACATCAATCACCCTAGGATGAGATTAAGCGCTAAAAACTGATGAGACCTTGCATGTTAAATTCCCTCGTATAATATTAAGTCTAGAATGGGAATAACAAAGACCGAAAGTTTTGTTATACCCTGCCTTCCACCACTAGTAGAACATGTGAAATGCCGCGAAGACCATATTCGTCGACTGCGAGTCGTAGGGGCGGGTATGGTGCCTAGAAGGCTGTGGTCTACTAAGCCTTTTTACAGGCCCGTAGGAATACGCTAGTCCAAGTGTTGGCTACGAGTCGTGGGACACTTGGATGGGTTTATTAGTTACGATAATTTGGTGGGTTAGACTTAACACTGATTAGTATATGGGCTCGTGTTCTCGGGGTGTATATGAAAGGTGAGGCGAAATTATCTTGAGAACCACAAAAGAGTTGTGGAAGGACGGGCGAGTCTACTAGTTGTAAACATCATATGGGCTCGTGTTCTCGAGGTGTATGATGGTTATGATTAGATCTCAAGCCCACTAAGAAAATGTCTATTTTCTCGTTTTCTTTTCATGGGGGTGATTGGATTCGAATAAAATAGTGGGAGCACACATATTATTACAAGTCCATGATATATGTGTTTAACGTTTGAAAACTGAATGCTATTTATCTATTCGCCTAATTCTTAATAGTTAAGAAACCACTCGCATGTATCTTTTAAAACGAACTTAGCTTACTGGTCTTAATTCTGTCGACTAGTATAGAGTTCTTAGAGAACGAAAACTAGTGGAGAATGTTACAACTATGGTTCTAAAGAACACTTAAAAGAGGAACTGTGCAAAGCCTGTGAAGGCTAGTGCTTATATGTTATTTGTTGAAGTTAATCTTTTGATTAACACTACTTCTTGGATATTAGACACCAATTGTGGTGCTCATCTTTGTAATGATTTACAAATGATGACAAGAAGTAAGTCTCTAAGTATAGTAGAGATGACCCTAAGTCTGGGGAATGGAGCAAGGGTAGCTGCCATAGCCACTGGGACGTCTACTTAGAGATATATAGTAGAAAATAGTATTAAATAATTGTTATTTTGTTCTAGATTTAACAAAGAACATTATCTCTGTCCTTGTTTTGGATAGAGAGGGATATTATTTATCAATGAAAGGCAAAGGGTTGTCTATGTTCTTTGGTTAATTCTGGAAGCAAGTTTAACATATGATTTATATACTATAACCCCAAGTATTTCTACTATGCGTATTCAACAAAGTAACAACGTGAGCAAACGTAAGTCTAAAGTCTACCTGACACATACATGTGGCATGCAAGATTAGGACATGCTTCCAAAGATAGAATTAGAAAGTTAGCTGTCTACTAAATCTTAGAGATTAAGATGACATGCCAACTTGTTGAATTCTGTCTAAAAGGGAAGATGACCAAATCATCATTTGAAAGGCAAATGGAGCATACCACCGACGCCTTGGACTCGGTCCATTTGGATGTATGTGGTCTAATGAATGAACTGTTCCTACTTCATAACTTACCAATGATTCTTGATGTGGTTATAAGATATGTATCTTATGAGATACAAGTCTGAATCTTTTGAGAAGAGTTTAGACATGAAGTAGCGGAACAAGCTGGTAGAAATATTAAAGCTCTTTGATTTGATCGAGGAGTAGAATATTTATCCAGTGAGTTCATAGACTACCTAAAAGAATTTGGAATTCTCTCACAATGGACTCCGCTTAGAACGCCACATCTAACGGTGTGTCTGAGCGTGAAAATCGAACAATGATGGATTGGTTCGGTCCATGATGAGTTTATAGACTTACCTCCATCCTTCTAGGGCTAGGCTCTGGAGGTTGCTGCACATATATGTTTAAAGTTCCGTCTTAAAGTGTGCCTGAAACCTCATTTGAGATGTGGTTTAGAAAAGCGCCTGATAAATACTTAAGATATTGGGGTGCTCTGCTGTCAGGCAGTTAGTGGGAGATAAGTTGGATTCGAGATCCAATGTATGTAAATTTGTGGGGTATCCAAAAGGATTAGTATGGATACTATTTCTATAGCTTGAAGGAACAAATTGTATTTGTTTCTCGTGATGCCACCCTTTTGGAAAGGGTACTCTTTGTTATAAATGGCACAAGTATAGAACTTGAGGAAACTCATGAACCACAAGCTCTCACAAAGACCATGGTTGAGGACTAGACGATGCCACTTAATTTAAGTACACAAACTCCAAGGAGACCTCTAAAGGTCTCGAGATAACCTGATAAGTTTAGTCTTTTGCTGAAAAGCAACAAGGAGAACTTCCCTTGGATGTTGATCCAAAATGTTATGGGGAGACGATGTTGGACATCGAATCGGGAAATTGACAAGAAGTTGTGAGATTCGAGATGGACTCCATATACTCAAACAAGGTACATACCTTGGTAGACCCAACTGAAGGCTTTAGGCCTATCGGTTGCAATTGGGTCTATAAGCGAAAGCTTGGGGTAGATGGAGAGGTGGTAACCTATAAGGGTCGCCTCGTGGGGAAGAGTTATTCTCAAAAGCAAGAAATTGATTATGAGAGAAACTTTTTCGCCAGTAGCGATGCCGAAATCCATTCGGACATTTCTTGTCAAATGCTGCATATCTCGATTAGGAGATTTGGCAGATAGATGTAAAATTACTTTTCTTAATGGAAACATTGAGGAAGAGTAGCGCAGCCGAAAGCCTTTACATCTAGTGGGAGCGAACACAAAGTGTGTAAGCTAAAAGGTTCAATTTTGGACTTGAACTAGTTTCCCGAAGCTGGAATATACTTTTTGATGAAACTATAAAGTTGTATGGATTCGTCAAAGTACGTATAGACCGAGTATGTGTACAAGAAGGATAGTGGGAGCAAAGTTGCGCTTTCTTGTCCTTTATATTGATGGCATCCTACTCGTTGGAAACAATGTAGGGATGTTGAAATCAATCAAAGGATGATTGTCGACACAATTCTCCAAGAAAGACTTGTGAGAGACATCTTGTGTGCTAGGTATATAGTTATACCGATATAGAAGCAATGAGATGTTGGGACTCTCCTAGTCATAGTACGTAGATAGTGTGCTGAAAGGATTCAGCATGGAAGAATCCAAGAGGGGATTCTTGCCAATGAGACATAGTTTATACCTTTCTAAGATGGTGTCACCTACGGCATCTGAAGAAAGAAGGAAAACGTCTCACATACATTTTGTGCTTACTATTAGAGGCAAAAATGTATGCTATGTTATGTACTAGGTCTGGTGTGACTTATGCACTGAATGTGAAAAGTCGATATCATGCCAATCCAAGGGTTGGCCTTTGGACTGCCATGAAAACGATCCTTAAGTTTCTTAGGAAGACTAAAAGGATGTTTTCTTGATCTATGGCAATGGGAGAATTCGAACTGGAGTGCTTTATATACTCTGGTTCTTCAGTCAATTATAGTTGACTTGAAGTCGATATCCGGATACATATTCGTACTCGTTGGTGGAGCTCTAAGTTAGTAAGTTTCCAAGTGCGAGACTACAACTAAAGCTCACCATAGAGAGTGAGTACATAGCAATGAAAATTGCTAAGATGGTTGTTTGGATAGGAAATACGCCCAAGAGTTGGGATAATTCCATTCATTGTTGATCATGTATGGCAATACAGTGATAACAATGAGGCTATTGCGAAAGCAAAGGAGCCAAGGTCTCATCAAAGATCCAAACATAAGAGGCGATACCAATGGATCTGAGTGATCATTGGTAGAGGTGACGTTCGAGTGGAACGTATAGACTTGATAGATAATATAGCAAACCCCTTCACCAAACCCTTGAGCCAAAGGTATTTGAAGGACATCTAGGATGTGCCTTAGATACACGGGCAACTGGCTTTAGGGCAAGTGGGAGATTGTTAGTGTTGGGTGCCCGGCAAGCCAATGGGTTGCCAAAATACTTAGCGACACTATGAGAACAGTCTTGTTTAAATCGTTATTATTATATGGCATCTTCTTTATTATATATCCTCTGTCTTTACATGTATGTAATGAAGTCCCTTGGGTTACATAGAGCTATGGGTACGGTCACGCATTGGATGGTGATCATGGGATGTACTCGAACGGCTGTAATCCTAAAATAGTTCCAAGTCGTAGAGTCATTGAGATAGGGATATCAATGGCTCGTTAAGACTTGCTTGTACGTTGCATTTCCTTGGAGGAATGTATCTTGTTCCATGGATATTGGTTGGGAACCTATGCAACGTATGAGGGTTCACATCGCGGATGGTGAATTGAGCAACCCCAGTGGAAATTCATATTGGTGGACGTGTCGAATATGAAATTCCACGGTCACGTAGGCTTGTGGTGATCCTCATGACTTGAGGAATCGCGGCTGTTCAAATGCATGGCCCACTACACTTTGATTTAGTTCATGATTACAGGATAATCAAATAATGGGCTATTTTGGGTGTAGTCTGGTCATGCGATTTGACAGGCGGTTCCAAGATGGGATCTGTCTCTAATCGTTTGATTAGTGAATCTTCTATGCTGTCTTGGGAATGACTTGACTAGAAATCTTCGGCCGAAGTAAGTCAACAAGAAGGTGTGATCCTTGCTTGGTTGACAGAAGTCGTCATTCGCCAATTGACATAGTCATATGATTAAATTAGTAGGATTTCGACTGGCAACCAAATCCTAGATTTAATCGGGAGATCTGACAGAAGGATGAGACACATGCTACGATCGTGATCAGGAGAGGTCTATTATAATCATTTGAATCTAGGGGTTGAGTCGACGTTGCTAGACATCGAACTCAATCTGTGAGAGTCATGAATTAATTGGTGGTTAGTTCATGACCAAGATTAATTATTTGGCATAATAATTAATTGAGGTAATAATTGTCTAATTGATTACCGAGCCGTTTGGGAAATGGTCTCACTGCTAGCTTTCGAATGAACCTAAGGGGTCACACACAAACTTGAATAAGTTTCCCGGTTGTATGTATTGCATGGCCAATTTCGAATTGGGCCTTATTGGATTGATATTGGATATTAATCAATGATGGAATTAATTAATTAATTAAGTCTTGGGCTTGAATTAATTAATTGGACTTTTTAATTGATCTTATGATTAATTAATTAATGGGCTAGGCCCAAGGAGTTTATTAATTGAAAGCCCAATTAATAAATCAAAAGAGGAAGTTGAGTTTTGGGTTGAAATAAAAGGAAAGTTTATCAAGAATTAATATGGAGATTTTTGGATAAAAGGAAAATCCAAAATATCAAGATTTGAAGTGAGAGAATAGAAGTCTACAAGTATTAGGACTCTTAAGTCCAAATAAACGTAGGAACGTTTTTTCTTCTCTGTTCCGGAAGAGAAAAACGTTCCCCCTTTGT
Source organism: Verbascum thapsus (assembly GCA_963669365.1). Lineage (NCBI taxonomy): Eukaryota > Viridiplantae > Streptophyta > Magnoliopsida > Lamiales > Scrophulariaceae > Verbascum > Verbascum thapsus. Next base: position 297,829 of record OY770114.1, on the reverse strand, counting down.
GCTATAAAAGGGGTCTTTATTCTTCATTCAAAATAATCGATTCATCAAAGCATTATAGCTAGGGTTTCTCCATATTTCTGTCTTAGATATTCCATAGCATTCCTCTAGAAAAATTCCATCACTTTACATACGATCCTTATCATAGTCGTAATTACGAATCGCTAGCGAGATTGTTTTTGACGAGGGAAACGTTCAAGGTGTGGATACAACGCTTAGAGGCACAACAATTGGGGTGCTAGAGATCTCGGTTGATCACGCAAGTTGAAGTTCTGAGAAGTTCTGAGAAGTGCTGAGAAGTTCTGAAAAGTGCTGAGAAGTTCTGAGAAGTTCTGAGATAACTGAGAAGTTTAAATTGATACCGGAGAGAGGTACAATTTATCGTTTTGTTGCTTTATTTCGATATAGCATATATAGGCTTTTGAGTGAACTCGAATAAATTTTTAAAATCTATACTTCCGCTGCGAGGTTTCACTCACAGGGCTTATGCGATCCCAACAATATGTTTGGTCACTTGTGGCTCCACTGCTATTTCCCGATCGTGAATTTTATTAAATCTCGAGTTTCGGAGGGAAATCGAGGTTGTTTATGTTGAATTGGCATGTTTATGTACATGTGATGTAGTGTGATGTATACATGAGCAATTTGAAGATGAATGTGTAGTTTCATGGATTTAATAGCTTGCCATATACTGTATGTTAGCTATGTATGAAAATATTGTAGAAATAATGGAGTTTTAAAAATATTTGTGTAATTTGTTTTCTATTTGGGCTGCAGCCTGCAAGACCTTTTACATGCCATATGATTTGAGGAAGTTAGGAACAATTCATTTTGTGGATAAGATTAGACAGTGGATTAAGATTTTTTATTTTAAATTTATTATTATGGTACTCAATTAAATAAGTCCATTGGATCATAGTGGAAGATGGGCTCTTAGTGCACAAGCCCAACTTCTCAATTCGGCCTATGTTCATATTATTATAATATGGCCCAATTTAATTTAATAATGGTTAAATAACAGAATTATCATCATAAATTATGGGTCAAGTCAATTTTGATTGTCCAAATTACAGAATTTCTTAACTTAATTGTGACTGCTCGAAAAGCTTAAGTCGAACTATATGTTTGTAATTAGTCAATTCGTGCAAATGATTATAGTTTCACTAGACGATTCGATTTAAAATATTTCAAACTTGAAAAAATAAATCATTTAAATTAAAATGATAACCAAATTTATCTTTAAGGATTTTTTTCCCTATCATTCGGTTAAAAGAAATACGAATAATGGTAGATGCTAAAATGACTTATTTCTGCTTCAATAATGTAGATAAATAGGAAACTTGTTGTGAAACTTTGTTTGACTAGTTTTTTTAATTGGTAGTAATTGTTATCATGGTGGATAAATTGTTTTGGTTATGACTATTTAAGTTTGTCTTGTGGTTTTAGTTTTGTGTGCTTTGTGATGCTTAGAGCTTTTGAAAATTGATTATGTGAAATATACTGTAGTTGGTTCAGTTTCTGTTGGAAGTTATGTGGACGTTTATGTCCAATTTTTCCACGATGCTGTAAGTGTCGGGTTTTAAATGTTCAACTTTCCCCTATTACATTAGGTTGTTTAAGTTCTTTATACTTGTCAATGATATGGGGTTATTATTTCTTATTACTATTGGCATCAGTTTGATATCAAATGAATCAACTAAAATCAGTCCAACAGAGTTTAAACTCCTCCATATATTTGAGATCCTCTTGTTCTTCAGTCTATGCTAACATCATTTAAAGTGATTCTAAAATCTAGTATTCATTTATTATTCTACTCTATCTCTTTACTAGTTTAGTCCTTTTGTATCTATATATTGTTCATACAAAAGCAAGTATTCCAATCTAACATATTTGATCTGATGTCTTCAGGAGTCTAGCTCTTACTGGCGAAGGAGATAATTGCTGACAATGTTGGATTTTATCACTCGGGATTCATCCAAATATGTCCCCACTCTTGTACTTGTTCATCCTCTGGTCCTTGGAATTCACAGTAGCTGATGAATCATTCATGGTGTTGAAATCAGATAGGCCTTCAGATAGGTCTTTAAGATCAAGTTTAACTATGTCCCCACTCTTGTACTTGTTGATCGAGCCGCTCCTCCGGTCCTTAGAAGTCACAGTAGCTGATGAATCAATCATGGGGTTGAAATCAGATAGGTCTTTAGGATCAAGTTTAACTATGTCCCCACTCTTGTACTTGTTCATCCTCTGGTCCTTGGAATTCACAGTAGCTGATGAATCATTCATGGTGTTGAAATCAGATAAACCTTCAGATAGGTCTTTAGGATCAAGTTTAACTATGTCCCCACTCTTGTATGTCACAGTAGCTGATGAGTCATTCATGGTGTTGAAATCAGATAGGCCTTCAGATAGGTCTTTAAGATCAAGTTTAACTATGTCCCCACTCTTGTACTTGTTGATCGAGCCGCTCCTCCGGTCCTTAGAAGTCACAGTAGCTGATGAATCAATCATGGGGTTGAAATCAGATAGGTCTTTAGGATCAAGTTTAACTATGTCCCCACTCTTGTACTTGTTCATCCTCTGGTCCTTGGAATTCACAGTAGCTGATGAATCATTCATGGTGTTGAAATCAAATAAACCTTCAGATAGGTCTTTAGGATCAAGTTTAACTATGTCCCCACTCTTGTACTTGTTCATCGAGCTCCTCTGGTCCTTAGAAGTCACAGTAGCTGATGAGTCATTCATGGTGTTGAAATCAGATAAGCCTTCAGATAGGTCAAAATGTAAAAACAATTACGTTCAAGAATTTCACTAACCAGATTCGTGAACAGTAACATGTATTCCAAGGTCAAAATGTAAAAGCTAATCCATATCAAAGTGTAAAAACAATTACATTCAAGAATTTCACTAAACAGATTCATGAACAGTAACATGTATTCCAAGGTCAAAATGTAAAAGCTAATCCATATCAAAGTGTAAAAACAATTACATTCAAGAATTTCACTAACCATGAACAGTAACATGTATTCCAAGGTCAAAATGTAAAAGCTAATCCATATCAAAATGTAAAAACAATTACATTAAAGAATTTCACTAACCAGATTCATGAACAGTAACATATATTCCAAGGTCAAAATGTAAAAACTAATCCATATCAAAATGTAAAAACAATTACATTCAAGAATTTCACTAACCAGATTCATAAACAGTAACATATATTCCAAGGTCAAAATGTAAAAACAATTACATTCAAGAATTTCAATAACCAGATTCATGAACAGTAACATATATTCCAAGGTCAAAATGTAAAAGCTAATCCATATCAAAGTGTAAAAACAATTACATTCAAGAATTTCACTAACCATGAACAGTAACATATATTCCAAGGTCAAAATGTAAAAGCTAATCCATATCAAAATGTAAAAACAATTACATTAAAGAATTTCACTAACCAGATTCATGAACAGTAACATATATTCCAAGGTCAAAATGTAAAACCAATTACATTCAAGAATTTCAATAACCAGATTCATGAACAGTAACATATATTCCAAGGTCAAAACGTAAAAACTAAACCATATCGAAATGTATAAACAATTACATTCAAGAATTTCACTAATCAGATTCATGAACAGTAACATATATTCCAAGGTCAAAATGTAAAAACAATTACATTCAAGAATTTCAATAACCAGATTCATGAACAGTACATATATTCCAAGGTCAAAATGTAAAAACTAAACCATATCGAAATGTAAAAACAATTACATTCAAGAATTTCACTAACCAGATTCATGAACAGTAACATATATTCCTAGGTCAAAATGTAAAAACAATTACATTCAAGAATTTCAATAACCAAATTCATGAACAGTAACATATATTCCAAGGTCAAAATGTAAAAACTAATCCATATCGAAATGTAAAAACAATTACATTCAAGAATTTCACTAACCAGATTCATGAACAGTAACATGTATTTGAATTGCAAAATCAAAACGATTCAACAAATTAATGCAGAATGTGAATAAATTAAAAACAAAAAAACTTGAGTTGCTACTGTTGATTTAATAAACGAAAGGAATTTCATTCAAAAGTAAAAATTCGGTGAGAACTTACGCTGTGGACTGTGGAGGTTTCTCTTTCTTCACTGTGGATTCTCTTCTTCAACCGATTGAAATATGCCATTTGTGTGACAGTTACCCTTTTTATGTGTGTTGGATAACAAGGGTAGTTTAGTAATTACAGGGAAAGTTGGTTTTCTGTTAAGCTTCTATATATACTTTCCCTCTCTTCTTATCTTATGCTAAGACACTGATCAATATCAAATAAAATTAATTAGTAATTTATTGGTTCTTTTTTTAATATTTCAAAATAGTAGCAAATAAAAATTAATTAGTAGTTTGTTGATAGTTATTTAATATTTTGTTATTGTAATAAAATTTGGTGACGAAAAATTAGTAGAAAATGCCCACTTTAATAAATTGATATATTTACTAATCTGCAAGACATAAATTGTACCTAGCTGGCTCCAAGGAGCCTTTCCAGTAGCCATTTGAATAACCAACACTCCATATATCTGCTGAGCTGCATAGAGAAAAATAAACAAAGGCTGAGTTCAAGTCATCAGTGTTACAAGCAACATGCAATGAGCAAGAAAAATTTAGAAAAAACAGAGTTCAACCAACAGGTCAAGAGCAAATATGCTAGTAAAATCTACAAAAGAATAGCATTCTACAACCCATTTTACAAACCTTTACTTTCTATATTATACATCCTTCCCAGCTTTCGGCATCACAATCGTGCCATATCTATCCCTAATTACCGTCGGCTCATCTTCCAATGCTTCTTCCATCGGCGGCAACGGGTCGTCCTCCACCAGCTTCATCCTATTCCGCGGCGGCGTAGCAATCGAAGGCAATGCATGGACCGGAGGCTTCGCAAAGATCCCAATTCGAGATTTTCGAATGCTCGACGCGATTTTCTCCACGAAATCCCCAAATCCGGCGGTTCTTCGCCGGAAGGTTTGACAACTAGCGATCGTCGAACGGAGCCTATGAAGTCTTTCATCGGTATTTATACAGAGTGTGAATTAAGGGAAATTTAAGGGTTTTGAGAGAGATGATGATAGAGTGAAGACAGACAAGAGGGGAAAAAAGAGAGAGAGATTTGAAAATAAAATAATGGAATGATAAATTAGATTTGTGCCCCAACAGTTGTGTGTATTTTGTGTTTTGACCCAAATAAAATTTGAAAGTATTTAGTACTGAGAAATCACCGTTGCAATATATCATCATTATTTGTCAACGCAATTCTAGAATCTTTTTGTTAGATTTTGTGTGTTGTTTGTGGGCTTTCAAGGCCCAAATGAAAAATAAAGAATGAGCCTCGCGGATCAAACCCAAATATTCTCTCATCTATATATTGTATGTACATGGGCTGAGCTTGTTCGAGCCCCATTTCTGAATTGAGTCGAATAATGTTGAGCTTAGAATTTTATTTATTAATATATATTATTAATTTTATGTTAATATTAATTATTAAATATGATCATGATAAATATTAAATATATTATTATTTATACATATCAGTATTATAAGATATTATATTATGTGTGTATATAGTTATGAATAAATATTATGTTATACACTAATAAAATAAATAAACTATTATTTTATTTTAGCTCGCAAGCTTTCAAACATGTTTATTGGAGCTCAAACTCAGCTTGTCATAAAAATTCAGCTCAATAGACCCGATTCATTATTTACCAACTTAATGGAATTATTTTAATTACTTTCTTATATGTTTGCAAATATTATTTAATAAATTTATTCATCGAATTTAAATTTATTTGCAGATACTAATCAATTTTAATTTGTTCTTTTTCACTTCTGATTATTTCGCAAAATTATCACAAAATACTCCTACATATACATTAACCTCTCTATTTCTCTAACTCAAAAATTAAATACTATAGCATATTTTATATTTGCCAAGGTTCAAATGAACACTCCCAAAAAATTGATGGACAGAATTAAATTTGGATAATGTGGGGGCCAGTTTTCCAGTAACCACACTTGGAGTTAGTTAATTTCTCTTCACCATCTAGTATCTACAAACCATAATACTTTCTTTTTGAAGCTTCTAAATATACTTGAAAACTTCATCTCTTTTTCTGCTTAACTTACTTAAAAATGGCCATGATAAAATGCATATTGCCCCAGCAACCGGCAGTTTACTTGGGGTCGAAACTAGGGATGGACAGAGTACATGGACATACCGAGGTAACAACCTGATACTCGTATAAGATTAAATCGACATTATGCTTTTCTGATAGTTATATTTGGCTCATAATAGGGTTTGGGAACAATTTCACTTGGAAATGGCTACCTACCTACATACCTTGGTAAATGTTTTAGTTTAACATTTCATAAAAATGCATAAGAATGGGGCAATAAAGACATGTCCCCTTTAGAAGTTTAGGTGGCAATGTGTTGTGATGGAATTTGGATATATATAAATATTTACTTTAGAGGAGATTTAGTATTTTTTTTTTTAAAATTTACCAATTATTGACATATAAATAATTGGTTTCTAAAGGTGTTCTCAAGTTTGAATGTTTAATACTTCGTTTCTACTACCAAAAAGAGAAGTTGGGAAAATTAGGATGCTCTACAGATTATAGCCCACTTGTTGTAACCGTTTAGTTAAGTGGTATCAAACAAACTTTATTGAGGTCAAGTGTTCGAATTTTCAGGCTTCTACTCCGACCGTTGTATAAAAAACGATTAGCCAAAATTTAGACATTCTTCATCTTATAATTATGAATAAGAACAGAGATATTTATTGCATGTGAAATTAATGACAGAGCCAGAATTTGAAGTTTTGTGGCAAATGTAAAAAAGAGAGAGCAAAACATGATATGTTTATTTTGGGGGGTAAAATATGGAAAATAAAATATTTATAGAGTAAAATGTAATTTTCTCAAAGTTAAAGGTGGCGGGTGTCTCCACACCGGCGGTGTGGGATTATGGAAGTGTAGTTTGTAGCTTATTTATAAATAAGAATTTGTAATGATACAGGTGCAATATGTAATTATTTGTTTACCCATGGGGTAAAGTTTGAATAAGCCAATTTCAGGGTGGAAAATGCAAATTACCCATTTAAAAACAACACGTTAGCTCACGTTTAAAACTTCCGGTGGGAATATTAATGGTGGTTTAAACAGATTTAAAAAAAAAACTCTAATTTAGCATCGTTGAATAATTTATCATAGATCACTGATCATTACGCCATTGATCAAAACCTTAACTGCCCATTTGCCAACTCGATCACATCATCATCATCAGAGAGAGAGAGAGAAACGATGCCGTATAGGGCATGGTGCAGTGTAAAAATTGGGTACTGTGGAATGTTTGGTGTTTTTCTAATGGTTCTTTGGATTGTTAGAGAAGTTGTTGTACCTCTACTCAAACACTTTTCTTGTAAGTCAATTCAAGTAAATTTTAAATGTTCTTTGGAGATTGATTGATTGATTTTTTTGCCTTTTTAGTAAGATTTTATGTGATTAGCTAAGTGCATTTAGACGGTAAACGAATTGAGTCGAATAAGCTTATGTGATCGAGCTTCACATTGAGCTTGGTTTTGTTGTTATTCGAGTCAAGCTTTAACAAACTTTAATCAAATTGAACACAAATCAATATATTCAGTTAAGAAATACTATAGCTGAGACTCTCATGGATTTCGGTTTACAGTGATAAATATTTCAGACAATCTCTCAGACGAATGGTTCCAAATACAAGTGGTTCTTCGTGTCAGCATGGGAAATTTCTTGTTTTTCAGCATATTAGCTATTGCAATGTTCATGGTAAAGGATCAAAATACACGTGATTCATTGCATCATGGTGGATGGATAGCTAAGGTGTTGGTTTGGCTTTGTTCATCATTCTCATGTTTTTACTCCCCAATGGCATTATAAATCTTTATGGTAAGTTTTTTGCCCGTTTATGGATATATACGTAATTGATGCATATCGTCACTTTGTTATGTCTCGTTGTAGAGTTATGAAAGGATCAATTCGACAATTCTTGCTAGTTCTAAGTAGCTATATCTAAAAAAAACTCAGTTAGCAACTTCTTGGGGCATATTTGAAGTTTCGAAAACCAGTTTTTTAATGCCTTACTAAGTTATGGTAATAGTGCTTCTATAAATCTTCACAATGAAAATTAAGAACAAGTTCCTTTTATGGACTAATAAAGAAGTCGATATAACTGAATATATAGGTCTACTATCGAAGTTTGGTGCCGGGTTATTCTTGTTGATCCAAGTTATAATACTGTTAGATGCCACACATTCATGGAACGATTCTTGTGTTGCTAAAGGCGAGCAGAAATGGTAGGCACTAACTATTATATATATATATATATATATATATATATATATATATATATATATATATATATTGTTCATTTCTCGTCTGGTGAAAAATTGCTTCATCATATTGTGCTGAGCTATTTTATAGGTATCTCGCCATGCTTGGTATATCAGTAGCTTGCTATATTGGAGCATTCACATTTTCCGGAATCCTATTCACCGTGTTCAATCCTTCTGGGCATGATTGTGGTCTTAACGTCTTTTTCCTTGTTATGACCATCGTTCTTGCTTTACTTTTTGCTGTTATTGCCTTACATCCTAAGGTATAGTATCTCTTGGAAATTCTTATATTAACTAGACAACCTAGTACTTTTTCAGTCCTTTTTTGCGTGATTGTTTTGAAATTTTAAGCTCAAGGCATTGAGCCCTGAAATCGAAATCCTTGGTGATTTCAACAGGTTAATGGTAGCATAATGCCTGCTTCAGTGATATCTGTTTATTGTGTTTATGTTTGTTACACTGGCCTCTATAGTGAACCTCGAGATTATATCTGCAACAACGAGTCAAATGTTGTATCCAAAACCACGTTTATTATTGGGATTCTTACAACACTTCTATCTATCGTATACTCTGCACTTCGTGCTGGACCATCAACAACCTTTCGATCCCCTCCATCCTCACTTGGACCAGGTACTTCAAATTCTACAAATGTTATTTCCAATAGTCTTGATTTTTCGTATTCGTATCTGAAGTCAATTCTTGTCATTTCGCTAACTGGAATGACAAGAATTGCAGCATTAGTCCCATAGATTAGTGGCATGATGCATTTTTTTGCAATTTTAGATGGGCAAAAACAGATAGTTTTATCATGAATTTTTCTCGTTAAGTTGTGAAAACTATGTCACAGGTGACAAGAAACCTCTACTCAAGGCACACAAGCTTGAACCCGAAACAGAAGATGATCCCCTTACTTTTACACATTTTTTCATCTGATATTGGCTTTGGCAAGCATGTACTCAGCCACACTTCTTTCGGGATGGATCAGCAGTTTTGAGAACCCGAACCTTGTAGAGCGCGATTGGACATCGGTTTGGGTTCATATATGCACAGAGTGGGTCATTGGTGGCTTGTATATCTGGTTGCTAGTGGGTCCTGTGCTGTTTCCTGATGCTGATTTTTATTTGTGGACATGGGTTTTTATGGAACCTGGATCTAGGGTTAGTATATATGGATTGTTCGACAACGACAAATCCGTTGATGATCATACGAAGACGAATCCAGACCATGGTTCAAAGTCGCGGTATCGGTGATAATACCGGCGGGTGCTGTTCCATAACGGTCGCGGCATCTCGGGATATTATCGGGCGATACGATACAAAAATATTAAAATGCGCAAAAAAATTCTAAAAAATTAAAAATACTAGAAAATAATATAAATAGCATAAATAGCTACTTCTTAATACATATTAGACAGAAATTACTGCGTGAATCAACTATCAATGAATCTAAATATATCATTCTAGTTGATTATGGAATTAATTCCTAGAGAAGTGACATAATCCTTCCAAATCTCATTCTCAAATATATGAAAAAATAATTCCAATAATAAAAGTAGAGAAAAATTCATGAGACATAAATGAAATAGGATGATGATTGTTTGGATTTCTAAAGACACTTCTTACAAGTGAATCATCACTGATTTCTTCAAGGTCATAAGCATTCAAGATCAGCTTCTTTGTTAATTTGAAAGCATGAATTTAAGGGAAAATCCAAATATCACTTATAACACCATAACTTAATTAGAAATTAGGTTTTAATAAAAAGAAATACAACAAACATGTAATTATTTCTACTGAAACAGTGGTGCTATCGTGAAAATATAGTCTTATCAAATAGAAAAGTAAGATTTTATATCATATAAAAAGCAGATGAAACTGATAAATACAAATTCATGCACACAAAAAGAGGAAATGAAATATATATCATTAACATCCAACCCTACACTATCCTAAAATACTAGAAAACCCCAAACGCCCTCAAAAACTTTTTCGCAACACCGTGTGAAGGCCCTCAACAAAAGAATTGGAAGTGTTGCTTGCGTGGACACTGCTGCAACTACTCCCAAGCCCCAACATCATTTCTACGACTATTATATCTTCCCTTCTTTTTTTTTATTTCTATCACCATTCGGCAATCCTTTGAATCGGAGATATTATCGGAGTATCACCGATATTATCGGTTATACACTGATATTATCGGTGTATCGCCGATATTATCGGCGATACATTAGGTTCTCGGTTACCAATTGTATCTATCGTTTTTATCGGATTGGTGGGTGCCGATCCGGTTACGTATCGGCCGATATTATCGGATATCGGCCGATACTTTGAACCATGATCCAGACTGGGGGTCTTCATTTGTATTGACCACCCTTTTTGTCAAAACTCTTGGACAAGCTTTCATATAAAAATAAGATTCTTTATGTATATGCAATTGTTTTAAAAAATACTTAAATAAATTTGATTTAAAAAGAACAAGTTAAAAGATCTAATTTTTTTTCGTTTAGTCGAAATTTGTACATGTGAAACACCTTTTCAACTTTCAAATTTATAATGTGATAGATATGTTCTTGATTAGAATAATCTAGTCTTCTCGATGTTATTTTCTTGTTAAATTAAGCGAGAAATAAGAAAATTATGGAAATCTTGATCAACCAACCAATTTGATTTAGCTCAAAACTCATAGGTTTATTTGAACCAAATCGATCTCTTGAGTCAACCAATACTTCAAAATAAGAAAATTATAGACTGCGCTCAAGTGTATTGAGCTGCCTACGTACCTAATTACTTAGGATCAAGTCTATCGTATTTCTAACAAATTAAAGAGAGCTATTATGCAAGTTAGCCTCGTATAGAATATGAGGTGATCTCCCCCCAAATGAACTAAAGGTGTGTTTGGATTGAGTGATTTGAATTTGAGAAGGGAATTTGGAGGAAGGATTTGAAATGACACCTAAAATGAAGTCATTTGAAATCCACAGGAGTTATGGAGAAAATAGCTCAAAGTGAATGTCGAGTGATTTGAAATCAATTATAATTTGGATACATCCAAACGAACTTCATTGATTTATTGACGAATTTGAAATCCATAGATTTCAAATCTTTCAATCCAAATGCACCCTAATAGAGAGATATTTATAGGCTTATGTGGTTACTATTTATGATGTGAATCATAATGGTTGAGCCTAAAAATGACTGTCATGTGTCATTATATCTATGGACGTACTTGGACCATCTCGTATATAAAACACCTCGTATGCATACTGCCTCGTATGCAAAGTATCTCGTATACACTTTACCTAATATGACACATCATCATTGCCAATTTATAATTTAAAGATAATACGTGAACTACTTTAATTTTGACACATATCATATTCTAAACACATATTCCAGTTGTATTCTAAACATATATTCGAATTGAATATATTATATTAAATTACTAAAAGTTGACAATCATCAAAATAAAATATGAAATTAATTAAGAAAGTTGAGAAAAAAATTGGGTGGGACCCAATATCTTGATGTGTTGAATTTTGTGGCAATAGAACATGGTAGCAATGCAGTTGTGCTCTTATCACCCAAATCGTATATAAAGAGATTCATACTATCTGGAGCATTATAATATATGGAATTAGGCTTTATTCCCGATGAGGAGCAACAAAAAGCATCACCTTGATGACTCACAAAAATTGCTGTTTGCCCAATATTGATTACCTCACTGCACTTCCTTCGATCAATATCCACCCAAAAAACTCTAAAATCAAAACTATCTTCAAGATGAAGACTTAAGAACACTTTATGAACCCATAAGAGCTTACCACACGGTGACTCAATCAAGTAATCAGCGTGCCCCATGGCCCTTGATCCCGATGGATGACCAACATTCCAATCCTCTCCCCCCTCCTTCAATAATGGATTCAACTCAAGCTTTCTACCAACAAAATCAATAGTTACAAATCGATAGCAATAACAAGAGACCACAATGCCGTAAATCTTCCCCTTAAATCTCACAAATGCAGATAAACACGACATTTTTTCAACATCTTCGTATGTGGACGTTTGTGTGACAAATTGATTATCTCCAATTTGGCAAAAATCTCGAGACAACGAATTAGAAGCAATGAACAAGATATGACAATCGGGTTGAATAGGGCTTTTAGACAAGAGACATTTATCGTACATCATAGATGGCTGAGTCAATTCTGGAAGCTCTATTTTGTCCCAGGACATAGGATGCCAAAGACAACAACTTTTTGTGCTCATGTCCGCTAAAATTAACCACCCAAAAGCACAACCAAATACGTACTTGTTCAACAACTCGGGTATATATGTGGTGTGAAATCGATTATCAATTACATTGTAAAAGAATTGTTTCTCTTTCTCTGATATTAGAAGCCAAGGGTGTATCTTCTTCTCATCTACTCTTTTTATTTCCATGGAGATCTGCATTAACGATTAATCAAGGTTATATACAAACATGTATCATATTCTAAGACTAGTAGTAATCACACACAATGAAAAAGCAAAACGAGAATTACAAGAAAACATGTTTTCCAAAATAAACTAATTCACCCACCATTAATACTTGGTGAATACCATCATTAATACTACCATCTTCCAATATTTAACATAAAGAACAGCAAATTTGATGATTTTAATCGAGAACCATACTTACAATTACATATATTTCATAAGAGTAAAAAAGTATAAAAATAAAAGAGAAAGATTAAGACTTGAGATGAGGCCAACCTTTAACCAATAAATTCGGAAAATAGATTTTAGGGTTGACTGGAGAGATGGAAAGATGAACCCAAAACAATAGTAATTATAAGGATTAAATAATACACACAATTTTGGGGATGAATTTTATATGAACAAGGAAATCTTTTTTACTTCCTTTTACGAACCCTACACCGAATAGGAGTTGGAGGGAGACCCACGACAAAATAATAATGCCCTTATTAATAATAATAATAATAATAATAATAATAATAATATAATTTACTCAGTATTTTGTATTTTATTATATATATATATATATACACTTTTCTCTTGCATTCTACCCACGCAATTTCTAGTTACCCGTCCGAAAATCGTGCCACCTTCCTCTCTATCAATTCCATAGGCCGCCGCCGCCGCCGCCTCTGCTCAACGAAACCCGCATAGACTTGTCTCAAGTGATTGAAAGGTACATATTGTTATGTGATTTTGTTATGTTGGAACTCAAAACCCTATTTTTTTATTTTGAAGATTTTAGATGATCTGAGTATGTCCCAATTATAGTTTGTACACTTCATTCACGATTTGGTGTTTTAGTTAATGGATGGTATGAGATTGACGCATAATCTTACCTTTTGATATTAAGAGGGTATACCGAAGTGAGGTCTATAAGTTCTAATCTATGTTATAATTATATTTATCAAGTTGATAGTAAGTTGCACTATTTATTATGATTTGATAACTCATAACATCTTAATTTATTATTTGTTCATTAACTAAAATTATGACTGTTCAGGAAAAATATGGGTTGGGATGATCTACCTGAAGAACTTTTGAATTTGGTACTATCAAGTCTGTTTCCCAAAGATAGGAAAACTTGTGGCCTAGTATCAAGATCTTGGAACGCAGTTGTAATTCGTTCCCCTTGGCTAGTGTTTTATCAGAGCAGCAAGCTGATGTTGAAATTCATTCAATTCAATGGCGTTTATAACGAGCGCTTGCCCGAGCTTCACGGTGTAGAAATACGCTGCTCTAAATACGGATGGTTTCTCATGTCTCGATGGGATTATACTCTGTTTTTCTTTGATCCGTCTGATAAAATGATGATTGAAGTCCCTAAAATGGAAGAGAGCTATGCATCAGTTAGTTTTTTCCACCCGCCAACTTCACCAAATTGCTTCATATTCGGGATCACCGACAAGACAAAATCCACATCTGTGCTAATTGGCGTGCTTAAGCGGGGAGAGGATAAATGGACGTGCTACTCCTACAACGCCACCCAATTTCCCTTTCTAGTATCCTCTTGCACCCCAGTTCTGCATCGTGGTTTTTTATATTGTTTAGATATGATTGGGAATATTGGTACGTTTAATATCAACAAAGGTGGTGGATGTAGTTGGATGACTTACACTAAGTGCCTCTCACCACCTCGTCTTCTTGGCGTAATTAAACAACACTTCTTATTTAAGATTAAGGGGAGAAAAACGATTTTTGGTGTTTTTGTCGAGCATGACGAAAGAAAAGTCAATGTGTTTAGGCTATTGGAACCTCAGATGAGGTGGGAATTGGTGAAAGATTTAGGTGACAAGATGTTATATTTGAGCCATTCAGCGGCGTTTGCAGAGACTGCTCCTAAAAAAAGTATGGCAAACAGAATTTATTTCCCCATGTTTCACGGCGATAAGGGTGTATTTTATTCGTTGGATACACGGAAATATCATTCAAATGAGGGTGGTTATGCCAGGATCAATTCGTATGGTTTTAGAGAATTACACTTTGCTACTTGGTATATGCCTTTACCGACCCTAGAACCCAAACAATTTATGTCATGGAACCCAAAAACTAGTTAGTCTCATTTAGGATTTAGATTTTAATTTCCTATTCATTCAAATTTCACTCTCTTTTTTTAAATTTTTTTTGAGTTTTGTCTTCAAATATGTAGCATATATGTGCACTTCAAGTGCTCATTACTGAAATTTGAATTTGAAATTTGTTCCATTTTATTTACGCACATAATTCATATCTCGCTTGTTTGTCCGTCTGTGGTCAAGATGTTCTTTAGAGTCATAATTTGGTAAAGAATCAGTCTCATGAATATGACCAAATAAATATCGACCATAAATTTCCAGGCTAACTCCAAACATGAAGGCTCAACTCCATATGTGTGTATTATATCTCTTTATGGCCAATATTTGTAATATATATGATTACTGTTTTGTAAATGCTCATATTATAATAATAATAATAATACTAGGGAGAGAAGTGATAAGGAGATGAAAATGAGGTAACCTAGCTCTATATCTTGTTGGCTTCTGGACCATATTTATGGAAAGATATAAATGAAACCAAAAGTGGAAGTCAACATGAATGTGACAGTCACGTTGAAGTGATTCAGTACTTGTCCCCTTCTTTATTCAGGCCAGGCTAAGCTGGATGTGTTCAGAATGGTCCTATAAAATCTTTAGAAATCTAACATGATTCTCAATCCATAAATTAAGTGACTTTTCCATGGGACTATATTCTATCCAGATTAAATGGGACCAATGATTGCATCGATTGTTATTTAGGACCAAAGAGTCTATGTAAGAAATTATTATACACTCGCTGATGACTTTGATGATAATAGAAAATGATAGTATTTTAAAACTTGTTACGATAATAGTAGTTACCATTCGAAACAAATCTTTTTCTAGCTAGTTGGGTTTCATTTATGTTAACAACTAACTTCTCAACTTGGAGTTTTGATCGAGTGAGAATGTCACAAGTGGAAACCGTGTGGAAATGCACAATCTTGTGAATACTCGAGTATAACGAATCTTTGTTAGTATTAAAAAAAGAAAAACTATAACGAGTCTCAATTTTCCACTATATTTCATCAAGGCTACCAAGTAAACCTCAAGGAAAATTCTATCTAAGGGTGGGAACAATACTCCTAAATTCTAAGGTTTAACTTATGCGGTCACCAAACATATATCTTAGCAAAACAGATAAACGGATAAAAACACCGGAAACATTATACACGGTGTTAGATTTGCTAGATTACGATGTAGATATAGAATCGTCAGCTTATAGTGTCTTCAAGTGGTGAAGTGTAAGAAGTGAAGTTATATGTAGTGGATGAGATAGGGAGAAAAGTGGTTATACATTGTCAACCAATTGTGTATATATCCCTCAAGATGAAATCTATCCAAGTTGTGGGTCTTCTTTAAGCTTACTCATCCCTTTCCCCACAACAAGATAATATTAATTAATAATATCATAACACAACACAACACAACATTTGATGATATATACTTGTGACAGGATGGCCAACTGACCCTACCCACCCACATGCCCAGCCCAGCCCATAATACTCTATTTGGATCCCATCCATGTTCCTTTTTTCTCTCCTATTTATAAACACTTACAGGTATCTGATTCACATGAAGTTATAAATCAAAAAAAAAAAAAAATTGGGAGGGATTTAGAAATATGAAGTGAAGTCGTTGTAATAGATATATCATAGAGATATGGAAGCAAGTTTGGAGCTGGAAGATGATGTTTTCTTTGCAGACTTGAGTAGACAAATCTCACTTCTCATAATGGATGATGGTGATGATGATCACTCACTTTCTCATATTCCATCAGTAAATCTCCAGGTATATTATTCACTTTCTCATAATCATAACAAATCAAAATTAATCCTTAATGGGGTGTTTTTTGAACTCATTTTAGGCATTCAATGAAGCAATTCATCCAGCAAGACAGGCATCATTTGTGAACTATGATCATCAAACAATTAGCCAGAAAAGAGAAAGCAAAGGGACTGGAGTTTTTATCCCTCATCCTAGAAGAAAAAATAATAGTAAGCAAGCAAGATTCACACCTTCTGGCAATAATAAGTTTCAAAGGCCTTCTGATTATAACTCGAGAGGGCTTCCTAATCAGTCATATTATGAGTCATTTAACCGTAGAAAATATTGATTATGAATGTCTATTTAACTGAATAAGAGAGAAATAATTCAGATTTTATGTTTATAGATTTATGTAATGTACAATGTAATATATCTGTATTTGTTTTAGAGAGGTCTCACCAATTGTTTGTGCCCCTCTCTCTCTCTCTCATTCTCTTTGTAATATTAAATGTATTCATTAATTGTATAATATTGTGAATCGATTCGAAATTAATGAAGTTTGGTTCAAGTTTATTTGAATTTTTATTGAATTTAAAACCCGTGTTGTATTTTTTTTTTTTTTAAGTATATTGAAGTGTAGTACAAATGAATTTTAAAGTCTCTACATCCTATATCTTCATTTGATTGTGTTAAATACGATTCGAGTTGAGTTTCACATTTTATTAAAGTGAATAATATTTTCAAACTTGTTTACCATGGAGCTTAAACAACTTCTAATACTTGATATCAAATAGAATATTATAAGACACTTTAAAATTAGCAAAAAGTAGATCCAAGATTTAATTGTCACATACGTACAACCAATGATGCATCAGTGACTCTCAAATAGTTCATTCCCGTGACATACTTCTCTTTAATTTGTTCTTTCTTTGTCTACCACTAACACTAATCATTATACACCCTTACAAAAATAAAGGAGATTCTGATTGTTTAAATTTAAAAATATTGATTCAGACTTTTGTTTAAAGAATTCCTTGTGTTCGTGATCATGATGTACCTTCAACTTTCAAAATAAGCAAATTTCAAGGGGAAAATAAAGATGGAATTATACTTAATCGGGTCGAGATTATATGACACATGAATGATGAATAGCTACTACTATCAAGTTCTAACTCACATCAACAAAATATTCGTCATCCATTTAGACATCTTTCATTTTTGAACGGAGTTTTAGGTAAGAATTATAATTTTGAAACCAAATTTTTTCCCTGTACAAACGAGTTTTTTTTTTTTTTTTTTTTGATGACAAGGGAACCCGCAGCCGCTACCGTTAGGTGCGCACTGGGTAAACCCCGCTCTTGTGCAATAGCCTGCAAACCACACAAGAGAGGTAAACCAGCCTAGGTTGCCCATAGCTGACAGGCTCACAGTAGAGAAGGCAAATAAACATTCCCTCATCAGGATTCGAACCCGTGACCAAGGCCACAACATTCAATGTCCTTACCAACTCTACCGGGGGTTGCCCCCTAGAAACGAGTGTTTTTAAATATAAAAGAAAGGGATAGCCTACAATATTAGCCGGGCTAATACTTCTAACTCTAGGACCTTTATTCTCACTTAAGAAATGGGCTTTACTTATTGGAATAGTTGAAGGTATTGGCCTATTGGGCAGTGAGATTGTCTCTAGGCTATTGGGCCGAGGAGTATATCGAGCCCGTTCCATTGTCCAGCTCATTCCTCGAGACCCCAGCTATTGTGGGTCAATTTAAAGTTAACCAAATCTTCAGGGACCAAGTTGCAAATCTTTGTTACTAGAAGCACCAAATTAGATTATAAGGCTCATATATTTAAATTAAGTGAAATTATGATTTCCGAGAGTCAAACACGTAACTTAAAGTCTTAAACACACCCAAATTTCGTGGAAAACAAAAATGGTTCCCTCACAACCCCCAAAGTCCAAATAATTACTCAATCACTCTACTGAAATTATTAATTGCATTTTTATCCCCATTAAAAAAACAAACTTAACCCCTTTTAGTTTTAGCCTCACAAAACAAACAAGCTTCAAATTCAACTCTCCAATGGCGGAAGTATACTTCTCCTTCTTCTCTCTCCTCCTTCTCTTCCCAATCGCCATTCTCATCCTCCTTTACTTCATCGTCCGCCCCAAGCCTCCCAACCCCATCCCAATCAAGAACCGCCACGTGTTCATCACTGGCGGCTCCAGCGGCATCGGTCTCGCGCTCGCCCATCTCTGCGCGCAGCAAGGCGCTGACGTCAGCCTTCTTGCGCGCAACATCACCAAGCTCGAGGAAGCCAAGCGATCGATCGAGCTCGCGACCGGGCGTGACGTCAGGACCTTCAGTGCTGACGTCAGAGACTACGACGCGGTGAGGAAGGCGATTGAAGATGCCGGCCCGATCGACGTGCTCGTGTGTAACCAGGGGGTGTTCGTACCGCAGGAACTGCAGGATCAGGAACTGGAGGAGATTAAATTCATGGTTGATGTGAATCTGATGGGGACTTTTCATTTGATTAAGGCTGCATTGCCTGGCATGAAGAAGATTAGAGCTGAGAGGGGGCCTGGTTCGATTGCGATCATGTCTTCTCAGGCCGGTCAGGTATAAATTTTTAATCTTTGAGTGTTGAAAGCTCGTTTGAGCTGGTCCGTTAACATCTCAAATGAAGTTGTTCTCTTGAACAACTGTTTGTAAAATATAATATGTAAAAAAAAAGAAGTCAAACTACTCAATGTCAGCTTGATTCAATTTCGATCTAGCCCAATTATCAATCAAACAAGCTCAACACAAATTTTGAAGCTTTAACAAGCTTGAACAATTAATGTACTATGTTTTTTTTTTTTGATGAAAATGTCATTATATTCGGGAGCAGAATTGGAAGAATGACTTTGTAGGTTGATAGGGATTCATGAGACAAATATGTAAATTTGTGTACGACTCTTCTGATTTGCGTATACATGTCTTTGTCTTCATGAATGAGCTTATTTTTAGGTAGGATGTTCATTAGAAGTGAGATCGAGGTTTTATGAGACCTGTAGACAATTGGACTGCTTCTGTTCAACTCGCAACTAATTTAAGGATCTATTGCTACAATTTGGTGGGAAATTGTACTGCTATCTAGAACAATATACGAAGTGAACGTGAATGTGAAAAATCGTAACAATTTATTGACCTATAAATGTGATCTGGTTTGCAGGTCTGTTCTACAAGACAGACAGTTCATATCAGTTAAAGGCTTCCGAGCTACAATTCTCTGTTTTGTTTGAGCCTATTTGGACATGTTAATCACAGAATAAACCGATGCCTTGCAAGGGGCCCTTTTATTGTATTTGTTAATAACGAAATATAAGACTTTAATGGCTGTTTCCTGGATGTTATCGTATTCAAAGTACTCGGTTGGTTGTATGTTAACATACAAAATGGCTTCTAACAGTAATTTGCATAGTTATCTAGCACACATGCAAGTACAAACTGTATGGAGTCATCAGAGAGAATTTTGATATTTCTACATCAAATGCCATAGTTAACGTCTTTATAGCTGATTTATTCTGTTTCTTCAGAAAAATTGTCTGTAGATTCTGCAATCATCTAGAACTTATTGCAAGTTTGAGACTTTCACTACTCTCTCTAAATCTGACACATCTTTAGAAAACAAGGGTGTATAACTATGAATGTTATTTTAATTTCTTCCCGATTTCAACATACTTTCCTATTTCTTTACAGGTTGGCATTTACGGTTATACAGCTTATGCAGCCAGTAAATTTGCCCTCAAGGGTTTAGCAGAAGCATTGCAACAAGAGATTATATCAGACAACATCCATGTTTCTCTCATCTTCCCTCCTGATACCGACACTCCTGGTTTTGTCGAAGGTTCAAATTCTAACCTAATTACTGCATTACTTGTGGAGAAACAGTTCTAAACTATTTCTTATCAATTGATTCAATAGTTGCATTATCACATAATCACGAAAACTCCCAAAAGTTTGAAAATCCCCTCTTTTTCGAGTTGTGGGCTATTGTTCATGTAATTATCCGTAAAACAAATTGTACTCCTCTTTTGTCTCGTTGCTTATATATTGAGTTCCCACATACTTGTAAACGTATCTTAACCTTTTAAACTACATACGGCAGAGAATAAACGAAAGCCACAACTGACGAGTGTAATAGCAGCTGCCTCTGGTACAATGAAGGCAGATGAAGTTGCCAAGAAGTCTTTGAATGGAATCCAATCAGGTACTTTTATCGTCCCATGCAACTTCGAGGGGTTCTTACTATCCATAGCAACTGCGGGTCTGTCCCCTCAGAGATCGTACCTCATGGCATTTGTGGAGGTAATGGGTATCGGTTTATTGCGTATTGTGGGCCTATTTTTTCAGTGGAATTGGTATGGAAGCATAGAGAAGTGGCATGCAAAGAAGTAATCGTTATAAAGGGCGAGATTGTAATTTTTGTTACAGTTGAGATCGACTTTGAGGCCATGATCGATCTTGCTTGAACAGCAAACATTAAATTTCGAGATCATTGTTAGGAGCTAAAATTTGTTTGTCTAATCGAGTTGTAATTCGAATGTAACGGTAGACTTTCTGAATAATTTTAATAAATTGGAATACTAATTGTGAGTCTATATATATGGGTATAAATATTGTTTCTTGATCTATGTATGACGAGCACGAGTGATGTAAATCCCTGTGTTTTATTGTGTTGTTACATGATAGATACATTAAGTACTAATTTTATCTCGCAACCCATAATAATCAATTATTCTGATTATTGTTAAAAGAAACTCAAATCATATTTTCAATTCATATAATTGACACGTGGTTTCATGCGGCTGACACGTGCACCATCATGTGACAGCTAAAAGCCTTATACTTTGTCTTTGCATTGTGATTAGTGAACGTCCGTGGATAATATATAAATGACTCAATCATGTAATCTCATGCATAGCTCTTGATCTCTGCTATTCATTTTGCTGAAATTAGAATTTCACCAACTTGCAAGAACAAAATCATCAAAAGTAGAATAATGGCTATGGAAGGCAACAAATTTCCAGCACAGAAACAAGAAAGCCAGCCAGGGAAAGAACATCTCATGAATCCAATCCCACTATCCTTAAACCCTAATTACCATCCTGCTAACAAGCTTCAGGTACCTCTTCATCTCTCCAAAAATTAACTATAACTAGGTGAGTTTATAGTCCCTAAAAGTAAGATGAAATTGTACATATTGCAGGGAAAGGTAGCTCTGATCACAGGAGGGGATTCCGGGATAGGACGATCTGTGTGCTATTACTTCGCCCAATAAGGTGCTACTGTTGCTTTCACATATGTAGAGGGTGAAGAAGAACAGGATGCACATGATACTTTGCAGAAGATCAAAGAACTGAAATCGGACGGTTCAAAAGACCCCATTGCTGTTCCCGCTGATCTTGGATATGACGAGAACTGCAGAAGGGTTGTCGATAAAGTCATAGAAAACTACGGAAAAATCGATATTTTGGTGAATAATGCAGCAGAATCACGTATTGGTAGTATTGAGGAGATGACAGAAGAGAGGCTTGTGAGGATGTTTAGAACCAACATATTTTCTTACTTCTTCATGGCCAGGTAAATTTTTGCAGTATTGAGGTTGTTTTTTTAGTTTCTAAACACGACAAAGATTCAAGATATCGATTCCACTAACCTGCAGGCATGCTCTTAAGTGTTGGGTATTTGGCCTTGCAAATACGCTCCCCCAGAATCTACTCTTTGTGGAAACAGAAAGCAAATACGAGAAATAATAATGACACAAGGATTTAACGTGGAAACTCCAAAATCCGGAGAAAAACCACGGGGGACCAGACAAGAAAATACACTATGTAGAAAATTATTACAACTACACAATTCTTCTTCTCACCCCAAACCGACCCCGAACAAGCTTCCCACTAGCAACACTCTCTAACTTAACACCTCAACTCACTATAAGAATATGATTGAAGAATTAGAGAGAAAACTAGATAGCTTTGTTTTTTCGGAATGAATTTCATAAATGAAATGACCTCTATTTATAGAGAATGAAAACCGTCAAATGAATAGTGATAAACCGTCATATGCACAGTGCCAAACCGTCATATGAACAGTGCCGAACCGTCAAATGAACAGTAATCCGTCAAGTGAACAGTAAGTCCAATTAATCCAACAATCTCCACCTTGGACTTTTGGCTATTCCGTAACACTTCGATGAAGATACCCGTAGCTTCAGCTACCACTGTCCACTGCAAACGCAGTCATAATTCTCACCGTAGAGAACTATCATGCTCCACCATAAAAGCACAACCACTTGGAATACAACAATCCCAAGAATTCCAGTTTCGGCCCATGTCGAAAAAAATACCTTGCTGAAGATTATGGTGCAACTCCCAAAGTTGGCTTTCCAGGGAGTTCTCAGCCCATCGACATGATTTTCCACCACACACCTTGCATCAATGCCAACCAATGCCCGTGTGCAATTGTGGACCCGCTAACATCACACATCCTCTATCATGGCAACCGCGAGTAACAAACTGCCAAAAGAATGTACATGCCGCTCTCAAGCGACATCGAGATAGGAGAAAGTGTTAGCGTCAATCGTCAGTATCTCTTCTTACTGACCTGGAACCTTTTGCCGAACCGGCTCCACCTTTTGGACAATTTCCTTTCCTTCAAAGCCTTGTGTAAACCAGACTGAATCAACAAATCCTTGACTTGAACTTGCCACAAGCCAAAGTTGATTTTACCGTCAAATTTCTCCACATCATATCGAACCATATTCGTGACCCTGCTTCCTGACATTGCTCCGTCAGAACTTCGGCGTGTTTACCGCAGACTTGAATAGTACCCACTAAGTAAGCCCCCGGAAAGAGAGAAACTCAATCTTCCCCGGACGGAGCTTCAAGGTTCCCAGGACAGACTGGTGGGGTCACAAATGGTCCCACTTAAGAACCAGTCTCCTTTGACAGAACCGCCTTAGACCGTACGTATTCCCACTACTACCACACCAGAGCTCCACCCAGCAAAAAACGCGTTCCACCTCAGTAGGACCCGGGCTCTGATACCACTTGTTGGGTATTTGGCCTTGCAAATACGCTCCCCCAGAATCTACTCTTTGTGGAAACAGAAAGCAAATACGAGAAATAATAATGACACAAGGATTTAACGTGGAAACTCCAAAATCCGGAGAAAAACCACGGGGGACCAGACAAGAAAATACACTATGTAGAAAATTATTACAACTACACAATTCTTCTTCTCACCCCAAACCGACCCCGAACAAGCTTCCCACTAGCAACACTCTCTAACTTAACACCTCAACTCACTATAAGAATATGATTGAAGAATTAGAGAGAAAACTAGATAGCTTTGTTTTTTCGGAATGAATTTCATAAATGAAATGACCTCTATTTATAGAGAATGAAAACCGTCAAATGAATAGTGATAAACCGTCATATGCACAGTGCCAAACCGTCATATGAATAGTGCCGAACCGTCAAATGAACAGTAATCCGTCAAGTGAACAGTAAGTCCAATTAATCCAACATTAAGCACATGAAGGAAGGATCCAGCATCATCAACACTACATCAGTCCAAGCCTATCTTGGCTCACCATCATCTCTAGAATATCAATCAACAAAAGGAGCCATAGTAGCTTTCACTAGAGGCCTATCTCTTCAACTCGTAAATAGAGGAATTCGAGTCAATGTTGTGGCCCCTGGACCTGTGTGTACCCCAGTTCAAGTCGTGATCCACGATGAGGAGAAGATCACAACCCTCGGTTCTGAGACGCCTATGGATAGGGCGGCTCAGCCTCATGAGATTGCGCCATGTTACGTGTTTTTGGCATCCCATGATTCTTCTTATTACACGGGACAGATATTCCACCCTAATGGTATGTTTTTCGGGCATTTTTGCTATCGGTTAAGATATGTGGTTTATGGTTTATGAAATTGTTTTGGTTTCGCAGGTGGCATGATTGTCAATGGTTGAGTTAGATACAAAGGGACTCAAGTCTTCTTACATGCAAAACCAAGTATGTATATGAATATAGTTTGTGATCTTGTAAATTTGTAATCCTTGGTAATAATCATGAATAAGGAGTACATAGTAATTAACAATATGAAACTTGAGTCATAAATGTTAAAATCTGTATTTTGGTTACAGATATACTATTTCAAAAGTAAGATGTTATATTACAGTTCCATCTTTGATAGTCCCATTCTTCAATATCACAGTAACGCCTGATCTGATGTAAAATCCATCTGAAGTTCTGTCAGCTTCTTGTACGCCCTGCAAACCGATATACAACAACAAACTTATTAACCTGCAGCTTTTAGGTACTTATAATTTGTAACAACAATCAAATAGTAACTCACTTCTGAATTTTCAATGACTACATTTTTCCCGATTCTGGCATTTTTGTCGATAATGCATTCTCTGCGTACATACACGAAGAGATGTAAGAATCGAAAAACGAGGCTAAATTATACTGCTAGTAGAAGAGGGTAGATTGTGTGTACTTGATTCTTGTATTCTCTCCTATTCCTATTGGAACTTTGCCCTTGGACAAAGCAAAGGTAACTTCAGAATCAGTTTCGTAGAAATCGGCCCCAAGCATCACTGTGTCCTGTAAAATCAACAAAAAGTTCAATAAACTTAGACGAAAAACGACAATTCGAAAGTTCTTAATATTATCCATAATATGTCGGATAAAATCGAAAGCAAACCTTTAGGTGAACTTTGGAATTAATGCGTGATCGTATACCAACAACACTGTGCTCGACAAAGCAATCAGTCAAGAAACTTCCATGTGATACTATGGAATCAACAATCTGCAAAAGAACGAATTTCACCAACTTTTTACCAAAAATATGAACTAAGTTGTGCCAAAATGTAAAACTTAACCTTGCAGTTATCAATCTTAGATGGAGGCAAGTTTCTTCGGGATGTGTAGATGGGCTTCATTGCATCATAGAAACTGAATTTCGAAGGCTGAAATGATGTAACAAGGTGAAAAACACAAGGTATTAGTTAACGAATTTTGGGTTTCGATTTTACGTGTGTTATGAAAAGAATCAGAAATGGAGAACAATGTGATGTTCTATGCTTACATGTTCAGTAAGGGCGAGATTTGCTTCGAAGAATGACCGAATTGTACCAATGTCTTCCCAGTAATCATTGAATAGATAAGCCTGTCAAAATTTTCACAATTTAACAGTGAAATTTATGGAGTTAAATAGACAGTAATTTTTTGTTTTCTTAAGAACCTTAGTGTAGAATTCTTTAGCTGATGCAGGGATTATTTCTGATCCAAAATCATTTGCAGTTGGAAAACGCCATCTGGGTCGACAAACAAAGAACGAACAGTGATTAATCCCACATTTTTCACAATTTCGTGTTCAAATGTTTCATAAAACGTCATTAAATACCGTAAAAGATTAAGAAGTATATCCTTCTTAAAGACGTAAACTCCCATTGAAGCAATATAAGGCTTCTTCTCTGCTTCGTCTTTCGAGAGTCCTAAAACAGTTGTGTCTACTGCCTGAAAAATTATATATATACTAAATTAATTGCATAGTTTCAAATTTTAATACAATTTCCGCGAAAAAATAAAATTTATATTTTTTGGCAATACCATAGCCTTCAAATCCTTTCCTTTGGGCTTTTCACTGAATGAAAGCACCCTTCCTTTGTTGTCAATCTTCATCAAACCAAAATCTGAGGCACGGCTATCATGAAAACAGATAAAACCCTCGAAAATGTTAAATGTTTGGAAATAAATTACGTAATCATGATTATTACTAATGGAATTACGAAAACAATGTATCATGTACCTGTCATCTATTGGTAAACATGATATAGTAATATCTGCACCACTTTGCCTGTGATTCTGCAGAAAACAGTATGTAATGCCTTATAAGAAAACGTAAATCCCAATACTTATAGATATCTATACATTTATGTTGTGTTTCTTACCTGAACAAAGTCCATATAATCCATCCTGTACAAATGATCACCGGATAGAATGAGAACGTCTTCAATATCTTTGCTTCTTGGATCCTGCAATGCTCATAAAATTATCGTCGTATTAATATTGTTCTAAAAGATTAGCAAATACAAGAATTTTATCATTGTTTATCACTTTTAATCAATTGGAAATACTATTCACTTCTGTTTTTTTTCCCTCAATTATTTGTGGCTTCTGTATCTCTTGAAATTTTTACCTAAGTAGGATCGCAAATGAGCCAATAATATTGCAAACTTCTTCGTAAAAGACGAGAATTTGATACCTCAAAAAGCCAGTGGAATTGTCTCACAGCATCCGCGGTGCCTTGAAACCATTGTTTACCCATCTCTCCTGGAGTTTGAGTGGCAGCTAAAACCTGCAACATGGAAATACTTAATTGCATTTGCATCTAAATTTGACTAAATCAACAACATTATTCCATCTAAACAAGTTATTTCGACAATATGATCAATTCATACATATACTGAAAACAAAAGTAAAAAACTTGAATATTTACCTCCACGTAGCCATCTCCGAATGTGACACCACTTCCAAAATTGTACGCTCTTGCAAGATGACGGTTAAGTGAAGCTGAGTTAAATTGGGTGAGAATGTAAACTTTGTTGATCCCACTATTAATGCAGTTGCTCATCGGTACGTCTATAAGCCTATATGCTCCTCCAATGGGCACCTTAAAACATCAATGAACAGCTCAAATCTTTTAACAGGAAAACAAGTGAAATAAAATCCATTAGTTAGAAGTGGAAATGTAGAACTTACAGCAGGCTTGGCACGGCGCTTAGTGAGGGGGAAAAGACGGGTCCCGGCCCCGCCTCCAAGTATGATTGCCACAACAGTCCTTGAGTCCCTTTTCTCCATCTCCAAGTCCCTCAACTGTTTGCAAATTATACACCAAAAACATCTTATGAATTATGAATCTATAACCTTTAATGCATTACTATTGAAATCTAAAAACAAAAAAACTCACCTTAATCTCACCTGGAATATCAGCTGTGAGTGACATGCAGACATGAACACTCCTATTTGTATTACTCTTCTTACTTAGCTGAAATGGCACAAACTTCAGCTTATTCCCCATCAATTCTCCATTACTGAACTTCACAAGCCTCCCAATTTTTCCCTGGAATTGCGAGACGCTGTTTATATGTCCCGTGGCTGACAGGGCTATGCTCCCTTCTACCGTGAACGTCATTTTTGTTTCAAGTTACTATTGCTGCAGAGATCAAAGTGAGATTTTTGAGGTATATTAATATGAAATTGAATGAAGCTATGGTTTAAGAGTATGGTGACATGGAAATATGGAATGCATGCCATTGGTGAATTATCCAAATTTAATTGTGTCCACCAATTTTGTTTTTGTATTCATGTGATACTTGGCCAAACCCCCAAAAAAGGTAGTAGCATGGAAAAAAGTTTTTAAAATGTGTTTGGTTATTATGTTTGAGGGAGATTAACTGGTGATGATATATATTATTGTTTGAGTTTGAATTAGATTTTTAATTTGCTTGACATATGTTTTAAAGAACCGGACAAAAGTCTTCCAAGGATATTCTTTGAAAGTGTTTTCCAGTTGTAGTAGATAAAGAAACACATTTATGTCTTCCAGAACTAGATAATCAGAAAAACAAAAAGAGGTGCATCTTTCAGAACTAACTCTTAACACTCCTCGATCTTTGAAATGATGGGCACATACTAGTCAAATAGTGGCTGAAAAAGAAAACAAATGACTGAATCTATGTTGTGTTACTACTTACTACAATACATTACTCAAATGAAATCTTACAACAATTTGTATCTCTTCTAAAGGAGGGGAAGAAATAAACAACTTAACTCCACTAAGCCACTCTATGCATACATTAATAGTAATCGACACAATCTTGCTAGGTGGATCGAAGAAGAGCAAAGACTATTGATGGAAATCTCATGTCTAGCTCCTGCCTTCATATAATTATTACAAGTTCTAACTTATTTCAATGTATACGAACTTCATAATTGGAACGTCTTCACGTTTATTGGACTTACCAAGAGATTCGCTATGTGATGGATCATAAATGATCCCATTATTTACACGGGATGATTCATGCCAAGAGCTCTTCAAGAGCTCTTCAACTTAGGTCTGGTGGTGGCCAACATGGACCTCCTTAGTGCAATCAATAGGACCCATGTGGTTTTCGTGATTTTCTCCTTTATCATCAAAAGCAATGCTGAACTTAGTACAGTCTTCAGCATTTGTGCTTGCAACCCTTTGAAGAAACCGAGTATCCCTTCTTGTTCCCAAATGGAATACAGTGTTGCAGACACTGATTTACGGGGTTTTGATTGGGTTTTACCCTCCTCGTTCTCATCTGACTTTGCTGACTGAATCATCACCTTACACCTGTTCACAGAGCCAAATCTTAGCTAAATGATAATACATAAGTCTTTACATAATGTGAAAAGTAAATCATAATTATTCAAGTTCTTTTATTCGTTGAAGGAAGAGTTAAAAAGAGTTGATTGGCTATAAGAAAGGGGATTGACCTTCACCTTATAGCAGGATAGGTTAAACAGGTAGCAATACATTTTGAGACTGCACCCAACACGAAAGCAGAAAATGCAGAAAGAGCTTCTGGAGATGACACATCATCTCCTTTTTTCCTCATCTTGTCCTTTAGCAGTCTCAGTTTTAACTGATCGAATACAGTGTACTGCATCATATGCCCACATAATTTTAATCAGAAGTTGTTTTAGCTAAAATTTCCTCTTAACCTAAGTCCTAATACATGCAACAAATATTCCAACATAAAGGGTCTTTCTCAAAAACTAAATTAGGGACAGATACATTTCATATAGAAAGCACGCCATACCTGTATAGAAGGATTTGTTGTCAGAAGAAGAGAAATGCCTAGACCATCAAATGCATCGCCCCAAGTGCCCTCCGAGAGGGATTCCCATAGCCCTTTAGATTTTCCAAATTCACTTGTTTGCATTCTTGAAGATGCTGTATCAAGAGGCTGTGAAACTAAAATCAGGAAACGAAGAATAAACAGGCGACATAATTCAGAGAAATGATAATAAGACAATACTTAGACCTGAAATAATCAGGTCGTGTAAAGTTGGAAGGAACAGTATTTGAGACCATTCAATTGATTTGCTACCCCTACTAATGATTTTGAATTTTGTTATATCCCGGAAGAATCGTGGATATACTTCTTATAGATACAATGCTTTCCACCTTGAATATAAACTTGACGGAACCAATGATCTACAAACTAGATCACACAGGGAATTCAACATAGGAAACAATTTTATTATGCAACATGATTGGTGCCAACCTTTACTGTAAAATCAGAGCGTTAAAGGAACTATGACTTGCCTGTGTCACCACGGCTGTGCATGCACCAGCAGCAGCTGCAATGATCAAGTTAGCGGTGGTGCCGATAGATTTTGATTTACTTTCTCTTAAGTACAGTCTCTTAAAAAAGCTGTATCCATAAAAGTACACAAACTGTGAAATAAAAGACTGCAAGTTCTTTGTCCCGAGGCCCTGGTACAATGATAGTACTTGCTTATTGGAAATTGCTTCCCAGAGGACATCTGAAATATTCCTGTTCAAACAAGAGAAACCTTCAGACCAATCTTCATTCAATTAGCCGATACGTCATCCCAAAGGGAGTAAACTTGGAGCAACTGGAAAAGATAGAGCTAAAGATATCGACTTTGGGGGCGACAAAAACCTGTATTTCTGGTCATGATGAGCTCGATTTTCAGCTTGATACTTCGTCTTGCAAGTGTCAAGCGGATACAAAACGGTGGTGCTAACCAGTGAACCTACCGCTCCAGATGTCGCCTCCAATAACGACTCCATATTCAACGCCATAACTCAATTCCCAACCTTTTCACACACAATCAACATCAACAACAAAATCAACAATTTGAAATAAAAATCAAGTAAATATATGCTCCCGTACTGAAAATTCAGATCACAGAAGATCGCCGATCAAGCAAAAAACGATTCGAATTGACAAAACATGAAAAGTATGAGTAAGAAGAAAAAGAAAAAACAAACTTTGATTATGCCGTCAATGGAGAATTGCGACGGTGACGGTGGCTAGCTAAATCGTTACGGTTGTTGAGGTTTGTCAATGATCGTATTGGGATCTACGAAGATATGTCAGAGTATGGGCTATATATATATAATAAATAGCTTTTATATTGTTGGATCATGTTAAAGCTAACCCAACTTAATTGGGCTCAACTTTTTCACAATAAGTTGGGCTTCGTTTAATTTGTAAATTACTACTCCTTACTATTATTGTTTTATCCGGTGAAGTACACTTTGTATTTCTGAACTATTTATTTTATTGTATTTTAGTTTACAAATGATAAAAATGGTCTATTCACGTGATTCTTTTTGACTTGTTGTGACTTGATATGAGAGACCATTTTGTTACTTTTTTTTTTTTTTTTTTTTGTTTTAGGAACTTACGAGTATTGGATTGTTTCCACAAGTTTTTCCTCCATTTCACATGATTAGAGCATCCTAATTTTCCCAACTTCTGTTTTTGGTAGTAGAAACAAAGTATTAAACATTCAAACTTGAGAAACCAATTATTTATATGTCAATAATTGGTAAATTTTAGAAAAAAATACTAAATCTCCTCTAAAATAAATATTTATATCCAAATTCCATCACAACACATTGCCACCTAAACTTCTAAAGGGGACATGTCTTTATAGCCCCATTCTTATGCATTTTTATGAAATGTTAAACTAAAACATTTACCAAGGTATGTAGGTAGGTAGCCATTTCCAAGTGAAATTGTTCCCAAAGTTGTGATTGCCAAAACCCTATTATGAGCCAAATATAACCATCAGAAAAGCATATATAATGTCGATTTATTAGAATACATGATTTAATCTTATACGAGTATCGGGTTGTTACCTCGGTATGTCCATGTACTCTGTTCATCCCCGAGTAAACCGCTGGTTGATGGGGCAAGTTGCATGTGTAATGATTTTGTGATGGCCATTTTTAAGTAAGTTAAAGAGATGAAGTTTTCAAGTATATTTAGAAGCTTATTTTATGGCCTTCAAAAAGAAGGTATATTATGGTTTGTAGATAGTGAGGAAGAATTAACTCCAAGTGTGGTTACATGGGATGCATGGCTATTGGGAAATTGGCCCTACATTATCCAAATTTAATTGTGTCCATCAATTTTTTTGGTGTGTTCATTTTAACCTTGGCAAAAATAAATTATGCTATACTATTAATTTTTGGGTTAGAGAAATAGAGAAGTTAATGTGCTTTTAGGAGTGTTTTATGATAGTTTTGCGAAATAATCACAAGTGAGAAAGAATAAATTAAAATTGAGTAGTAGTATCTGCAAATAAATTTGATGAATAAAATTATTTGATAGTATTTTGTAAACATATAAATAATTCCATTAAGTATGGTGAATAATGAATCGAGTCTATGGAGCTGAATTTTTATGACAAGCTGAGTTCGAGCTCCAATAAACATGTTAGAAAGCTCGGGAGCCAAAATAAAATAATAGTTTATTTATTTTATTAGTGTATAACATAATATTTATTTATAACTATATACAGATATAATATAATATAATATAATATCTTATAGTATTGTATATGTATAAATAATAATATATTAATTTTTATCATAATCATATTTAATAATTTATATTAACATAAAATTAATAATATATATTAATAAATAAAATTCTAAGCCCAACACTATTCGACTCAATTCAGAGTGGGGTCGAACAAGCTCGGCCTATGGACATACAATGTATAGTGAGAGAATATTTGGGTTTGATCCGCGAGGATCATTCTTTATTTTTCATTTGGGCCTTGAAAGCCCACAAACAACACAAAAACTAACAAAAAGATTCTAGAATTGCGTTGACAAATAGTGATGATATTGCAACGGTCATTTCTCAGTCCTAAATACTTTCAAATTTTATTTGGGTCAAAACACAAAATACACAAAACTATTGGGACACAAATCTAATTTACCATTCAATTATTTATTTTCAAATCTCTCTTTCTTTTTCCCTCTTCCCTGTTTTCACTCTATCATCATCACTGTGAAGTGAACAAACACAGAAACAAACCCTAAAAGTTCTCTCTCAAAACCCTTAAATTTCCCTTAATTCACACTCTGGGTAAATACCGATGCAAGACTTCATAGGCTCCGTTCGACGATCGCTAGTTTTCAAACCTACCGGCGAAGAAACCGCCGGATTCGGGGGTTTCGTGGAGAAAATCGGGTCGAGCATTCGAAAATCTCGAATTGGGATCTTTGCGAAGCCTCCGGTCCATGCATTGCCTTCGATTTCTACGCCGCCGCGGAATAGGATGAAGCTGGTGGAGGACGACCCGTTGCCGCCGATGGAAGAAGCATCGGAAGATGAGCCGAAGGTAATTAGGGATAGATATGGCACGATTGTGATGTCGAAATCTGGGAAAGAGGAAGAATCGAGGAAAAAGGAGGTCGCTTTGCCGCCTCCGATCCGGTGGAGGAAGGGGAATTGATTGGGTCTGGCGCGTTTGGGAGGGTTTACATGGGGATGAATCTGGATTCAGGGGAGTTGCTTGCTGTGAAAGAGGTGCTTTTTTTGTAGAACTTTTCGTAATTTTAAAGGTTTAGTTTGTTTAATTGGATGTAATTTGCTGATTGGTTTGTTGTGTTCTTATGATCTTTGGTGAATACAGGTTGCAATTGCGGCGAATAGTGTAAGCATAAAATCGTAATTGCCAAGATCTTCAACAATATGATTTTCACATGTAAGCATAAAATCGAAGAAACATACCTTGATCCATAACAAGATTCGTAGTAGCGGAAACGATGAAACGATTTATCTCCGGAATTGTATTTCTCTCTCTTGACCCCTTTAGACTTGAATGATTTTCTTGATGGATAGAAATATCGTAATGGGTTGAGAGAGGATCAATTCCTAGGGTTTTCTTTATATAGACCCACCATCAGGGTATTTTAGGAATTTACCTTTTCTAATCCTTAACCAATTAGAATTACCCTTATATTATTAAACTACCTAATGTATATAAAACGTGGGCCACATCATAACAAAATACCCACTTCTAATAGAAGTAGGAATATACGTGGGTTTACATTCTCCCACTTGGCCCATGTGCCATTATACATACCATAAGGTTTAATAATAAACGTAATTGCGCATAGTATAGGGTAACTCATCATTATATTGGTTAAATCATAAAGTCACCATTAAGCATGACAACCAATAAGGATCATAGCGGTTGTACATCAATTTGTCGACATAGTCCCTTCAATGTATCACAATACTAGTCTCATACTTAACATGACACGTAATAAGGTATTCAATAACGATCCAACATAATGTCTTTGTCAGAGACAATATCTTGTTTCACATAATGCATTAATGTATATACTAATCATAAGAAACAAGATCCATATATCCATAACAGAAACAAAATAAATGAGCTCAGAGTGTCAATCACATGATAACATAAAACATAAACAACTTTAACGATGACATTCAATAATCCCCATTCTTTCGACATGTTCAGTAAATGTCTTAGGGGGCAATCCTTTTGTCAACGGATCTGCAACCATAAGATTTGTGCTAATGTGTTCGATTGACACTCTTTGTTTCTGAACTTCTTCTTTAACGGCAAAGTATTTCAATTCCATATGTTTAGCACCTTTCGAATACTTGTCGTTTTTAGAAAAGAAGACTGCTGCGGAGTTATCACAATAAATTTTCAGCGGCTTGGCAATAGTGTCAACTATTCCAAGTCCCGAAATAAAGTTCCGCAGCCATAAACCATGAACTGTAGCCTCGAAGCATGCTACAAACTCAGCTTCCATAGTGGATGCAGCAATGACAGTCTGCTTCGCACTTTTCCATGAAATTGCTCCTCCAGCCAAGAGGAACAAATAGCCGAATGTGGATTTTCTTGAGTCCACACATCCGGCAAAGTCTGAATCTGAATACCCAATCACCTCGAGGTGATCAGATCTTCTATAAGTAAGCATATGGTCTTTCGTTCCTTGCAGATACCTCAAAACTTTCTTTGCAGCTTTCCAGTGATCTATTCCCGGATTACTTTGATACCTACCCAACATTCCGACAGCAAAACTGATGTCTGGTCTGGTACAGGTCTGTGCATACATCAAGCTTCCAACAATGGATGCATAAGGAATTTGTTCCATCTGATTACGTTCCAATTCATTCTTTGGACATTGATTGAGACTAAATTTATCTCCCTTCTGAATTGGAACGACACTTTTAGAGCATGTGTTCATTTTAAACCTCTCTAGAACTTTAGTAATATATGCTTTCTGAGACAATCCCAACAATCCTTGTGACCTATCACGAAATATTTCTATTCCTATCACATAGGATGCCTCACCCATATCCTTCATCTCAAAGTTCTTAGAGAGAAATTCCTTAGTTTGACGTAATAAACCAAGATCATTAGTAGCTAGCAAGATGTCGTCAACATACAAAACCAAAATTATAAACTTACTCCCACTGATCTTCAGATATATACATCGGTCAACGATGTTTTCATTAAATCCAAAAGATGTAATGGTATCATTGAACTTAAGATACCATTGTCTGGAAGCTTGTTTAAGCCCGTATATTGACTTCTTAAGTTTACACACCATATGTTCTTTTCCATCAACCACAAAACCTTCAGGTTGATCCATAAAAACTTCCTCATCTAAATTCCCATTCAGAAAAGCAGTTTTCACATCCATCTGATGGAGCTCTAAATCATAATGAGCAACCATTGCCATAATAATCCTTAAAGAGTCCTTTTTAGAGACAGGTGAAAAGGTCTCTTTGTAGTCGATACCGTCTTTCTGAGTAAAACCTTTGGCAACGAGTCTAGCCTTGTGTCGTTCGATATTGCCATTTGAGTCGCGTTTGGTCTTGAAGACCCACTTACAACCAACTCTTTTACAACCTTCAGGCAATTCAACAAGGTCCCAGACTCCATTATAATCCATTGATTTTAGCTCTTCTTTCATGGCATCTAACCATTTAACGGAACTCTCACTTTCTATGGCTTGTGAAAACGAAACTGGTTCATTATCGATTCCTAAGTCGGATTCCGACTCTTGTAGATAGACCACATAATCACCAGAAATTGCAGGTCTCCGTTGTCTTACAGACCTTCTTAATTCAATTTCTTGTGGTTGATCTATCATTGGTTCATTGATAATAACTTCATTATGTGGTGTTTGGTCGTTAATTTGTTGTTCTTGCAAATCATTAGCATGATCAACATGTACAGGAACAACAACTTGAGAAGAAGGCAAATGCAAAGGAATTTGCACTCTAACTTCTTGAATTTCCACTTTTTGTGTCTCTAAACTCCCACTAACTTCACCATTCTCAATGAACCTAGCATTTCCAGTTTCAACAATTCTCGTACTATGATTAGGACAATAAAATCTATACCCTTTAGATTTTTCTGGATAACCAATGAAGAAACCACTGATTGTTCTTGAGTCCAGTTTCTTTTCATGTGGATTATATATTCTTACTTCCGCTGGGCAACCCCAAACATGCAGGTGCCTTAAACTGGGTTTTCTTCCCGTCCACAGTTCAAAAGGTGTCTTAGGAACTGCCTTACTAGGAACCCTGTTTAATAAATATACAGCGGTCTTTAAAGCATGCATCCACAATGATTTGGGTAAAGATGAATAACTTAACATACTCCTAACCATTTCCATCAAAGTACGGTTACGCCTTTCTGCAACACCATTTTGTTGCGGTGTTCCTGGCATTGTGTATTGAGCACAAATACCACGACTTTCTAGAAATTTAGCAAATGGACCAGGGCACTGTCCACTTTCATCATATCTACCATAATATTCACCACCTCTATCAGATCTAACAATTTTCACCTTTCTGTCTAATTGTCTTTCAACTTCATTGATAAATATCTCTAAGGTATGTACCGATTGAGATTTATCATGCAACAAATAGACATATCCATAACGTGAAAAATCATCAATAAAGGTGATAAAATACTTTTCTCCACCAAAAGATGGAATATCAAAAGGCCCACAAATATCGATGTGTATTATTTCAAGGAGTTGTGAGCTTCTTGTGGCTGTTTTCTTAAGTGTGTGTTTTGTGTGCTTACCCTTAATGCACTCAACACAAACTCCGAGATCAGTAAAATCTAAATTGGGAAGGATTTCATTCTTTACCAATCTC
The DNA here is from genome assembly GCA_963669365.1 of Verbascum thapsus. Taxonomy (NCBI): domain Eukaryota; kingdom Viridiplantae; phylum Streptophyta; class Magnoliopsida; order Lamiales; family Scrophulariaceae; genus Verbascum; species Verbascum thapsus. The sequence continues at coordinate 260,767 of OY770114.1, read as the reverse complement.
TCGATTCTTTCTTTGGATATATGACCCAAACGTTTATGCCACAAGTAAGCCGACGATTCATTACATAATCCACGTTTAGTTCCAACATTATGATGCAAGGTCAAAAGAGTCTCAGCGAAAAGGGGATCAAGTTTTAGTTTGTATAAACCATCACAAAGAAAACCAGAACCGATAAAAAGATTTTGTTTGAACAAACTAAAACATCCGTTACCAAATTTAAAAGAGTATCCAGCTGAATCGAGTTTCGACAACGAAATTAAGTTGCGAGAAACAGAAGGAACATAAAAAGTTTGAAAAAAATCTAAATGATGCCCAGTATCTAAAGTTAAACGGTAAGTCCCAATGGCTTTAACTGGGGCTTTGACTCGATTCCCCATGAAAATAAATTTTTCGTTTTGGCTTATGGTTTGGGTCGTAAGAAATCCTTGCATCGTATTTGAAACATGAGTGGTACAACCAGAATCAATCCACCAAGTATTATAAGGAACTTCAGCTAAATTTGATTCGAAACATACTAAAGCACTAGGCTTACCTTGCTTTTCGAACAATGCCTTACGTTTCAAGCAATCTTTCTGATAGTGACCGGTCTTTTTACATAATCGGCACGTATCACTGCTTAGTTCCTTCTTCAGTCTTGCTGCAATATTCGTCATTTCAACGATATGCTCATGCATGGTACGAGAACCATCGAACTTCATGGTGGTTAACGTACCCATCAGTGTCCCAGCAAGCGACTTATCAGCCGACTCAGACTGGGAGCTTTCTTCCACATACTTCATAAATTCCTTAGCACTTTCAGTTTTCTTAATTATGGACTTGATGTTGTTTGCTACAGTCATTCGCATGAACATAAGGCTCAGTCTGTTGGATCTTTCCCAAGCTTTATGAAAAGATCGATCCTCAGTGCTGCTAGAATCAGTAAGAGCAGCGGGTTTCTCACTTAAGAGTGCTAAATCAAGATCCAGAACACCGAGGTGAAACTGAACTTGTTCACACCATTCAGAGAAATTAAGCCCATTAAACTTAATAACAGACTCAGCTTGAGAATGAAGAGAAACGGGGGCAGATGCTGCAAAACATAATATATGCTTACACTTTAATGCTTCGAGTAATAAACTTAATCTGTATTACAGATTCAGAAACATAATTGTACATGAGCGTATATTGTAGAACACCTTTGGGTGAAACGACAACATACGATAATCAAGCGTAATTGTAGTTCACCTTTGGGTGAAACAACATAATAAAATTAATCTTTAATACAGATTTATAAACATGAATGTATATTGTAGATCACCTTTGGGTGAAACAACAACATACAATAATCAAACGTAATTGTAATTCACCTTTGGGTGAAACAACAATGTTCGGTAACTTAAACATAACATAATTGATGCTCAAATAGTTTCACATAATTGGTAATTAACATTCACAAATTAGATATATTCGCAATCTTTGGATATACTAAAATATCTAACCGATCACATCAATTCACCACGATAATGTTCATGAATTATAAAACGAGTAATCAACCTTTGGGCGATCCAATAATATTTTATAACCATGAACTTTATTGAATATCATGAAGACATTCACTTGATAAGCATCACATAAGTCGAATCAAGAAATTTATTCAATTCATATAACATAATCAAATTTCTTGCTTTCGATTAGTAAAACACAAGTAGATCATAATTAGGGTTTCACTTGATGAAACTCTATTTTGTGTGCAAGTTGTAAAACATACTAAGAATTCACATCTCACTGCCATCACATAAATCCATACATAAACCCATACATAAACATATATACATATAATATATATATATATATCTAATCATGCAACAGATAACGAAAACCATTAACTCATACAATCACCATAATCTGAAAATTTCAGCATGAATTATATCATCTTTATATATTACTTAATCATGCAAAGTCATGCAATTTGTTTATAGAAAACCGAAACAATATTATGCGATTAAATTTTATTCAAAAACATGATCATAAAATAAAACATTCATGAATAATATTTAATCGATATTCACATAATAATATTCGAAAATCGAATCGATTAATTCGAAATCATAATCATAAAAAAAAATTGTTCATGAATAATATTCAATCGATACACACATAATAATAATCGAAAATTGAATCGATTGATTAAAGGAAAATCATATGTTTTCAATCAAGGCTCTGATACCACATGTAAGCATAAAATCGTAATTGCCAAGATCTTCAACAATATGATTTTCACATGTAAGCATAAAATCGAAGAAACATACCTTGATCCATAACAAGATTCGTAGTAGCGGAAACGATGAAACGATTTATCTCCGGGATTGTATTTCTCTCTCTTGACCCCTTTAGACTTGAATGATTTTCTTGATGGATAGAAATATCGTAATGGGTTGAGAGAGGATCAATTCCTAGGGTTTTCTTTATATAGACCCACCATCAGGGTATTTTAGGAATTTACCTTTTCTAATCCTTAACCAATTAGAATTACCCTTATATTATTAAACTACCTAATGTATATAAAACGTGGGCCACATCATAACAAAATACCCACTTCTAATAGAAGTAAGAATATACGTGGGTTTACAAATAGTACTTCGAAGAAAACACAAGTAATATCATGGTTTTGAGCTGATTTTTCATATACTTAATTTTGTACTCTAACATTGTGTTTATTATGTTTGTGGTTTGAGTTCATTCGAACTGGATATGACACTATTTTCCATAGATTCTGCAGTAGTAGTTATCTGCTTGAACCTCCTAGTTTTAACAGTTGATATTTGTGATATAAGATGTATAATATAGAAAGTAAAGGTTTGTAAAATGTGTCTTCATGCTTGTAGAATGCTATTCTTATGTAGATTTTGCAACATATTTGCTCACCTTTAAGCACTCCTTAATAATCTACTTGCCTCGATAGAAGATCAATTTTGACTGAGCTTCGATTATGAATTTTTCAGGAATATATCAGGGAACTTGAAAAGGAAGTGAATTTATTGAAAAATCTCTCCCATCCAAACATTGTGGTGAGCCAAGATGGATTTTTATACTTCAATCAATCTTTGATGGTGTTCAACCTCTGATCTAAGGGCATTTTTTCTTGTTGCTCAGAGATACTTGGGAACTGCCAGAGAGGAGGATTCACTCAACATATTACTGGAATTTGTGCCTGGTGGATCTATCTCATCTCTCTTGGGAAAATTTGGGTCTTTCCCAGAATCTGTAAGTGGTTTAGCTTTTCTTGATATAGAAAGTGTCAAAAGTTGAGATGTATATAAAAACTATTCAGTGGATATCCATATTAATGGGACAAATTGGTCATTCCATCTGCTCTAATCTTAACTTCTGAGATTTTATACAAGTCAAATTTCTTATGAATTTTCTGTTTAGCAAGTGCTTTCTATCAATGTACATGAAGGTAGCTAGTTATGGAACTTCAGCCGCTTTGAAACCACATAAGAATGTCCAGTCTTTTCTAACTTTTCCTCAATTGTGCATTCCAGGTTATTAGAATGTATACAAAACATTTATTGTTAGGACTCGAGTACCTGCACGAGAATAAAATTATGCACAGGGACATCAAGGTATTTTATTTCTCTGTTTTAATAGACACACACACACACATTAATATATATTATATAGTGTATGTTTGTGTGTTTTGGAAGAGCTTTACATGCTCAATTACTACGTATGATAAGTTGGATTCCTACTAGGGAGCAAATATTCTTGTTGATAATAAGGGTTGCATTAAACTTGCTGACTTTGGAGCATCCAAGAAAGTTGAAGTACTGGTATGTCTTCAACTTTTTATGTAACTTTCCTATTTTACTCTAGCAGATACTGTATTATAACTAGGGTTTGAATGCTCTGCAGGCCACCATAACTGGTGCCAAATCAATGAAGGGTACTCCATATTGGATGGCTCCTGAAGTTATTGTTCAGAGTGGTCACAGCTAGTGAGTTAATAAATATCTAATTTTTTTAGCTGGTGAAGTTGGCATTTTTTGGCTTGCTCTTGACCTGTTGAACTGTGTTCTTTCTAAATTTTTCTTGCTCATTGCATGCTGCTTCTTCCACCCAAGAAGCATCCATTTTTCGGGAAATTTTCATATGTATATAACACTGATGAACTCAGCCTTTGTTTATTTTTCTCTATGCAGCTCAGCAGATATATGGAGTGTTGGTTGCACAGTTATTGAAATGGCTACTGGAAAGGCTCCTTGGAGCCAACAGTATCAGGAGGTATAATTTATGTCTTGCAGATTAGTAAATTTATCAATTTATTAAAGTGCGCATTTTCTACATTACCATCAGTTAATCTTGATTCTAAAAGTCGATTTTATTTTAGGTTGCTGCTGCTCTCTTTTATGTGGGAACAACCAAATCTCATCCACCGATTCCAGATCATCTTTCAGTTGAGGCAAAAGACTTCCTGTTAAAATGTTTACATAAGTATGTTCTAGTATTATACTTGCATTAACCCCAATCTCCATTTTCCTTTCAATGGTTAAATTTGCTTTGCGGGCACAACTTTTTGTACCTGGGGATATTATCTGTCATGGGATTTTTTTCCAATTTGTTTTTTGTCCCCTCTTACTTGAGTCTTTATGCTTCACTTCTTAAATTCTTTGCAGGGAGGCAGACCTGAGATCGACTGCATCAGAGTTGTTAAAGGTAGTACCAAATACTGGATTACTTAAGCATTATAGTATGCTTCATACATGAATTGGGCAATTAACCCATTGAGACACGAGGCATTTCATGATTTGCACCTATTTATTTATTAATTTATTAGTTATTTCAGTAGTTGAATTCGCATTTGTTGATTTATGTTTTTTGGTACTTTTTCTTTGCTTGTTATATTCAGCATCCATTTGTAACTGGAGAATATCTGGAACCCAACCTTGTTCGTCGCTCTTCTATTGTGGTTAGTGATTATTTATTTCTTGGGTTTTGTATTCTTAGCTCTGTGGATACTGCGTAGCTAATAACCTAATTATCTGGATCAACAGGACGGTTCTGTAAAATGCATGGGAGCGCCTGGGCTTGAAATTAAGAAATCGTAAGTGTTCATTGGAAAACTGATTTGGGTATCTTTTATAGTTTTCTTGAATCAGTTGTTATTCTAGCTGGTTTAGAAATTCAGGGTTTATTCATGCTGCAGAATGAACATAGATACAATGAAGTCCTGCAACGGTCTGAAGGATTTTAGTGAGTTGGGTGGATCCAGTTGCTCAACCATTCATTATGAGCAATTCTCAGAACAAGGATCCCTATGGCAACCTGTCAACTTTGAGGATGATATGTGTCGAATCGATGACAATGATGATCTTGTTCTTGGTGCATCCATGAAAGGCACACAGAGCCTGCTTTCTAATGATTGTAATCAGGTTAATATCTTGAATTTCAGTATCTCCTCAAGTATAATGACTAATTTCAGCTATACAATATTAATGCTAATTTGAAGTTTTGCATTGGACTTCTTTGTGAAGAGTTTTAATCCTATGTCTGAGCCAAATGATGATTGGCAATGCAAGTTTGATCAAAGTCCAGAGTTGAATAAAAGTGGAACAGAATTTATTACCAATCAAATTATTGAGACTGGAAATAGATCTTTAGGTCCTTGTGAGGTGGACTGTGGATTCACATTTCCAGGAGGGAACTCAGTACCTGAAGAGGATGATGAAGTAACCGAGTCAAAAATTAGAGAATTCCTCGACTACAAGGTATCTACTCAGGAATCTTTTGCTTCATATTCTAAATATAACAGATCAAAAGAATCTTCAGATTGCCTTAGACTATCTTTTAGAATTTTCTGCTTTTTCAGCTAGATTTATACATTGTTCATTATCACTAGAATACTCCATTTTCATCTCTTTCTACCCGGCTCCCGTTCTTATAGTCTCTCAGGGAGAAAAACAGAGGTTATATAAAGTTGCTATATTTCAATTTCCGTAGGCTGTGGAACTAAAGAAGCTGCAAACACCTCTTTATGAATTCTACAATTCCTTGAATGTTTCTGCTCCTCCAAGTGCTATTGGTAATGGGAACAAGGAAAATGTTTCAAGTAATTGCAACTTACCCCCTAAGAGTAAGTCACCCAACAGGTTGGGTAGTAGGAGATATTCTACTGCAGTTGACTTTGAGTATAGCTCAAGTCCTGGGAGTTGTTCTAGGCGTGCATCAAATATCGGTCATGTGAATGATCGAGCTTCTCAGGATGTTAAAGAGCTTCTTCTTCTTGATTCTCAAAGGGAGCCACTTACTCCAAGGTATGTGTATCTTTTCTTAGTTTAAATTTTAAAATAATTTCTTTTTTCCATCCTAATATGATATTTTGAGACAATCTATTATTATAGTTCTAGGTTCAGCGAGATACAGAGGAAGTGGAAAGAAGAACTTGATGAAGAGCTTGAAAGGACGAGAGGCGAGTTTGTTTCTGATTTTCTGCACATTACTTAAAATTGCAAAAATCTTTACGTTTCTATGGGAACAAATACCCTCACGATCGAAATGCAGTTTTTGTATTTTGCATTCTTTTAGTGCAATTACACTTGTTCCTCAAAAAGTAGTGTATTCTCGACTTCTTAGTTGTTGAGTGAATGCCTTTGGGCATACTCTTTTTAGTTGAGGATTTTCTGAATAATGACAATAAACTTTACATATTGCAGAGTTAATGCGTCAATCAGGAACTGCAAAAACATCATCCCCAAAGGATAAATTATTGAATCGGAACAGGGATCGGCTAAGATTTGCATCTCCAGGAAAATAAATGTAAGTTTTCAATTTTTTTCTTAAATTTAGTCCAATATCTATATCCTTTCTGAACCACCCACATAAAAAAAAAAAAATGCAGTTGACGAGAAACGATTACTTGGGCAGTTTGAAATATTCATATGAGTCAGAATAATCTATTCATTCGGGTAAATCAATTCTGAAGCAGAGGTTCTGGTAAAAAGGATATCCCGTTTTATCGTTATAGTTGTGCATAGAACTAATGTTATCATTCGTGTATGAACCCGGCGACTTGTAATCAGCCATGATGGTTCACATAAAGAGTTATAAAGTTGTTAACTGGAGAGTGTATCTTGCTGCAGAAAAGAAATACAGAAGGAAGACTTTGGGGTTTTGTTTCACGTGTATAATTTTTGTCTATCTTGAAAGAATGAATGTAGTATTTATTGTATACGTTTATGTTTTTGATGTGTTCAGTATATGAGATTTGAGTTTGGTTTGAATGCAACAAATATGGTGATTGTAGCTCCAAAATTATTATTATTATTATTATTATTATTATTATTATTATTATTATTATTATTATTATTATTATTATTATTATTATAATCTCATTATGCTCCAATATTTAATTGGACCTCACCCTCCATATTTCTAAAATTACCTGTAAATTTTCTTATAATTGACTAGTGAAAGCATTTAAACAAGGCACGTAATATATGAACCTCCACTTAAAGCAAGTTGGAAACAATTTTTCCTTTATTCAATAAAACCACATAAAAAATTAACATTGACACTTCAAATACGAATTTATTCTTTAATACCAATAGTTGAAATTATTGTTGAAAGAATAAATGAATCATTATATCTTCCACTTAGGGTTCATATTCAAACCTAAATATTAGTCGGTGCTTAAATTCAAAGAAGCATGATTTTGGCTTGTGCAGTAGTATTAAACAATCATGTCTCCCAACAAATGTACATGATAAAATTCCAACCAAAATGATGGGTAAGATTCTGCAATGTAGCAAGATTTTTTTAGTTGGTTGGTGAAATTAGTCAAATGAAAATATGGTTGTTATGGATCCTTTGAATATGGATCATCATCAACCAAATCTTGGAAATTTTTAAGTGTAAAGTGCATGATAAATGCTTGAGGTGGACTCTTCTTTTTCTTTCTTTGGAACAACAAGACAACTTTTCTTTAATTTGTCCAAATGGTCTACAACTTTGAGCTATATTTTTTAAGACATTAATAAAAGTCTTGAGCAATAATCGTACTAATATATGTAGTTTGAGGAATATGGGTTTCGCCATATACATCTAACTGTGATTCGATGGGTACATTGGACATATTTGATGTAATATATCAAACATAATTGAGGTGAAGTGAGTAGTTTTCGTTAACTATTCACTACTTATTATAAGTAAGTACGCCAAATACGCAATATATATATATATATATTAAATTTAGTGTGCTATAATCTCAGTGATTCTGCTGAGCTACCTAAAAATTGACGGATACACTAGTTAAGTAGAAAAATTTGTTGATGGTAAATTTTTAAATGTCTCCAGCATGTAATGATTAATTAGGAAATAGTTTGTCAGGCAAATTAATTTATACCAAAATTATATAATATTCATATATGTTTTTGTGGCTATCTCATTAATTATCTTTCTTTTTCCCTTTTACAAATTTTTTTCTACTTTTCCAAATTAGGTCATCAAACATACTTTTCTCACAAAAGCATATCTCCCCCTACTTTTCTCTTAGATCCAACATATAGTGAGCAATCCCTTTTTTTGCCCATTCTAATTAGAATTATCAAAAGGCTGCCTTAGTGAACAAGTGATCCATATTTATACAATTGGCAGAAATGGATAAGCATTAACATGCTAGACTAGTGGACATAAGTGAAAACCAATTAATCCATAAATATATCCATCAATTTTCTAGTTGATAAAACTCTTATTGTATTTCATAAAGACAGTAATTAACACTTAATTTATAATTGATTATTCATATATTGAAGTTCGATGGAGCTGAATTTATACCAAATATTGCTGCGTTTTTTAATCCGTAACTCATTTGTGATTCACTAATCGCAGTTAATATGTGTAAAGAAACAGAACTTCATATATTGATTGAAAAGAGTAATACAAGATTGGGGATTAATCGATCCCCTGAACCAAATATATATACATAGCTGAACTAAGCTAACTTCTACTAGCCGTTGAAGAGAGAGAAAATAATAAGAGTTGCTAAACACTAAATGACAACTCTATAAGTAAAGCACTAAACATAACACTTCTTAACACCCTCCCTCAAACGTGTGTCCATATAAATTGAAGACACTAAGTTTGCTCAATAAATGTTCAAATTGTTGCTTCCCAAGAGGCTTAGTAAAAATGTCAGCAGGCTGTTCACTAGTGTGAATGTACCGTGTAGCAATCAGGCCCTTCTGTATTTTCTCGCGAATGAAGTGACAATCCACTTCGATGTGTTTCGAACGCTCATGAAACACGGGGTTGGCTGCAAGCTGAATTGCAGACTTACTGTCTGTGTAAACTTCAACTGGTAGCTCCACCTCAATCTGTAAATCTTTAAGTAGACCAACCAGCCACATAATCTCACAAACCGTAGTCCCCAAGGCCCTATATTCAGCTTCAGCTGAACTACGAGAAACGGTGTTTTGTTTCTTCACTTTCCATGAAACTAATGACCCTCCAAACTTGATTGCATAACCAGTAAGGGATCTTCTTGTCATGGGACAAGCAGCCCAATCCGAATCGCAGAAACCAGTAATTTTAAAGTCAGCAGCAGAAGACATCAGAAGGCCTAAACCAGGTCTCTCTTTAAGATACCTTAGCACCCTATACATAGCATCTTGGTGTGATTTCCTTGGACTATGCATGAATTGACTGAGCACTTGTACAGAGTAGCATATATCTGGTCTGGTAATGCATAAGTAGATAAGTTTGCCAACCACTCTTTGGTACTCAGAAATCTGTGTAATAATTGGATCATCTTGATCTGCACCATGATCAGAATACTTGGAATTTTGTTCAAGAGGAACCCCCAAAACTCTTGATGTGCCTAAACCGCAAGCGCACGGCTTCGGTGCAGTACAAAAGATATCGTTCCCACGAAGACCGAATAATCAAGCACTAGCCTATCAATTATCAGTAATCTAAGCCTAACAAAAACACGAGGTAGATTGTAAAGAAAACTAAACAGAAAGCAAGAAAATTGATTTAAGTTATATATGATTGGAAATTCCGGACTCAGGGTTCACCACGATAAACATTATCGACTCAATTATATTACCAATGAAACTACTATCGCTACTTATGAAGGACACTATCCAATTGTACTTACTATCTTCTGTCGAAGTATAACAAATTACCCAAGATAATTAATCAACTACTTTCGTGATGATTAGACTAAACTCAGATTCATTAATCTCTATGATAGTGTATCGATTCCTCAAAAGACCTAAAACTACTTTCGTGATTTAGGATCCTAGGTTTGAATTCTAGGGTTCCGATATAGATGTCACCTTTCAGAATTTTCACCTAATATCTATGAACATGCAAATAAGTGGCCAGCAAATTCACAAGCATTAATAATCAAGAATTCGAATCATAAGCATGCGCGAAGTAATATCAACGGTTCTATAATCTATATCGATAACACATTATCGGGCTAGTCCCGGTTCCAAAATAATATGAATTACTCCATAGATACGAAAGCACGATAAATAATTAATAATGTAAACATGATAAAACGACAAGAATTAAAAGAGATTAAAGAAAATAATTTCGATAAAATCCGTTGTCGAATAAAATTGTCTACAAAAATCTTGAATCTCGTCTCTCGATCTCCAATCTTTACAACTCAATTCAAGAAAATAAAAGTCGAACCCTAAAATAATGTTGGGAAGGGGTATTTATACCTAATCTAGAACATAAAATCCGAACTTGGGTCGAAATCCGAACTTGGGCCGAAATCTTCTTAAACCGGCGTACGTACGCCGTGTAAATCGGCGTACGTACGCCGTGTAAATTGGCGTACGTACGCGATATGGCCCAAATCGCTGCCTTCGTTGTCTGAACGCCATTTAACACGGCGTCTGTACGCCATGTTTGCAGTCCGAATTTGGCTTTAGGGTCTTCTGCAAAGTTGTAGATCTATGTCTTGGCTTTGAAACTCAACTGATTTGGACTTAATCCAAGTTGTATAACTCGAGTTATGCTCGTTTTACCAAGACTGCGCCACTTGGTTCTGAACAAAGCGTATTTATAACTTTTGAGCCTTCAAACGTTTGAACCGGATCTTGTCCTCTTCATAAGACTTTTAGGTAATTGTCTTAGCTTTCTAACCATATAAGGCTCATTAACATTGGAGGTTTGTAGCCCAAGATATGATCGTACTTCCAAATAGCGCCCAAGTATCTCCTTTCATACGTTTTTTCGCCGTTTTCTCGAATTCGATGATTTTACCCTACAATCATGTAACAAACCTATAAACGTATATGGGGTATAAATCATGATATAAAATAATATAAAAACGACTAATCTTAGGCTAGAAAACACTTATAATCGAGGTTTATCAACTCTGCAGCCTAGCATTCCAGTATCAGCAAGTAATTCCAAAGTGTATTTCCTCTGGTTCATATAAATCCCTTCCTTGCTCCTGGCTATCTCAATGCCCAAAAAGAAGCGAAGCTCACCTAAATCCTTCATGTAAAAAGATTCATTAAGGTACTGTTTACATTCTTGAATCATAACTTGATTATTTCCTGTCAACAATATGTCATCCACATATACAAGTAAAACAATAACATCACTTCCCTTATGTTTGGTGAACAATGAGTAATCATTCTTGGATTGGTGGAAACCATAGTTGTGCAAGGCTTGTGTGAACTTGACATTCCATTGCCTGGAAGCCTGCTTGAGTCCATACAAAGACTTCAACAATCTGCAGACTTGTGATGGATGAATCTTTTTCCCTTTCATGTCAAAGCCTTGTGGAATGGTCATGTAGACTTCTTCATTCAAATCTCCTGCAAAAAAGCATTGGACACATCCATTTGCCAAATAGGCCAAGAATACTTGGCTGCCATGGAAATAACTACTCTAACTGTGACATGTTTGGCCACAGGTGAAAAAGTCTCTGTATAATCCACTCCCTCCTTTTGTGTGTATCCTTTTGCTACTAACCTAGCCTTATATCTATCTATGCTTCCATCAGACCTATATTTAATGTTGTACACCCACCTACAACCAATGGCTTTCTTTCCTTCAGGTAGATCACACAAAATCCAAGTTTTATTTAGCTCTAAAGCCTCAATTTCAGATTGCATAGCTGACTGCCAAGTCTTGTTCTGTTTTGCCTCATTAAAGGTTTGAGGTATATATTCATTAGTAATGGCAGACAAGTAGGCTTTGTATTTGGAGGATATGTTATCATAATTCACATATTTAGCCAAAGAATGATGAGTGGAGGCATTACTGATGGTAGATAGATTGGGGGAAATATAGTCCTTACTCTAGTAAGGTGCCCTGGTAGTCCTAGATGATCTCCTAGGGATATCAACAGCACCATCATCATTAGAACTTGTATCTGTTTCTAAAAAAGGCTCTGCTTCACCTAAGGAAGGTGAGCCAACAGAATGTGGGTGCTGTCTTTCAACAGTAGCAGTAGGAGTAACATATGGAATGATCAAGTCATCATAATACATTTGCATATCTTGAGCAGGAAAAGAACTAGCATTTCTGGAATCATTAGACATAAAAGGAAATATATTTTCAAAGAAAATAACATCTCTAGATATAAGAAATTTTTTCTCTTTTAAGTCTAGAAGCTTATACCCCTTTTGAGAAGGAGAGTATCCCATGAAGACACAAGGTCTTGATCTAGCTTGAAATTTGTCATGTTGAGGGATAATTTTGGCAAAACTAAGACATCCAAACACCTTTAAGTGCTTATAAGAAGGATCTTTCCCATGAAGAACAAAAAAAAGGGGTTTTTCCTTTTAATTTTGGTGTTGGTGTCCTATTAATAATATAAACGGCTGTGAGCACACATTCACCCCAATATTGTATAGGTGCATTAGACAGAAATCTCAAAGCCCTAGCCACATTCAAAATGTGTCTATGTTTTCTTTCCACCACACCATTTTGTTGTGGTGTATAGGCACATGAACTTTGGTGCACAATCCCTCTAGAACTAAAAAGAGCATTGCATTCTTTACTGAAAAATTCCCAAGCATTGTCAGTTCTTATGGTTTTAATCTTAACAGAAAAGTGTGTGTCAACATAAAGAAAGAATCTGCTTAAGACATCAACAACTTCTGATTTGAATTTGATCAAAAACACCCAAGTAGCTCTAGAGCAATCATCAACAATGCTAAGGAAGTAAGGTTCTTGATTATAAGTAGGTTCCCTATATGGCCCCCACACTGCAAAAGATCAAAAATAGAAGTAGAGTTATCAAGCTTTTGTGGGAACACAGACCTTGGCTGCTTGGCCAAGGGACATATATCACAACAAATGGATTCATTACTAATATTGATCCCAAGTTCAGGTAGAAATTTAAACCTAGAGAAGGACATATGTCCAAATCTCCTATGCCACAAGTTAGCCCTTTTATTAATAACATCAGAGGGTCTCTTATGGACAGAAGTCTTATTACAAAGAAACAAAGAACTATCTGAAATGATTTTGGACATATTTTGAAGATAATAGAGGCCATTCTGCAATTTACCACACCCCATCATCTTGCCACTCCAAGAGTCCTGTATGATGCACAATTTAGCATAAAAGTTCACACAAACAGGGTTATCATGAGTTAATTTTGAAACAGAAATCAAGTTAAATTTGAAATCTGGAACATAAAGGACATTCTTAAGCTGAATGTTAGTGCCTATAGTGATATCTCCTGCATGTGTGACCAGACTGTTTTGTCCATTAGGTAAACTTACAGTACTAACTCTCTCACAAGGTTTAAAATTAGCATTTAAGAACAATTTACTCCCTATCATGTGTTGATTTGCACCTGTGTCAATGATCCATTCACCAGAAAATGAAGAACACATGCTAGAAGGAGTTAAAATGCAGTCAGTGGCCATACCTGCCACATTAGCTATGGGTCTGCTAGTACCTGAGCCAGAACCTTCATGAGGTGTGCCTCCTATCAGCTGTAAGAGTTGCTCAACTTGTTGGGGTGTGAAGGTGGTAATGTCTCTGTGGGCAGTTTTCTGCATTCCAGGATCAGAAGTATTGGTAACTTGCTGATTTTCTGTAAGAACAGCATTGTTTGCTTGCTCTTGACTTGTAAAACGACTACCAGCACTTCCTCTCCCTCCATTTCCTCGGCCTCGTCTACCTCCTCTTTTGCCTCCCCTCACCCAATTTGGGGGATATCCAATGATCTTAAAACACTTGTCTCTTGTGTGGCCCTCCATATTGCAATGGTCACAGTACATATCTTGTCTATTTCCTGTGTTAGAAGTAGACTTGGACAAAAAAGCAATGGATGGATCGCCAGTGAACTGCTGAGTGTTTAATCCCCGTTGTGCCTCATCATTGTTGATAATCGAATAAACTTGGTTATGGGTGGGTAAAGGCGACATCATTAGAATCTGAGATTTGAGGTTTCCATAACACTCATTTAGGCCCATTAGAAATTGCATCATTTTCAATTGATTGCAATAGTCCATATATTCCTTTGCAACAACAACAGAAGGTGCCGGTATTAGAGATTCGTACTCATCCCAAAGAGATCGTATCTTGGAGTAATATTCCGTTACATTCATGGTTCCTTGGGTAAGAGTATTGATTTGCCGATATAGAGAATAAAGCCTCGCACCGTTTACCCGATCAAAGCGCTCTTTAAGATCATTCCAAATGACACTAGCAGACTCGGTATAAACGACACCGTGTATTAATTCTCGTGATAAAGACCTATGGATCCAAGATTTGACTAAGGCATTGCACCTTTTCCAGTGTGGAAAGAGATCTGATCCTATTTCAGGCTGTTTGCAACTACCATTGATGAAGCCTATTTTGTTCTTGGCTTCTAAAGCCACAATCATCTCCCTACTCCACACTTTATAGTTGTCTACACCTTTTAAACTCTCCGTGACAAGGTCAAGGTTTGGTGTATCCGAGGGATGGAGATACAAAGGATCATGTATGTGAATTTGAGTTGCAGTCACAATGTCAGTTTTTTCTACTTTACTGGATATATCTTTCGATTCCGCCATTAACAGATAGGGTACGCAGATTATCGAATCAAGAAATTACGCAGAGATCAAGAAAACACCAAAACACCACAATCAAAACCTGATTAATCGATCGAAGATCATCCACAGAATGTGAATCGCATATCATCGTTCGCAGCAATCATCATCCAGAATCGATTTTAAGAAGAAGAAAAAAATTGGCTCTGATACCATGTAAAGAAACAGAACTTCATATATTGATTGAAAAGAGTAATACAAGATTGGGGATTAATCGATCCCCTGAACCAAATATATATACATAGCTGAAGAGTTGCTAAACACTAAATGACAACTCTATAAGTAAAGCACTAAACATAACACTTCTTAACAATATGATCTTTCATCATTATTGTCTCCCCGGAATGGGCTGCAAAATCCGACATTAAATTTGATTGCGGGCTAGGTGGACCTCTCATAAAATCATTTCATATATATATATATATAATTTGATTGAAGTGGAAAAGGGATTTTCTTGGTTCAGAAAATTTCTGCAAGCAAATAAAGCACAATCTTTCTTGTTTGTCTGTAGATCTCTATATTACTTGACAGGTCATAAGATCTTGTAAAAGAGCTATGAGAAATCTATATAAATTCTTGCAAGTTGGAAGTCAAAATTTATATGAATCAATCTCACTTTTCAATTATTTACAAATAGAAAATGTCATATTACCTGTAATTTTTGTTTGAATACAACAAATGTTTACACTTTGTATTGCGTTGTTAGTGCAAGTTGAATATATGATTTATAGATCTATAATAGCTACGTTTTGTTATGTTACTATAAATTGGTACTACTACTCATCCATCTATATAAGACATTTTGTATTTAATAAAGTGTATATCGTATAGGAGGCTAAAACAAATATATGACCTCTCTATATTATTACTAATAAGCAACATTACATGGTTCACTTGTTTTATATAATATCTTTTATTTTTCATTAAATTGTAACACAAGCTTAAGAAACGTTTCTCGCGCGTTTTGCGTTTAGCTTAAAATTTATGAATAGTTTAGGGTTTTCCATATTAGTTGAAAATCCAATTTGAACTCGTCAATAGTTCTCTTCTTTTCTGTTGGTAATTGAACTCAAGAATTTATCATATAATGTGAAAATACTTTAAAAAAAAGTAAACTTATATAATCTTTAATGACATCATCGTATTTATCCATAACTTATTTTAACACACGTGTTTAACCACAACTAGAAAGAGTGGGGGGGGGGGGGGGACAACGCAAAGAGACAATTAGAAAAAAGAAAAGCAATATATATTTTATTATATAAACATATGTATAATATAATGTGAATGTGTATATATATATGTTACCTTTATGAACATATTTAGTTGCGTTTTAGTGGGGTCTAAGAAATTTGGTCACTTTTCCATGACAAATTGCTAACACCTTTTGTTGATGATGCCATCTCCCACAAATTAAACTTTTTTGGCCAATAAAAATATTATTATATTGTTACCATGCAAATTAATATTATACTATCTTCAAATTAATTCACTTAACATCAAGTATAATCATTTCTTTTTATTTCAAAGTTATTGTAGTCATCAATGTGCTTTTCCATAATATATAGATTAGCTAAATTGAAAATATAATTATTATACTTTTTTTCCTTTGAAATGTGGAAAAATCAAACCTTAATGCTGAAGAAGGGTTATGGACTTATGGGAATAAAGACTCTGTGCACTAGTGGTGTTCCTTTTGTGAAATAAATATATCATAATTTCTATTTGAGGACGTAGTACCAAGTGTTTTTAAAAGATTTGTTTCCAATATTGGTTAATATACTTTTTAACTTTTTATTATACTTTAATAATTTTATGTAAATCATTGTTCCTTAGTTAGCAAGTATATTACGTTCTCCAGGTCAATCAGCCCTTTTATTATGGATAAGTTGAATCCTTATCATTCATAACTATTTTCATTTCAAATATATTAGGTCTATATAAATTTAATTTTGGTGGAAACATAGTCTGCGTCTTTAATTATTCTGCCTTTTAGGTTTTATTGTTTTTATACTTTATATACTTTAATAAGTCAATTAAGATAAATAAGTTACAATAACGACAATAATAAATATGTATATATAGTTTATATAAATGTCTTAGTTTATTGGATTACTTTGTTGGAGCTTATCCATAATTATTGATCACGAGAACATAAAAAATACAAGGAAGAGATTAATACATGCATTAGTGTTTGATCTAACTCATCTTTCCTCTTTTTATTTGAATTAATTAAGACAATTGATGAAAGTAGTATGCTTGAAAATATGCATTTAATCATTAGACATTTTTTTTTCAATGAAATTGGTTGACTTTCTACTATTTGAAAGTGCCAAAAATAAACAAAATTATGGGATTGAGTTTCTTGTGAGAAATATCAAATAATAAATGCAAAGATGAGATGAGTATCCAAGTGAATGGACGATCTACGTCCACGATCATCTCATACCTTCCTCTTATATATAAATATTGTGAATTGAATGTGAACAAATCATACATACTCATTGTCTCGTCAATTATTTGGTACAAATACTTATTTCTCGAATTCCAAGAAATTGTATCTCCAAGAGATTTAATTGAAAAGGATGGATATAATACCCAAAAAATATACTCTTGGATTTTTTTCATTTAATGCAACCGATTAAGATGTATAAAAATTATTGTTGAGGACATTAATATTTGGCATTTGGCACACATTTATTTGATGTTGTGTTTGGTTGGCCTAATGTATAGGTAAGCGTTACAGGTATCTTTAGCTTGTTTGATTGCATATTTTTCCACAAAACTAAAATACTCATTTTATATTTATGTACAATTCATTAAATATTAGAACAAAGTGATAGTATACTTAGAATTGTCAAATATTGTAGCTAAATAATATGACAATGATAGTTTATATCTATAGTATACCTATGATAATTATCATATATTTAGCAATTGAAAACATTAATATTTGCAGATACTTAACTGAAAACAGAATGATACACAAAAACATTATGCGACATCTTATCTTTTCCGTACAATTCAAGTTGCAAATTTTCATTTGGGCCACATATATCGTATTCATTCCTGCCAGATTACTATATCTTCCCTGGATTTTCTTGTGTATTTATATATATATATATATATATGGGTAAAAAATATGAACTGCATGTCGTTTCAACATGCTGGTTTTTAGGGTTTCAGGGAACATTAGGAGTGAAAACACGTGAAGATATACAAGTATATATTGGATAGCAATTTAATGATCCAGATTAGCGTTATTAACACTTAATAATTATGTTTACTCGTGACATATGTTGCCCAAAATCTATGTATATGTAATTAAGCAATAAAATTTGATTGCTACGTTTGTGGATTCTATACTTTAAGTGAGGGGGGCGGCTTCCACCTCTTTATAGGACAAAATAAGAATCTTTTTCAGCCTAAATATCATTTTGCTGGTTACTGTCTGAAAAATTTAAAGTAATCATTTGAATTTCCAAACAAAATTAGACAAATAAACGAGTCAAAGATTGAATAATATTTTGAAATTTCCATTTAAATGGGCCTACTTTGCATGAGATCATAATTCATTTTTCATGCATAATTTAAGATATAGCCCCACTCTTTTAATGAATGATTTCTTATATATATATATATGCTTTAGTTAATTAAGGCCCCGCAGTTACGGAATCAAATTTTGATCATTCTAAGTTGTGATGCACACTTAATGACCAAATTAATGTTTCCTTAGGAAATAAGTTAATAGACTTTTTGGGGCATTTGTTGGAAGTTTTTTTTTCTCCCATGAATAAAATATATAATTAATTAGAAAACACTATATGATTAACAAAAACATCATCCGACAACAACGTATTAACATTTTATTGATTAAGGATGAGAGAGTAATTGAATTAATTTGCCGAAAATGCCTCAATATTTTCCGCTTAATCCTATGTATGTCAAGTTGTCTCATTCGGCAATTGTGTCGCCTTAATTCAATTTAAAATAGTGTTAAGTGACACATGTTATGATCTCAATAGTATATTAGGACCTAATCAAGCAAATAGAAAATAATGAAAGAATAATTAATGATTTATAGATGATTAAGATAATTGTACAAAAGGAATAGCGCTTATTCAACATTGCACCACACTAGATAAGATTATCAGGATCCTCACATAAAACAAAAATCATTCAACTAATAAATATTTGTAACAAATACGAAAAATAGAGTCAAACTTGTGACTATGGACTTGTTAACCCACTTTGGAAATAAGTTTCAAATCACCCAAACACTATCCATGATTTGAAGAGTTCATTCATTTACGCGTTCTAATTACGCCCATTTTTTACTCTATATTAATCGACAGAATTAGGTTGTGGTCAACCAGAATTAAAGTGATATGATGCTGCAATTCATATGTTGACATTTTAATTCCATAATATTAAATCAAACTAATTTATGCGCACTTTGAATATTAAATTACCGTGAAATTAAATATGAGTACTATGAGTGGCATAATTAAATTCCCTTTTGAAATTAAATGAAAATTACAAACAAGAACGACTAATTCTTGCATATATAATACATCATGGGAATTGAAGATCCCGACTTGGGGGTGGTAAAAACATGCAAACTCATGTTAACAGTGACAATATATAATTGCCAAACACCATCCCATAAATTCAATCCACCAAATCTAAAAGTTAAAAATAAAATGACTTGAGAACAGAAATAAAATTGTAGATAAAAAATAAATTGTAAGAAGATAAAAAAAAAAAAAAAAAAAAAAAGTTAAATTTAGGAAGTTGCAACCCACAGAGCAGGCTTCCAATTATTACACAGTCCTTTATTTCCATGCCCATTTTCCTTGCACCTTCCAATCCATTGAAATTTCTCAATTCCAATTTCCGAATTCATTTCCATTTCTTCATTTTCCCATTCATTTTCGCTTAAGGGCTCCTCTATTTCCTCATCCGCCACCATTTCGCATTCCTCTTCATTTTCAATCTCATTCTCATTTTCACTTTCCGACACGGCGGGGACCGTCGGTGCTGTCTCCGTCGCGTCGAAGCTTGTCAAGTAGCAAAGCTTAAGCCTACCTTCGCTTCGCTCCGCCTGGAGATAGGAATTCCTAAACGGCGCCTCGACGGCCTCGATGATCAGCCTGCCACCTTCTCTGTGGTGGCGCACTTGCAGAGAGCTAGTCAGCGGCGGCGGGTAACTCTTGCGAGTGTTTTTGGCTGTTCTAGTCTTTTGTGTTGTATATGTTTCAAGTTCGACGACCCTTTTGTGGGACGTCCATAAGTTTTTCTGGGTCGAACTCGAGGGTGAGAAAATGGCAGTATCTGTGATAATATCGCTGCCTGTTTCGCTTCCTAAATTTTCAGTGCATAGTTCGAGGGAAATTGGATTGAGTCTCGAGAATGAAGTGTTTTTTGAATAAGTGTAAGAATTGGGTTCGTTGTCTTTAGGGGTTGTTTGGATAGAACCCCAGTTTCCAAATTCATTTTCGTTTGACACTTTGAGTTTTAAGGTGGCGGTTGTTTCGTTTACGGCTTGGGATTCGAAGTGTGACGTCATGAGATTTTGGCAAACAATAGTTGTCATGGTGGATAGTTGGATAATGATCAACAATATATATATATATATATATATATATATATATATTTGAATGAGAGTTTTGATCAAGAGAGGAGGAATAGAATAGAGAAGGGGAGAAGAGAATGGAATGGGACGAAGGATAAGTGAGAGGATGAGGGATCAATTTGTAGTGCCCAAAAGTGATTGTGTGTGTGTGGGCCTTTTTTGCACCACTTGAATTATACAAATACTATTTATTCTGCCACACACATTAATTTAATTAGGAGAAAGGGGAGGAGTAAGGGAAACTCACTAGTTTGGTAATGGTACCAAAGGAACAAAACTTGATCTAATTTAAATGTATTAAAGAAAATAGATTTTATTTAGTTTATGATTGGTTATTCATTATTTGTAATTTATTTAGGTTCGATCAAGTTACTTGTTCGAGCTAGACTTTTTTGAAAGGTAGGAATATTTCATGTTTTATTTTTATATGGCGTAGAATTGAGCCAAATCGTAGAAATATTGCATTTAAAATTATTTAGCTCTAGAAGAACTTACTGAGCATATGATATGCAATAAATCCAATGACGACCAACCAAACAGACTTGTAATAATTAGGATTTGTTGTGCAATATTATTGGGTTTATGAATTAAACACTCTTCTAACCAGGATTTTCAGGTTGTGTAATTGTTTTTTTTTTTTTTTTAAATATTGAATATCAAAGTGATGTGTTTCTTACAATGACATAAAACTTGCTAAAATATCTTGTAATTTAAAATAAGTATGTGAAATCACTCTATTTCTACTTTTATAGTTGAGGTATAAATTAAGTTATATGAGCATCATGTCAATTCAATATAGACGTCGATGTTCGTGTCTCTCTCATTACCTCATCCGAATAGGAAAAATATTATGATGAGGATGTCTTTAACATACTATATATATATACATCTATCTATAAAAAGAGTGACACATAATTCAATTGAAAAATACTATACGTCACTCATTTCCTACACTATTTTTTCACTTACAATTGATATTTTAAGATTTTATTTTATTATGGTAAACATTAATTACATATGTACACTTAACTAATTGTATTTATTGTAAGTATTTATTATCCTAATTAAAAAGTGACAAAACTATGATTTTATTTTAGATTTTAGAAGAAATAGGACACGGAATAATGTTATATAGTCAACATCAATCTATATTTTATTTGATTTTAGAATTGTTACACTAATTGATTCTTGGTGATTTTAAAAGGTATAGTCAACATCAATATGTATATATTGTTTTTGTTATTATATTATATCATGATGGACAAAACACATTTTTGTCTTGGATATAAATAGTTTTCTCATCAATAAATTAATTTGTATAATAACTTATCTAATTTTTCTCTAATTTTTGACCATATATTAGAAACAATATAATGGATGTTTCATGCTTGTCCTCGCCCCTCGGAATCAAATCCATATTGGATGGCCCTTTTCATGGAAGGAGACATTAAGCACACAATTTTTGAAATTTTTTATATGAAATTACCAAAATGCACTCTATAACATGTGTTTCAGAATTTCAAATCAAATAATTAATATGGAAACATCAAGTTGGAGCTATTATTAGAAGTAAAATTTCTTTTGATTATAAAATGCAAATTATAACTAATTAAAAACAATTTCCCATACAAGATGAGTAATTATAATTGAACAAGTTATTTAATAAAAATACCATATTTTGATTTCGATTTAAACAAGTTGAAACAAAAATAAACATGAGATATTTTTGTACCCTTACAAGTGGCTTTGTAAAGTCAATTTATGCAGTAATTTTTGGTTGTACTCAAGAGTTTATTATCGATGCACTTTAGTTTTTGTCTATCACATGCAAATTATTTTAAAATTTTGACCTCTTTTATTTAAAAATTGTAACAAATGAACTAATTATGGTGATTTTCTTATTAAATTTAGTAAATAAAATAAACACATAACATGCCCCTTGGTCTTTAATTATTCTATTATTTTAATTACGTCATACTTTTCTTGTACGAACACCAACTAATAAGATTTGCAGAAAAGCCATTCATTTCCATAAAAATACACTAGATCCCTTTAAAAAGTAGAATCTCTCTAAATAAGTCATCTTCCACTAAGCAAAACTTTTTTGTTTGTCGGCTTTGTGCTAACCTATGAAAATCACTCTTAATCGAATCCATGTGAGTAGACATGACCTACCCTAAATTGAAATTAGCCAACCTTAAAACTTAATTTAGTTTCATCATATTCGATTCAATATGAATCAATCGTTCAACGCGTGAATTATATTTATTACGTAATTAATATACAATTTCAAGTTACATCTAACAAATTGAAAATTAAAATTTATGTTAATTAATATACATTTTCAATGTAGTGTTGCATTATTTATGATCTAATTATTTTTCGCTTTGCGTGTCTAAATCACATAGAATATTTAAAAATACTGTCGAATATAAACAAAGTAAAATATGCTCTCGTGGTATACCTTGTTCGCCTTACTTTTATAATCTTATAAGTTCTTATTATTTTTTGGGGTTATTTATTTTGTGATTGAATGGCCCATAAGTTATAAAATTAATGTCACGTTCTCAAGGGACTATAAAGTTGGATAAATTGATACGCTACTAATTAGTGTACTCATTTAATTCTATTGTTACATCAAACTTTGTCACATCCTAATTGAATCTACAACTAATATTCCATATATATCCTATTTTCATGCATTATTGGGAAGTATTGATATATATCAATCCAATTTTTTTCTTTCGTAAATGGTAATAAACATAAATAAATAAATACCTATCAAGATGTTTATATTTCATACATATTATCCTTTATGTGAAGAAAACAAAATGGAATAGAAAGAAATATAAATGATTTATACTTTCTGCAGGATCTGACGTAAGTTATTCTATCTGCAGATTTTTAATAAATCATATATAGCTGAAAATATATAGAATTATCCATTACACTGCGACTCATAACTAAATGCTTAGCTAAAAAGCATATGGCCATGTTTGTTTATGTTTACAAATTCCATTTTCAATATTTTAAATTACAAAATTCAAAATAAAACACACCAAATTTTCATCTCAATTGACAATTCCCTTTTTTTCAACTCTACTTTCACAATCTCCTATATAACTAACTATCAATCATATATACATCACTTCACACATTTACCAATCAAATCATTTATTATAATCATTTTTTCATTTCTTTTATATACTTTAAATTTTTTATCCATTACTTTTTTATTTTTTAATTCACATAATAATTATATACATCACTAATATAATTATTATATATATCATCCATCAACCTGTTATTATTGATTTGACATGTCTTACAACTTTCAATCTACTTTTAAAACATAAATAAACACATACCATTCTCACACAAATTTTTATAACACACGATTCCTGAAAAAATTTAAAATTTTATCTCAAAAACATACACAAACAAAGCCTATAGATTTGGTGTCTACTATGCAATTTGAGAGGGTCCCTAGAGATAAGGGAACTGACTTTGATGAAATGATCAGTGGATAAATATAAACTCATCTAACACATAGCTTCGTCATTTAGAGTCTTGTGATAAATGTAACGTTGAATTTATATGAATTCGATATAAATAGATAGTTATCACTGAAACTTGAAATTGCTCTTAATAATCCCTCGATAGAATATTAATAACTTATATTTCTAGTCACATCAAATTACTTCAAGTTATTCAAAGTTTGAAGCAAGTAATCAACTGATTAAAAGATAAATAACAAAATTTAACTCAAACACAATTATAAGAAATATATGTATACAATATTTTTGAATAAACAAACAAATTTTGTATTAGTTAAGTAAAAAATATTCTGAAAATGGCAGAAAAGTTTATAAAGAGTGAATAATGCTTACGCAAAAAGCTTATGAAAGGTATAGCATACAATGCAATTGATGAGACTTATTAGAAATGTGGTCCTAAGTACATTCCATTAAGACTTAATTAAATAATTTAACTCATTTAACCTTTGGTGACTCTAAACGAGCATGCTTTAGTTAATTAATTATTCAAAGTACAAAGAAAAGTCTCTTCATTAATTAGCAAGACTAAGCATATATTAGGTCAGCCCACTTAGACAATTTGTTTAGCATCAAATACCATCTGTCTTTGCTTAATTAATTATGCCGATTTTTAATTATAACACTACTTAAAGAACACACCCATCATAATATTATTTAATTACTTGATCGTAAAACTAAATTGGAGATATTAATTAAGAAAAAAAATTCATTTTCTAATTCATAATCCAAAATTAAATTAAAATGCACACCACCAAATCCAACTATCTAACCTTACCTATGGAAGAATTATAACATTAACAACTAATTGCAATTAATAATAAGATATAATTTAGTGCCATGTGTCGAACTTTGAATGGATATAATCAATTTACATCAGAATCCATCTCAATTTCTTTATTTTTTTTTTACTTAAAATTAATCCATTTGAAGAAATATATTAAATTACAATACGTCATCTCCCCCTTGCCCTTGATTGGGCTGAAAAAGTTGGCAACTTGAGATTTTTTTGCCTACATAATAATTTAATTATTTTATTAGGGGTGATTATCAAAGACAACAGAATCCAGTTCATGCATGGGCTTATAATTAAAAAACAGTAATATATATATATATATATATATATATATATATATATATATATATCTTTTTTGACCACCATGTTAGTGCCGCCTTTTGCTTTCTATTATTAGTAATGTCACATTATTATATATTTCCATCTACTATATAGGGATAAAATTATTGGGGATGACACACTCCTAATTTAATATTTCATCCCATGTTATGGTAACAATTTACTGCAATTAATATGTATGGACTTGTATAAATTTTTAAAATTTATTTAAAATTTGTTCTCCTCTTTAATTAAGTCCTAAATTAACCACCCAAATCCATCAATTTATTTATCCCGATCCAAAAATATAAAATTTCTAGTT
The DNA here is from genome assembly GCA_963669365.1 of Verbascum thapsus. Classification (NCBI taxonomy): domain Eukaryota; kingdom Viridiplantae; phylum Streptophyta; class Magnoliopsida; order Lamiales; family Scrophulariaceae; genus Verbascum; species Verbascum thapsus. Next base: position 235,080 of record OY770114.1, on the reverse strand, counting down.
TCCTTTATATATGATTGGTTTTGTATAAATGTACTCGGATTCAATGTGATTAATGATTTCGATCTAGAGATGATTTTATTAAATGAAATTAGAAAATCCTTCAATTTTTACATAGTTTGTGGTCATATAGATCTTGACTCAAGTTTATTAACTCAAGTGTTTTTTGTAAAGAGGAGAATATCTTCAATTTGAACTCGAAATTAAATGGTGTTCTTGTTCATGAAAAAGATTAAGTTAATATTTATTCTCGAGCCCATGAAAACCTTTTATTATTGCAAGTTGACGTCGAGGTACTAGGTTATAGCTTTCCAGCAGACAGACAATTAGTATACATATTCGTTCAATCCGCATCTCAAAATTTGGAATATTAATCATGATTAACTCTCACTTTCAAGCCACTAATATTGACAGTTGTTTAACCATACAGGCCTTTCAAACTATCACCTTCTACATCACAATAATATTTTATCTTATATTCAATTATATATATATATATATATATGTATTGAGTAGATAAAATTTAAATCTCTTATATTTAAGAAAAAAAATATCTTGGTATACATATATAATACACTTAAAGTATATATAAATAATAAAATATAAAATGAAATACTGTCGGAAACAAAGAAGTTCGACTGGGTAGCTTAACTCTTGCTATTTGCAAGTAAATAACATTAAATATATTTAATTGGATTGCTAGAAAAAATAACTATAAAGTTTACCGAAAGTAAAGAGACAAACGGAATATATGTACGTATAAATAGACCATAAGATTTCCAAGCTTGGCAAAGTCTGGTGTTTATTGGATCTGTCAAATTTCTAAATAAAGACATTCTATTCTGCATAGTACAAATAATTTAATTAATGTATAAATTCTGATAGGTCTGTATGCCAATATAACTGTCATTTTTATGCGCCTGCTAAATATTATGCTAACTAATATATAACGTTACTCATAAAATGCAACATGCAAATATCATTACAAAATTATTTAACAAACTACTTAAGACATCTTGAGTCTTATCACAGTCATAATCATATATATATATATATATACTGATCAAACTTATAATAATTTAGTGACAATAATTATAGTTATTATTCTATCTGTGCTATCACTAAATTGTCACCTTTACATAAGTTTAAATAGTATTAAATTTAGAAAAAACACTTATCACTAAACATTCTCATAGTAGCAAAGAAAACATTTTTGTCACTTATTACTTATATTTTAGTGATAATTTTAACGTTACAACTCAAATTTTGACACTAGTATTACTTTTTATTGTAGTGAGGACAATCAAAATAAAAACTATTAAATTCATCCAATAGTGTTTTTTCACACACACACACACATATATATATATATATAATTATCATATTCTAAAATTAGTTATATATATCGAAATGATACTTGCAGGTTGCAAATACCAATGAATTTGTTTGTTTAAGATTATCTTTTTCCAACTTTAGCAGAAGATAATTGAGTGAAGACAGTGTTCCTGGTGCAGATGTTATGTGTACTAGACATGTTTGGAAGCAAAATGTGGTCGTGTATTATATCTATCCAATAGTGGTCACACACTAATTCAAATGGGCCGGCCTGCAACTCGTGGGTTTTTGTGTGTTGGGCTAGTCCGATCCATGAAAGTTGATGGGTTAGGTCAGGTCAGCCCATAAAGTTGTTGGGTTGGTCCTGCCTGAGCCCGATTGTCATATATTGTTCATTGCCTTTGGTAGCGCGACCCAAGATTTTCACCAAATTGCAGATAACATTAGTCCCAAGACAATGTTGCTGGAAATGTGGTTTAACACATTCCAAAATTCCAAAGGGCTCATGCATTGTCTTCTATTTGACAATTCTATTTTATATTTGTATATATTTTAATATTTTAATGCATAATAATTGATCATGCATTCAATATGGAGGGGTCTGATACCTCAGATTTTTTTAAAAAAAATTACAAGTATTAATAAATTTTACATATTTAAAGTTTCTGAATTCTGACTCATTAATATTTGGTTCATTTATATTTAGCTTTTGATTTCTTATTCTAAATTTTTGACAGATTCCTTCTAATATGTAGACGTAAATTTTAATAAGTTTAAGAAAAATTATAAAAGGAATGTTCCTGAAATTAAGATGAAGTCCCAAGACCCAGTGATTTTTTGCCATCCTTTTATGAGTTTTGAGTTAATGGCATGGAGATAACAACAATTTTCACTGGCAGACAGTAAAAACCTAGGTTTTTTTTTTTTTTTTTCTTAAGAACAGACATGCACAAAACACAAGAGATAAAGTAGTTAGTTTAGGGATTAGTAGGGCCATTTTCTAATAAAAGCTTTAAGTTAATTTGATGACTTGAACTCCAACCAATATTTCTTAAAGAAAACGATAATTCGTATATTAAGTAAGTGTATCTATTTGTGTTAGTTATTTCATCAAATTTTATGGTTTGACAAAGTAATTAAATACGTGAATCTGATTGAATACGAGTCAAGTTTGATTTTTTATAAATAATATACGGGGCTAAATTATTATTTTTCCATAAGATAGAACTTTGATATGGTACTAGCAGCTGAATTAGATAAAACTTTAATAATATTAGTTTATGTCCCTTTTGCATCTTTATAAAATATTTAACACTTAACAGGCTGGCTGTCTAGCTTTTATGACAATTGACAAAATGTCGACAACTAAAAGAAATTAATTAATTAATACCGCTACAAATTCCAAACCTAAATCATATATATAATGGACTTAACAATGCTTTTAAGCCGACTTGTTTAATTGTCAATGTTAATAATTGAATTCCAACTGAATATTATTAATTTATATATGAATTATTAATAGGAGCCCTTGATTAGTTGATGCTTTCCTTGTAAACATATTGGCTAAGGTTCCACGACAAAAAAGAAAAGACAACTCTTATTCTCATAATGAGAATCATTTTAATTTATCAAGAACTTAGTGATAATAATAATATGAAGAGAATTTCTTAATTGAAAAGCAAAATGTCAAGGTTAGTAGCCTATGAAAATTATAATTTACTCAATAAAATGTTATATAACTAACATGTTTAAGAAAATATACATTTATTGAACATGTTTTTAGAAAATAAATCTCGTTATGATCTCAAATAATCGTAAATCACCTTGCAATCATATAATACAAATATTTGAGCTACAATATGAGATTATATATACATATATATATGAATAAGTATTTAAGAAAGAGGATAAATAAGAAAAAGTAATAATATTGAAAAAGAAAAGAAAAAAAAGGTGAGCAGTAACGGAGACAGGAAACGCACATGAAAATGGGGCCTGACCAAAGTTTGTGGGCCAGAACCACCACATGGCCCAAAAAGCCAATTTAAACATTGTGACAAAATAAAAAAAAATTAATTTAACAAAATATCAAATATAAAATTAAATTTTGGATATATAATACTCCTCAATTCATACACCCCACCATTTTCTCCCCCCACCCAATCTCAATCCTCCTTGAAAAACCAACATTTTAGTGTATATATATATATATATATATCGACATATAGGCTTCTGAACTTAGCTCGTGAAGCAATCGTGAAACGAACTGTTTTCTGAAGCTTCTTGAGGTGATTTTATGTGATTTTTCTGTTTTTCTTTAGATTTCTTTTACGTAGATTGTCTTCAGATTTATCGCATTCTTATTCGTTCATAGTAGTTTTTATGAATTTCTGGTGTTGATTAAGGCTTTTAATATTGGTGCAATTAGCTGTAATATGGTGATCATCTCAAGTCAAATCATCATTTGTTGTTGTTATTAGTAATCGGTTCTAGGTTTTAATTTTATTTCACTTTATCTGATACCTTCTTTAAATTGAATGTGCTCTGTTAGTACTAGTTCTGATTCAATTGAATCTGCAGCTGATATTTTTCATATTGAAGAAAAGATCTAGAAAAGGATGACATCACCAGTTGTATCATCAATTCCAGCGGTAAATTCATCAACCAGAAGAAAGAAGAAGAAGAAAATCAATAACCAAAACCAAACTCAACCACAAAATCTTGACTTCAATTCTGCAGTTCAATGGAAATCCGACACACAGCAACAAATCTACTCGTCGAAGCTACTTCACGCGCTGCGCCAAGTCCGGCTCAACGGCGGCTCATCATCGGCTCCAAAGCGAGTGCGTGAAGCAGCGGACAGAGCGTTAGCCACCACGGCTAAAGGCCGGTCGAGGTGGAGCCGAGCCATACTCACGAATCGGCTCAAGCTGAAGTTCATGAAGAAAAATAACATGGTAAAACAACAGCGTAAAGTGATGACAGTGATCACAAACACCGGTAATAGCCGGTTGCAGAGGAAGTCGAAGGTTAGCGTTCTCCGATTGAAGGCCAAGTGCTTACCGGCCGTTCAGCGCAAAACTCGCGTTTTGAGTAGGTTGGTTCCCGGTTGCCGGGAACAGCCGTTGCCGGTTGTTTTGGACGAGGCCACTGATTATATAGCAGCACTCGAAATGCAGGTATGTACTACTGACGAATCGATTTACAAGATAAAAGCAAGTTTTCTCGTTTGATAATATTTTAATATGAACTCAACTCAATTAATAAAAAATTGATACTCAAGCTTGATTGTTGTCAAAAGCTCATTTGAGTTTAACTTGAACATAAATTCCTAACAATTTATTATGCTAGACATGATGCTTTACATCCTGTTTACATCTCGGCTAATATTTATATTTTAGTATTTCTGTAATTTTTTATTGTATTTAATTTTTTAAAATGAATTTTTGCAGGTAAGAGCCATGAGTGCCCTAGCCGAACTGCTCTCCGTTTCCGGCTCTTCTTCAAGTGGCTCAGACATGGCTACTAGCAGTGGGCTTAATCAGCCAAGCCCCAATTAGGTTATCTTTTTTATTTTTTAGTTTTAATCATGAGATATTCTCCACCCCTTTGAATATCCTAATGTGAATTATATTTTATTATATTGTTAAAAACAGAGTTTGTGATAAAGTTTTGTACTTAAAATAGTATTATTTTTGTGAACGGGAAATAATGTTGGGTTAGGTTAGGTGCAAGGAATCGTGGTCACAATCTTCTTTTTTCACGTGGTGCCAACTTTTTTTATTTTGCAATGGGGTCCTTTGGTACAGTTGAATTTTCAATTCTCACCTTATATTATACACGAAGGGATTGATATAACCTCAAAAGAATAGGGGGAGGAAAAGAATACCTAATTGCTTGGTTTCAAGTTTTGGTATAAGGAAGTGAAATCTTGCGTATGATTATACTTATTGAGAGATCAACGTGCAAATTTTATTATTTTAGGCCAAATTTGGTTTTGATTGAATGAGTTTTAACGAGTACCTGCTTTGAACACAAATATTAAAAGGATCGAAGTATTAAAGTACTCAAAATGAAACCAAATATTAAAAGTATTCAACAAAGCAAATCCCGAATTCCTACAATATTCGAGTTATTCTCATTTCATTGTCATCCATATACATACTCCACACGATGAATCCACATTGAATCTAAGAGTAGCAATTGTGTAAATAGTACACAAGAAATATAAGTGGAATAAAATCGACCTATCAACTATAGATACGTGCATGGAAATGGAGGGGTAGCAATCAGTGTTGTCAAAATCCTTTCTAAGAATTAGGAGCATTTCAGTTTTGATTGTAATAACTAATAATGAATGATGATGATGATGGGGCCTTTTGAGTTGTGAAATTCTTGTGTCAGTTTATAGAGCCATCATCATAAGCCTCATAAGCCACATAAATACAGAGTGTAAATATATGGAGCTATGAAAATGACACTTCTTTTTTCTGGATAATATTGAATACTGAATGGCCCTCTAGATGCCTATAGTAGTACTTGTTCACATTGAAAAAGGCAAGTACTTTACCTTTGAGTGAAATTTTTTCACATTTTTGACTGTCTTAAAGTTAACATTTGGCTGTGTACAAGAAGATTTATTAAGAAGTTGAAGATGATATTTTTGAGTGAGATGATAATGCTTGAATAAATGACCATTAAATGGGATTGAGATGACATAGCATTCAATTGAGTTCTCAATACTTTCATGTGCCTTATTACATTTCAACCTTCTAATTGATGATTAGGTCGCATGTTAATGTTAAAAACCTAGAAAGCATAACTTGTTGATCACAAAAGTTAAGATATAAGACATAATCACTAAACATGTCCTAATTGGTCCTCCCCACTTGACATGATCTTAACATATTAGCTTAATCATTACATATAACATTATATTGTTCTAATTAATAAATTAAGTACCTAAGTGGAACCATAGATAGTGCTTTGATCAATCAAAAAGTATTGAGAGCACATGGGCAGTCTAAAACTTAGCACAAGATTGGGTCCCGAAATTAATTAATAATTTATAAATCAAGTTTGATAGTTTGAAAGAAAGTAATTAAATACAATTAGCATACGAAATGTTTCACGAAAGTGGAATTGTGGGTTCCAGAGAGCATCAAAAATTTATAGTGGTAAGCATGTGCAAAACGCACCAAAAAGATTTAAATGTTTGTTCCTATATTGCTAGCTATTCACATAAACAAATCATATATTAGATAAAGGCCATAAATGAGAAAATTAGTTTAACAAGAGAAATAATTGTTTATTTTTATCATAACTCGTTTAAACTAAATTAAGTGATGGAATTGCTAGTAAAAACTCTCAAGACAGGGTGTCATTGTTATAAGACAAGTGTAATATTTGATACAACGTAAAATTTACAATACATGGATGATCAAATGGACAACAATTTTGTAACTATTTAATTAATTTAATAATTAAGTTATGATCATCATAGTAACAAACTTAGATAATCCCATATAAAAGCAAATAATTTTATTTCGTTTCTTAAATATTAATTAAACCGGATAACTTATATGGTCAGCAAGAAGGATGATCCAACATATTTATGTTGTCCCATATAACTGCTACAGAAGTTAGCTCTGAAATCACTGTCCATCTCCACCCCCACCCACCTATAAATTTGTTAACTTTCTCAAATTAGTTGTATATATATATATAATTTATTAAGTGTATTATGTATATAGCTAATCACAAATCCAATATTATTAAATAATTCATTTGGTAAAACATAATCTTGTTACATGAAACCACTATTTGTACCTTTAAAATTTCAGGTTATTATATTTGACCAATCTAATAATAATTTTAAGCTAGATGATTCATAACGGTTTTATAAATTAAGGACTATAGAGCCAAATCACCAAGTGAAATGGTCTCATCCTTTTGATATTACTTTGTTAATTCCATTTTTACATCCAAACTTCTTTAAAATGCAAAAAAAAAAAAAAAAAGGGAAAAATGTAATTAGTGTTGGTAAATGTCTTAAACGATAATAGAAGAGTGGCGGTATAATATACCATTAGATTTTGGTCTTTTTGATTTTGATAAGAAAATATGTGAAATTTATTAATTTTAAAATTTTCAGAATAAAATGAAGGATAACGCCTAAGCATCAATCTATCTATGGACATGACACAACGTCATCGGATTAGATAGCTATTAGATAAATCACTAAAGCCTGTTTTACGGGACACTAATTGTTGTAATTAGACAAATCTATAAGTCTAGATAGCTTGTCAACTTATGATTCCCATTTTTAGGTCCTTAATGGCATCTTTATGTTTGATTTAATTTAGTAGTGTTTACCTATAAATATCAGAATCTCCTTAAGTGGAAATTGAATAATTACGAAATAAATCGCACAAGGAAAAATATCAGATTATTCAAAACTGATAACTAAAAATTTAGAACGTTAGTTTTGATCAAGTTTCTATGGGCTTGTAAAGCTTATTATGTTTGTGACAATAAAGAAAGTACAATAATAGAAAGTAGGCCCTCAATTCATTAGAAGATGGTCATATATTACTCTTTCTAGCCCATTACCAAATAAGCCCATAACGAAAATCAGCCCATCTCTAAAATCGCATAAACATAGGAAGCGACTCAAGCACAAATATTAACGAATCAAATCACGCTACACCTTTCTTCAACAACCCTACGAACATCAGAAAACAAACACAAAAACCCCAAAACACAGAGCGAGAATAGAAAAGCGCACAAATACTGTATCTATAGGAGCAGGAAATGTCCACCTCAGCTAGCGCGACGGAGAGGAGAGGTATTCCGGCGGCTTCGTTTGTTGAAGATGTGCAAACTTACCTGTCTCAATTGAATCTCGATGTTAATTCGACACTCGCATTTCTACAAGAGAGGTTTTGTGCGATTTTACTCTTCATGTATTTTCAGATTTATATTGTGCGTGACGATGCTTAGATCACGTTTTTGTTAGTATATACTGTGGAGTGTGTACTTTGTTATGTTTGTTTGTACTGAAGAAGCTTGGTTTATGGAGATAATGGATTTTTACCTGATTATTTTATTAACTTTAAGGTTGATGTAGTTTAGATGATCTGCAATCAGTTTATCTGAATGACATTATTCTGTGTTTAGATTAAAATATTTTGGAGCTATGGATCTCAAATCGATAATGCCAATCAATTGAACTTGTTTGGATAATGTCAGTTTATACAATTCTTTCGACACCCATTTGAGCTTTCTTTCAATATCTATGGTCAAATTCTGAGATTTTCCCTTCCTGTTGTGCTCGACTATGTGTAGATCACTTTTTGTTAGTATATTGATAGAGTATTTGGTTTTGCTTGCTGTTAATGAAGAATCTAGGTTTATGGAGATAATAGTTACTTTCTGATTGTTTCCAGGAATCTGATGATCATTTTTATTTTTGGTATAATTATTTTAATATTTGATTTTTACTTTTATATATGCTTCTCCAGTGAGCTGAAATGAATGCATATCGTGGCTGAGAGTCAGCTTAATTGAATAATTGTTCAATTGCAAGATTGTTGTAATTTAGGTGATCTAAGTTAAATGTATTTCAATAATGTTATGTTGTGTTTAGGTTGAAGGAATTCAGTATCTCGAATCATTAATGCAAATTCATTGACCATGTTTGGATAATGTCAACTTGTTCAATTCTGTTGGCGCACATTTGAGCTTTCTTTCAACCATTATGGTCAAATTATAAACTAAAATCTTTAAATCCAGTGATAATCTGGTATGGAGTCATTTGAAATGCTCCAAGTACTTTTCTAAATTCTTAAATCATGTGCCATATTTTTGGAGGAGCTTCTTAATATATTTGGTAACTTAACAAGGAAAATGTTGTGCATATTTGTTTGCCAAAATCCCCCATCTATGTGAAGTTCTTCTCTCAGTCTTATTGCATATTCCATTCTGACGTAAGTATATGACAGGCTTCAGCAGTACAGAGTTGTAGAGATGAAACTTCTTGCACAGCAGAGGGAACTTCAGGTATGCTAGAACTATTGTTCGACATTCTTGCCTCATGTATATTTTTCCGAAGTAAATGCGGGTTTCCAATTGCTCTATTATTATTTCACAAATAATTTTGATTTGGCAGTTTATAGTAAACTCCCACTATTAACTAATAATGAGTCATAATGGACCTCATGGCTTAAGCTTTTGCTGTGATCTATTAGAAACATACGAGGTTCTCTTTAATCCTTATGTTTGCTGATACTGAAAACGAGATGTCCCTTTTTTATGTACTAATGCACTTAGACCTAAACTAGCTTTTTTACTCTAATGTTTGGAACACCTACTTCAGTTTAGGGGTGGCAAAATGGATCCGGAACCACGGTTCCAACGGTTCCAACCCAATTTGGGTTGAATTGGTTCCTAAGAAAATTTTATTTGGTTCCTAATTGGTTCCAACTTGGTTCCAAGTTGGGTCCAACTAATTTCAACTTAGGCCCAAATCGCTTGCTTGTCAATACTCTAAAATTAAAGAACAAAATATAAGGTATTGATTCGGGTTGGGCTTGGTTCCCTTTCGGGTTGATTTTGGTTCCCTTTTGGGTTGAGTTGGTTCCTTCATAAAAACCATTTAAGAACCCAACTTATTTTAGAACGAAACCGTTGGAACCGACCCAAAACCAACCCAACCTGCCCATTTGCCACCCCTACTTCTGTTTCTGCCAAGTCAAACTATTGAAATATGCAATTAATTTGCCATTATTGCAACTAGAGAAGCCATAAATGAATTTATATTGTACAACATTTGAATTTTAGTTTTTGTATTGATTACAACAGGCGAAAATTCCCGACATTGAGAAGTGCTTAGACGTTGTCGCAACATTGCAAGCTAAGAAGGGCACTGGCGAGGTTTGTTTCTGAATGGTTGACTGCTTCTTAGAGTATCTCGTACGCGTTATGATTTTCAAATTTGAGCAAAATGAATATATTAAACAACATCACAGCAAAAAGGGGTGCATCAAAATATGTTGGGGAAACTGTCTTTCTTTGCATGTGCAGAGTACCAAATCATTTTTTCAAGTAAATATACTGTCTCCTTGAGATCTCGTGTATGTTAGCACACTGGAAATTTATGAGTTACGATTGGGTTGCAATCTGTCATTTGAAATTGTTGTGACATGGATTCAGTGAAGCTTGAGAAGTATGCATTGAGAAGCGGTTCAATACCAAATAGATCAAAACTTGTTAAATAAGTAACATTTGCTTTATGCTGAGACGATTGTTGGTCCAAAAAGTTTATTTCTATCTGAAACCATTTTCATCTCTAGTGTAAGGCCATACATCTTCTAGTTGTTCTATTAATATTTTAGAGATCCTACCCAACTTGTGTTTAGCTTATGCCATGAATTCTAGGTAGTTTGACCTTTTGCAAGACCATGTTCATCTTTATGACTCATGTTGAAAGAAGTCTAAAGTGGATCTTTGTGGATTATTTTGACATATTTTCACAGAGATATTTCTATTGTATTGGACTGAGTACCCATGCTTTAAAAACATGAAGTATCATTTTAGCAAAAAGTTTCAATTCCACGTGGTTTTAGTCCATGAATATAATTTGTATGGCATAAAAATGACAACTATGCATACTGGAAATTATTTAGCAAAAGTGTTTATAGTCCATTTTCCTGGATTATGATTGTATCTGGCAGTTTCCTGAAGATTGAGCTGTTTCGACTTCTCCTGATGTTGGTTTGCATTGCAGGCAATAGTTGCTGATTTTGAAGTGTCTGAAGGAATTTATTCCCGGGCTCGTGTTGACGAGGCAGATTCGGTGTGTTTATGGCTTGGGGCAAATGTGATGCTCGAATATTCATGTGAAGAGGTGTTTATTCATTATTGTCTGAAGAGGAATTTATTCATGTTGAGATATGATATATTGATAAGTTGATTTTGCAGGCAACAACCCTACTTCAAAAGAATTTGGAGAATGCGAAAGCAAGTTTAGAAGTTCTTGTTGCGGATCTACAATTTCTAAGGGATCAAGTGACAATCACGCAGGTAATACTTTCTTTAAAAACGTTTGATCGCGTATGACATCTATAATGGATGATGATCTTGAGCCTCTTGTACGATATATCTAATTAGGCTTTATAATAATAAATTTTGGGCAGGTTACCATTGCTCGCGTATACAATTGGGATGTCCATCAGCGTAAAATCCGGCAAGCTGCTTCTGCTTCCTCCGAATCATGAAATTCTTGGCTTCTTCTTCATCATCTTTTGTCCATTTATTAAGAGAATTATGGTTATGTTGTTGAATTTCTCGTCCAAATTTTGGTTTACTTAATAGATATATGTTGAACCAAGGGTATTTTGTGTGTTTCTATTTGATGCTGGGTAATAGTGATCCTTCTCCCGTAAAATATGATTGAATCAGTTGACGTTTTCTGTTGTAATATTACAATTCTAAACACTTTCTTTATATTTTTATGCATGATATTGATATCTGTCCTCTGTTAGTAATTGCTTGCAAGTTGAAAGCTTAATAATCTCAAGAAAGAAATGAAAAACCCTTTACGTGAAATATATCTGTTAAACTGTATATCTGAGGAGCTGAACTAAATTCTGAATAAATGGAGAGCAAAACTCCGTTATTGCAAAACAGACCCTAAAGAGTCAGTTAACGCCTTAACGGTAAGTTGACTCCAGTGTGTTGGGCTTGAACATAACTGGACAGGGCTTAGGATATGAAGCCCAGTAACAACACCAAGAGCATTATGTTGATAAGAAGAAGGCCCAACAACTTATATGGGGCCAGCATATATTTCAAGTGTGAATACTGAAATAGCTTCCATAGTGTGTTTTGTAATTCAATCCCTCGAGAATTGGTGACTTTGCCAATGGGCGTTTCCAAATACTGACAGATTCAAAATTTGAAATCAAATTTCAATTAAAGTCTGAAACTTAGAATGAAATTTTGTTGTATTATAATTCCAAAATAAAGACATAAAGAACAATAAACTAGCAAGAGCTACACCTACAATAAAGTACTTGTTGCTACCTTCATTAAAATGTACTGCTCCCGAAACAATGACATGCCCCAAACATACACACATAAATTATTGAACGAGAAAGCACGAAAAAGTATTCTTTGGTATGTAATGAATGGGACCCTTTTGGAATTTGACTTGAAATGGATTTGGACTTTGGGTTTCTAATTCAATGTTGATACTCATATTGGACTGGAAAATTTTCAAAATTTGTGGCCTATATTATTCTTATAGTTTGAAAGCTTTGGACAAGAATTTCGATCAATTAATTAATAATATGAGTCACTTTTTTTTTGGATGACGGGGGAAACCCACAGCCGCTACTCTTTCGGGTGCGCACTGGGTAAACCTCGTTCTTGTACAATAGCCTGCAAACCACACAAGAGAGATAAACCAGCTTATGTTGTCCATAGCTGACAGGGTCACAGTAGACAAGGAATACTATGAGTCACTTTAATTAATCAGGTTCAAGCGATGTCCAGGTTTAGTTCCTAGACATCTAGGTATCTTTATAGCAAATGATTGTACAAAGTGTTCTCTCTTCATGAAACCATATGAAAACAAAAAATGATTAAATAAATTAAGAACTAAGAAATAAAAGCAAGTTGAAATGTGAGGACCTAAGTATTGGCCTAAATATTTGAGAGGTTAGGTTAGGTACACACAAATATTGGGAATATTACACAGAGATCCCTCATATATTGTGTAATTATCAAAATCTCTTCACATATTGGAAATTATCACCATACTCTTTTCAAATTAAAAATATCTTACCATTATATGTGAGTTTTTTTTATTCCATATAAATATGATAAGTAGACACTTATCGGGATGTTAGTAATTCTCAATAAGTGAGATTTTTCTTTAATAATTACACAAAAGGTGAGGGGGGCGGTGTGTAATTTCCCTAAAATATTTTGGTCCTCAAAAGCAAATCGAATAATAAATAGTAAGAAAATATTTTAGAGAGTCGTGTATGTAAAACGAGGCTGATTTTGTCCCGACTGCCTTTGTCTGCTTTTGTCTTTGACGCGTTAAAGCTTCAAAATCAAATAATTTTTTAATAATTACAAACTTTAATTAATACAAAAAGCCTGTTGACTTGGACTTTGATCATGTGCTGACACAGTGAGACCATTTTATATTTTTATTATTTATACATAATATATATAAATGTTTTGATGGGATAATAGCCGCAATCATCGGGAGTGTTCAAACTTCTAGGGGCGTTGGGGGTCAACCATTCTGGTTTCAATTTTTATCTCTTCGAGGTTTAATTTTATATATTAATACATCCATAATTTTATGGCACCTTCATTAATAAATTTTGTATAATCATCTATTTTGTATTATTGTATAACAGGAATCATCGCAGTAATAGTTCTTAAGAATGACATGATGGCAGGAGAAGAGTTAGAAGTTTATAAGATTTCAAGTTCAGAATAATTATATTTGTAATATAGCAGAATTTGAAGTTACTTCCAATGATACAATTCACTCAAACTCTTAAATTTGAGAAAAAAATATATAAAAATTCTATGCAAATATGCTCTACGTTCCTCAATTAGTACTTATAATTCTTAAACGCTAATTTTTTTCGTTCTGATTTCAATAAAATGTATATATATATATATATCCAACATTTGGTATATCCTTGAGACCTTGGATGATATGAAATGTTTGTTTACTGAAATTGATAATGTGTATATATATATATATATCTTATAATTTCAGTGTGTTTTGGTGTACCAAAAGTCAAACAAGTTGTGTATGTCAGGCTTTGTGGTCATATCGATCGAGGCAAATTATTTGTTCCTTGCAATGCATTATTCTCACCAGAGACAAATATTACAGCTTTAAAGTTGATAAAGATCTTGACTTTTTTCATGTTTTATATTAATTTTCACGATCGGGTTTGAAGTCTATGGCATATGACATATATATGTCTGTATATACATACATATATATAAGTTGGAGCAATTAAATAGTTATCCAAATGTATTATTTATTCAAGTAGTATCACACTTTTATAAAATGAAACAAAAATAAATACGTAGTATTAAAAGGTTTAACTAGCTACAACTAATTAACATGTAATTACTAATGTAATTATTTTCCTGTAGCCCTTAATTTCCCCTCTTTGATCCGTTTATTTGTCCTTAAAATTAGAAATAGTGTACTTCTCCAAAAAGATGTTCACTTCCTTTTCCTAATCTTATGGGGACCAAACATAGGCTAAAAATATACTAAAAATGAAAGCTAAAAGATGACTTTTTTTAATTTTAGCCACTATTAGATAAACAATTAGACGTAATTAATTATTCTATTGGGAATAGATCAACATTAATAGTAGGTGCCAAACTCTAATAGTGGCACTTTGATATGTTCTAATTTATATTCCATTTGCATTTAATTTTAATAACTATGTGAAAGTGTATATAATCCACGTATTTATATATGTATAACCAGCATAATATAGTGTGAACATCAAATTACATAAACAATTCTAATCGGTGAGTATTTTTTTTTTAAAAAAAAATTGCGTTTCAACATACTTTATATATACTTTAATTATTCTATATATACAGATCGCCCCACCATTTTCTACGTGACTATGATTATCAAAATCAAATTATTAACTTTTAATGGTGGGCTACACTGATCAAGTCAAGATACTAATTGATAATATATAGGGATAAATGCAAATAACGTGAAATATTTTATTGGCTGAAAACCCCTTGTGAAAAAAATATATGTTAAAAACCCCCTATGAAATTTTTAAACTGCATGAAACCCCCTGTGAAAAAAATATAACCTAAAAATCCCTTGTAAAATTTTACCATTACGAAATATAACTACATTGAAAATTAATTGTTGGATAAAATTTAATTAATATTCTAAAATTTGATTATTAGTACTATTAATTAATTTGTAAATTTAAAAATTTTACAGTGTTTTTAGACTATATTTTTTTTCACAGGGGATTTCATGCAATTCGAAAATTTCATAGGGGGTTTTTAGCCAATTTTTTTTCACAGGAGATTTTATGCAATTTAAAAATTTCACAGGGGGTTTTTAGCCTATATTTTTTTCACATGGGGTTTTCAGCTAATAAAATATTTCACGTGAAGTTTATTTACATTTATCCCTAATATATATAATAAGTAATTATTCAGAGTTGACAGTTATAAATAGGGTTGTTCTCAGGCATCTCCAGAAATTAATATATATATATATATATATATATATATATATGAATCTGCAGATTTCAGTTAGGTTGACTATGGATACTTCTCTTGGAGAAAGAGATACTTAAGCAATCAGCCTTGTGACTTACAAGATTATTTATATAACTTCACAACCCAAAATTTCATATATAAATAATATATATATATATATATATATATATATATATATATTTAAATCTAGCCGAAGTGATACTCTGATTTGACAAAAACGAGCTAATATATATATATTTTTTTTATCATAGGTCTTATATATATTAAAAGACTTTAAATAAAATGAAGACAGTTATAACCTATGAATTGAACCGAGAGTCTTCTACTTGTAAGTGAAAATGATACTATTAACCTAAGTAATTTAATAAATATAAGCACAAAATCTTCCATAATATTCTCTTAAATATTCGTTAAGGTGGAATAAATAGTCGATGGATGAGAATCTTAGACTATTTTCTATATATAACAGCACTAACTGCTGCAGAGATTATTAGTAACTGTCATATGTAAGAGATTTATGATTGATGAGCTACCCAGAAATGGAATCAAAAACCCTAATCAAATGAGGGGGAATATTAATGGACTTATGAATCAAAAACTTAAAACCCTAAGTAAGTTTGGTTTCATATTTAAATTTGGATCATACAAGTGTATACATTCTTTATTAATTATTGACCAATCACGAATATAGAGTTAATTAGCATAAACTAAATTTATCATATTTTTGTTTATACTAGTAAACGGTTGATAGAAAGATATTCTTTCGCACTTTGAATATCACACTTGCTAGTGTATTTTTGTTTGAACTAGTGCTACAACATGCAAAAATTTTCAGTATAATCAAAATAATTTGTATATATTAAGTGATCTCATGATCCTAATTATATTTGGAAAGTTCTAAGACGACAGTTAATGCATGACAATATGAGATAATCCATTTAATTAATTCCGCGACGCTTTTAACTACAAATTTTCTATCCGTCCTTTTTATAGGAATACAAAGTTGTTGAAAATATAGATTTATGATAATACGTACATTTAATTCTCCCACTATAAATTGAATGGTAACTACAAAAAGTATGGTGGATTAATATATAGTCCTTTAGATTGTAGGTTGTAGCATCTTTTCGCAGTTTAGATTGCAAAAAATTAACATGCTGCAGTCATAGGTTGCAATATTTTTGGGTGTGCCTATAGAAAGCCACTTTTTAACTAAGTTTGGCATTTATTATTCTTTTGTTTACATAAGGGTATTAAGGGGAAAATGAAATATAAGAAGAAGAAAGATATGATTTTGTAGCAAAAAATCCAAACTACAGTAGAAACTCTATAAATTAATACTTTTGGGACCACCAAAATTTATTAATTAAAAGAGTTATTAATTAATCGATAAATTAATAATTATTAATTTATATATTAATTAATATTTTATTAATTTATAATGAAATATTCAATTTACAAACACCATTCAAACTTTCACTTAATTATAGTACAATGCACGTACAATAATTAAAAAATATTTTTTTATATAAATACAAGATAATAATGCTAACACAAATAAATCATACACACACGACATGCCTTCTAATCTTAAAGGTGTGAAAAAAACAATAATGACCGACGAGATTCGAAGAGCATTATGCATGCACAACAAGGATAATCCAAGTCTCACTCAAAAGCAATTGTAAGAATGGATGTTAGCAATTATGCAAGCACAACAAGAATAATTCAAGGACAATTGCAAATTGATTTGCAAGGTGAAATTGATTTCAACAAAAAACAAAAGACAATTGAATCATTTTTCAAAACAAATTCATAAATCATTCATGTAATATGTAGTATATAAAGAATTATTAATTTATATTTTATATGGGACCTATAGAAATTATCAAAAATGTATTATCTTATAATTTTAGCGAATTATTAATTTAGCACCCTATCCCCGAGTCGGGACCGGCCAAAAATATTATCTTAGAGAGTTTATTAATTAATCGAGTATTAATTTATCGAGTTTCTACTGTATTATGGAAATATCATAGAAAGAATATTAATTACGTCTGCATATATTCATATGCAAAACTTGATAAAACTTGAATTCAGTATATATATATATATATACCAAACTATATAAAAGATTGGAAATTATAATGGTTATTTACATTCATGACATGCAAGAGATAAAACAGAAGTATTAAAATAATAAGAGTAATTAAGATCGAAAGAAGAAGAACAATTTGTCTCAACAAAGAAGATTTTCACAATATATAAGCTAGTTAATTAGTTTCAATTTTTTATTAAATTAAAAATAACTAATAATGAAATAAAAAGATGGAAGAGATATAGTGATGGATTGAGGCATGTGGAATTAGGCAACAACATGTGTATGGTCATGTTGTTACTCAAATATTAACCATACAGAGAAGATCAAGAGGACCACCTAGTGCATAGGTCGAAACCTATAAAAAGTTCTCGAGTGAATTGGATAATATAAATTTTATTAATTTCTATCAATATGAATATTTCTTAGAACTTGGACTTTTGTCCATTTTATTTATGTACCTTATCTGGTATATTTTTGCAGGATACAAGGAAGATTTGGATGCTTGTTAATAGAAATTTAGTAATATGATGTTTATTAATATTCCTATATCCTTAATCATTCAAAAATAAGGCATACAAGTTTATATATGAACAATTGTCCTTGAGATTATCATTTTCAATTAACTGCAAAATTTGAATGAGTCATTAACTTATAAGAATATTAAACTAATTTACTTAGTTCAGCTTAAACTTGAGCTGATTAGGTAAGAACTGAGTTTGATGTTAAATAATCTGATGCAACTATGTGTTTAAGCCTAAACTTGATTGAGATACTTCAAGATTAAGATACTCAATCAACATTACATAAACAAAATAATTGCGTATTTACCACGAAATTTCCAATATATATAGTCCATTATAATCCCCGACATGGACTCCTGTCTAAAGATCTATGACACATTAAAAATTAAAATTAAAATATTCAGGCACATTATAAATATATTATGTCTGCTTGGTCAAAATTAACAACAATAAAATATGGCAACTACATTGTGTTGACATTCTAGAGTAGTAGATATGCATGTCAACCCTGAAAAAGATACAAAAATGGTGACACAATATCTACCCTGAATATTTTCTTTTCTCACCAACATCATGATCAAATCCTGTCAAAAGTTAATTTTAGTTTTTGAAAATAATTTTTTTTTTATTTTGATATCATACAAAATTGTAAAAAGAAACTTTTGTTTGTAATTAAACATAGAGTCGAAACCTCGAGCTCATACTTATATATGAAATCTATTTTCAGTAACTGAGTTCTCTAAATTTTATGAACTTCATGTCACCATGAAATGGAGAATTTTCTACAAAATTTATTATATTTTTTAAATAATGGGAACGATTTATTATGTGATCATAAGTATCCACATGTAACAGTGAAGGTGAGATTAAATAATAAGATAAATGAGCTAGAAAAAAGTGAGAATATTAAAAATTTATAGCGTGTAACGAAAGAAAGCATAATAAATAATTAATCAACAATACAGAAACCGCGTTGAATTTGCATGTGACAAATAAAAAATGATTAATTATTTCCCTTTAACTATTGCGACCTGGGCCGTGTCCAGCGGCTGTATATAAGCCTGTATTTTATCTTAATTTAAGTACGTTATGTTCAAGAAATTAGAACAAATAAATTAATTAATAAGCACGTCACGATCAGTAAGAAATTGAAAAGAATTTATGTTGCAGTCAAGAGCACATCTATTTAAGCTAAAATTAAAATGTGTAATTACTCATGAGAATGAATTACTTGTGTAACATAAATAACTTTATTATCTATCTATAGATTTAATCAATTAAATGTTATGGGACATATATATAAAGATGGCTTCATTTATATTGAAATTGTGGTCACAGAAGCTAGACAAGATGGGGTCAGATCATAAGTTTTGTGAAGCTATATATAAGAACACAAGAATTCCTGTCAACATGTTTGTGGATTCTTAATTTGTTGTCTAGGTGACGGCCCCTACCCTTGTAATTTAAGTAACCATATTCAAGAAGGATTTTAGACATTCATTGAATTGATTTGATTTGATTTATATATACTTGTCAAACATTTACGTACAGATGATTGGATTATGGAGCCTGTTACAAAGAAAGTATTGTAATATAGAATTTTATTAACCTAGCTAGATAGATCACCGATAGAAAGAAATTATCTGATGGTATTATCGATGATTTTACGTACAGTAATTTTATATCATGAATGTGGCCATGTCTCTTGCAAAATACTCGAGCATCATTAAAATTGTAATGTAGTGCGAATGTTGATCTAGATAATTATATAACTGGACCGTTCAAGTAAATCTTGTGATATGTGTTTCGCTTTTTTTCTCAAACTACTATTCTATGGCTTTCTCTTTCAAATAATATGGCATGAGAATTTCAAAGAATGGACCTACAAGATATTTAGAACATATTTCTCAAGGAAAAGATCATGTTTGGTTATTTGATATATTGGATTCTAACATTCTTTATAGAACAAATGAATATGATCAACATTAATTCATATCAAGGAAATCACATCTGAAATCATTTGATGGTTGCAACTACCAAATTTGGGACCCTTTTTAGAGATTAGAATCTTTTAGAAACATCACTTTAATTACCATAATATTATCACAATAGTTTTTATTAAGTATTATAGCTTGGAAAGGTGGTGAGGGGGGCCTATCATCCATTGCCATGGATCTCCTCATCACGTACCAACTTTAGGAAGCATCACCAAAATGATAAAGATATGATGAAATGACTATTCCTAAATCAAATCAAATCAAATCAATTAATTAAAACGCGTTCTCTCAACTTCACCATTAACTTTGTCATAAAATAACAAAATCCCATGTGTGGTTTTTTATTCTTCATTCTTTGTATTTTCAATTTTTGACACCATTATTGACCACCTTCAAGCCAACAAATGCAACACCAATGGGTTACATATACTTGATTAATTAAACATAATTTATAGTGATTGAATGAAGTTTACTAACTGGTGGGTGTTGAATCCAACAAAAATAAAACCTACTCAGAATAATTTGTAATCAGTGATAAGTAGGGTCGATTCTCAGAGAATTATGTAGATTCAATTATTAAATTACTAATATCAATTTAAAGGGGGTTTTGGATTTTAATTAAAATAAAATTAAAAGACGTAAACTAAAACGCAATAGATTAAATTCGAATTCAATGAGGTGAGAAATTCTAGCCTTTGGATTATTTTGGTATTGGTTATATAACTCGATCATCGATGCAATGATAATTCAATGTTCTTAAATAAATTGGCTATAGTTATTAACAAGCTCTAATAACCTAGTATTTCCTTAAGTCTTCGATAATCAAAACAAGCTCTTTGATTACTCCTCTTACCAATTAGACAACCCTAAACAAGCTCTTAGGATTTAGCCTATCGATAGCATTCATGCATTAGAAAAACACCAATTCTAGTTAACAAACACATAAACTCGGTTCATTTAAACTAGATTACTAATTCCCATAGCAACTAATCGAAAACTTGTCTATAATCGACGTCACTAACTGCTACGAATATTAGGGTTTACCAAACAATTATGGATTTGGGTCCTAAATAGCTAAATATGATTCCAACGATTAAATAGTTGATCAATTTATCTAATCAATCGAAATATATTATCAACAAAGCTCAGGGAAGAAGCAAATACTTAAAGAAACAAAGAAATTAAAAACACAAATTAAATCTCACTGGTTAACGAAATCAAACCTCAATAAATCCTTCGACTAGAAAATATGTGTTTAACAACACATGAAGAAAACAAACGTCTTGGAGAAAACGAAAATAAAAACTAGATGTTTATTGTGGAATAAATTTCACTTATTTATACTTAATAGAGTTCTAGTCCAAGTAAGAAACTAACTAAAATAGGATTTTAAGAATCCTAACATAACTAAAATTGGGAAACATAATCCCAGTAAAGAAAAATCGGATCCCAAAGAAAAAGCTCGATTCCAGCTATTTTTGAGCTTCTCGGCAGATTGCTCACCAAAGTTAAGCGTGGGCACGCTTAATTCTTGTGACCAATCTGCTGCCACTTTTCGTACCAAGCCAATATTTATCATTTTCCAAGCCTTTTGTCAACTTTTCATCCATTCCTCATACAAACACCTAATCATATCAATAAAAGCACAAATCTATGAGATAGAGACTAAAAATGTGACAAATAACGCAATATTAAACATATGAAACGTGTATAAAATACATGTTAAAACTAACTATTACCAATTAAATACTAAATACATAAATATATATGTGTAGGAAAAGGTACGTAAATCTTGAGAAAGAAAGAAAGAAAAGGGAAAATCTAGAAAAGAGAAAAAGTGGTAGAATAACAAAAAGGTATAAATAGCCAATTCTATTCTCCTATTCACACTGAACCGGTTTCCGGTCAACCAACACCGATCGGATTACTTTTCTTTGGTCGGTCCTTAGCATTTAATGCCAACAGTCATTCCCCCATACAACAACTGTCCACCGGCACTTTCCGGTCAGCTTCACCTCACCTCTATATATATATCGGAAATTGTGATCCATGAAAGCTTTATGTTAAAAGCTCTATCAAGGTTTCATCATAATATAATCATGAATATTACAAGCTTAGCATATACTCTTTTACCTCTACCAAAATTGCTAATCATCTAAATAATTATTGGACATTCATGTGCGATCATTAATCATATAAGGTAAAACAAGCTGTTTTAACTTATAATTAATTTCAATAAATCATTTGTGCTCCATGAAAAGAGAAATATAGATTTAGCATAAACATGATATTAATTTAATCATCAGATAATCAAAACTTTAGGAGCCTTATTATTAATTAGTGACGCGTAATTACAAACTATTAAAAGATTTCACTCCACAAGTGAGTACTACACCTTCTTGTTCTATATGTTAAAATAATAAACTTTAGCCTTCTTAATCATGTGGCATACAAATATATTTGAATTTTCTCAAGTCTAGAATAAAATACGTCAATAATTATCAAACAAAATTTAGGTGTAGTATAAGAAAACAAAAAACAGTACGCGGGGCCAACCTGTACTACAAAAACCACCCAAGTAAAGGGATTGGGAAAAAAGGCACCTTATCAAAGTCTCTCTTCACACTTCAATACCCCAAAACCAAACACAAAACTCTCTCTCTCTCTCTCTCTCTCTCTCTCTCTCTCTCAAGCACCATGAAATGAAGAAGAATCTAAGCTAGCTTGCAAGTTTGCAATCGAACAACCCATATGGTATGGATGAGAAGAAAAAAGAATCAAAAACAACTGAGAATTCGGTCGAAAACTTAGCATTTTCCAATCAAATGATGATTAATCCACCTCAAAACAGCTTTTTCATGCCAAACAGCACCTTATTCGACATATCATGTGAAGAAGCTGATCATCAAATGATTAAAAGTAGCTCTTTTGGACTCATAGACATGTTAAGTGTTCAAGATTTTTACAACCCTACCTTTGATGATATGCTACAAAACATTACAGCCCATATAATTCCGTCACAGACCCTTCCTTCGCCGCCGTCAACCACAGTAGCGCCGGAATATTCCGAGGTGGTCAACACTCCGGCTACGCCGAGTACGTCGTCTATGTCTTCATCTTCAACCGATCAGGCAACTGCAAATGAAGATAAAAAAAAGAATGAAAATACTGCTGCAGATGAAGAAGGAAATCAAGCAAAGACTAAGAAACAGTAAGCTACTTTTTTATTTTTGGTCTTTTCTCTTTGTTGCTTATGGATTATTATTAATCAAGTAGCTACGGGCCATAACCCTATATTATTTTTTTCCTTCTTATTTATGTTTTGCACCAAATAAATAAGATTATTGTGTGAAAAAACATTCAAAATATGTATAAAATAATAATAGATCTTGGGGTTAATAATTCTATTATGCATGATCTGGTTAATTACTGTAAACGAAATCCCATAGATTTGATGCTGATCATTATTTATTTTTCTTAATCGTGTTAATTTTAACATACTTTTCTGTGGGTTATGATAGGTTGAAACCCAAGAAAAAGAACCAAAAAAGGCAAAGAGAAGCAAGATTTGCTTTCATGACAAAGAGTGAAATAGATAACTTAGATGATGGTTATAGATGGAGAAAGTACGGCCAAAAAGCTGTCAAAAACAGCCCCTTTCCAAGGTAGTATATTCACACACTCACCCTCATATATTATTCTCTCATCATCATATTTTACTTTCCTTTTCTTTACAAATCTTTTTTGTAATTGTTTAAATAAAGTGGTGTTAATTGCTTAGTGAGTTAATATTTATTGCAATTAAATCTTATCTTTTTTTCTTTCTATTCACACACTCATATATATATATATTAATCCACAATACTTTTTGTAGTTACCATTCAATTTGCTTTCCTTTTCATTGAAAGAATTATTTTGTTTAAATGAAGTGATATTTGCTCAGAGAATTAATTACTATTGCAATTAAAACTGTGCTCTTTATTTGTTTAATAGGAGCTATTATCGTTGCACTAGTACAGCATGTGGAGTGAAAAAAAGAGTTGAAAGATGTAATGAGGATCCAGCCATTGTTGTCACAACTTATGAAGGTACACATACACATCCATGTCCCATTACTCCACGTGGCAGCTTTGGAATGATGCCGGAAACCTCCACATTTGGCGGTGGTGCTTCATCGCATTTTACCAATATACCCCAAATGCTCAGCTATGAGCAGCAACAACAACAACCCTATTTTCGTAATTTGACACAACCGATGAGTTTTAGCACTACTACTACTACTACTACATTTTCTCCTCCAATGCAAGAGAGACCATTTTGCCCCTCGGCTTCCTCTTTGGCAAGAGACCATGGTCTTCTACAAGACATGCTGCCATCTCAGATGTTAAAGGAGCCAAAAGATCAAGAATAAAAAGTTAATTAAATTTCCTAGCATTATTATATTGACTAGTACTAATTAGTTTTCTTTAGTGACTGTGACTCGATCAATGTGAAGTTTTGGGTTTTCTTTATATATAAACCCCACTTCATATTTGCTTAATTATTTATTATATATGTAATCACTAGTTTTAGCTGATGATGAAGAGCTAGTTCTTTTAACCTATGTTCTTTTGTTATTTAACTTTATCCAGACATTACTGAAATTTTTGGTGGTTAATCCGTTCATTCAATCTTATGTTTTCATTTACCTATTAATTAATTGTAGCAGTGCATTATGGGATTTCAATGTTATGTTACATGACATGGCATTTAGGGTTAATTAGGGTTTCTTGATTGAGCTCATAGCGCGCTGTGTGGCTCCTTTAAAACTTTGGTTAAAGATAATAATCCAAAGGATTAGCATGGGAACTTGAGATAGTAATGAAGTACTAAAGATAATTAGTATATATGAAATAAATGGTGTGGTTTTGGAATGTGAAATCACGTGTGAAGACTTTGCAATCTGTATAGAATTTTTGTGCAAGAAAAGAGACTCATTAATTAATTGACTTTCATAATTCCTTTTGTTTAACTAAGTTTGATTGAATATTGTATGAATCAACTCCTCATCAGCTTAGAAATCATTATACATATCTTCAAATCATTGTATTTTGTTCATAAATGCAGGAGTGTCCATGGAAATACCAAACTCAAATTCTAAACCTAATTTTAGTTTCTATGCATAGCGAAATGAAATGAATGTCGGGATATTATTCCTCGTACCTAAAAGATACCGTTTACTTTCTCAAATAAATAATAGCTTTGAGAAATATAACGGAAATATGAACAGATTAATGGGCTATAAGTCAATTTGATTTTGGACTGGGCTTTAAAACAGGGTGGCCTGGTGATGTAAAAGGTTGAGCGTGGGCTTTAATACAAAACATGTCACTTAGAAGGAATTACTGACAATAAAATAATTAGTGCTTTTATTCTATGGATATGGATATATTCTCCAATAATACATACCTGCATAAAAGTGAAAGGACAATTTTGATATGAAAATAATTATAAATTTGGTATTTGTATGGTATTGCAGTTTTGATATATATATATCGTGTATGTAATTTAGTGTTAATTATGATCATCATCATCTACGTGATAGATAGACTCATGAGTTACATACATACATATTGTTATTTGTGTCATCTCTAATTAGCTAGCAGCTAGGACATAACACATGTTCGAATCAAATCAGTTTATTGAGTTGGAAGTGAACTTCACACCATTGGGTCTACGACACTCTAACCCAGCAGCTATTCACTTTACGTCCTTCCTAACTTGGAGTATGTAATATAATTGATTCACCCATAATAAAACTAAACACTAATATTCTTTGTTGCAGTGATTTCAACCTTTGTTAAATTGTATTTATTTCATGATTATAGTTCAAATTTAAAAACATAACAAAATATTGATTGATGAAGTAAAAAATATTAATGAGCTTGGAATCGACGCGAGCTTGATTTGATAACACATTATATTTAAATTGGAAAAAGGTATAGATATCAAAATGAGCTCATATTAAACTCACTCAAATGACTTGTGAATTGATTTTGTACCGTATTCATATAATTGGAAAAGATGGGTCAACACAGCTCCCCACCAACAAAACATAGATTGGCCTTCATTAATTTTATAGATCTTCAGAAATATCTTTTGTCCCGATGCTTTGTTTTGGTTTAACAAATGTAACATCCTCACTATGTGACAATCACCAATTTGTAAGAGCTAATTTTACACTACCATCAATTCTAACTTGAATTAATTCTCTGGAACATAAGTTTTTACATAGTAATATTATATTACTAATATATAAAATTATTTTTTATATGTTACTTCTATATTATAAGTATGGAGATTTTTAATCTGGAGACTGCATGGTGTCGGTGGAGATATTAGATTAGCAACAAAGAAAACGAAGCGGCAAAATCTAAGTTTCAATTCGAGTAAGCTGTCACTTTCAAATTCAAATCAATTGATAAATAGTATTAATAATTGATAGATACGATGTGGCTGTAATAATTTCAGTCATTAATGAATCGCCAAAGATCATTAAATCTCCACTTTCCTAGTTGTTCCCTAAGGCCCAAATCCTCGTGCGCTTATCTCCATTTGTCCCTCTCTATCTCTCTCTCATATGGTGGAGATTATAAAAAAAAAAAAAATAGTGAAGGAAAAATTATATCCCAACCCCTCAATTATTGTGTAATTAATAACCCCCTCCCCTCTATTTTTGGAAAATCATATAGAATTTCCCTGATGTTTAAGGTAGTTCTTGTAATCAAACTCTCGTGTATATAGAAATTCATAAAAAATTACTACTGCAAAAGGGTATGTTGATGATTGTCAAAAAATAAAGTTTTTTTTTGTTAATTACACAATTAATGAAGGGTCTATATGTAATTTTCAAAATAAAATAAAATGAAATGAATTTGAAAAGCCCACTTCTATTTTCACTTATATATAATCAATCAATAGCATTTATTAGTAGCAACTCAAAAGTTAAGAGGGGAGGGGAGGGAAGAGGATCAGCCCACTTAAATTTTTCTCTTTAATTCTGATCAAAAGTTTGGAGAGTGCAGATAAAAACTGTCTTGCTAAGCAAATTGAGTTTTCTTTCCTCCATTTTGAGCTGTTTCTCTTAAAAGGTACTTCCTTTTGAAGTTATTTATTATATTGGCAAATTTTACTTCATTTTGTTGTTTGTCATGGCTGTTCTTTTCATGCATATTTGATTACTCTTATTGTGCTAATAATGTACACAGTTGACTCTAGCTAGTTAGTTTAGGTTCTTTTCATGAGTTTGATGGTTCTTTTCATGTTTATTTTCTGTGCAATTGAAAATTGTTAGAAATTATTAATCTTATTTCTTAAATTCCTCTCTAATGCACACAACACAGGTTCAACTTGGAAAGTCAGCTCTTTGCTAGATTCTAGTGGATCAAACTTTGGACCCTGAAAATAATACATATAGAAACTTATTTGTGAATAAAAAGGCTGGCCAGTGAGCTAGGGAAGAAACCAGGAGCCAAAATGGATTGTGCAATTCCCATCAAAGAAAGAGACACTATAATTGATATAGAAACCTGTTTAGTTAGAACCAAAGAATTATTAAATCCTGGCCTTTCAGATGATAATAACATTGGAAATACGAATGCATTATTGAAGAGTGGAAATTCGATGAGCCAATCGAAAAACGTAGGTGAGCTATCTCCAGAAACGAATAATAATAATAAGAAGAAGAATGAAAAGCGTAAATCATTGAGTGCTAAGAAGCCACCACGGCCTCCAAGAGGATTGTCACTTGATGCAGCTGATCAGAAGCTCATCAAAGAGCTAACCGAGCTTGCGATGATCAAACGAGCCAGGATTGAACGGATGAAGAAAATGAAAGCAGCAAAGGGATCAACGGTCTCAGGATCCTCCAGTACTGGCAATTTGATAGCTATGCTCTTCACATTTCTCTTCTGCATTGTGCTCATATTTCAAGGTAAATGCTTTTGTTGCTAGTTTTCAACTTTTATATAATATTATAGACCATGTGTGGTCGGGATCTGATCACGAATGTTTTTCAAACTGAAATTCGGGAATTAAGCTCCTAAAATTACTCTGATGATCATGCAGAAAGTTGTTTTAAGAATGAGGATAGACATATTCACAAACCTAATTTATTGGTAATTACCAAGAAGTTGCAGGATTCTATTAAGAGCTAGCGGGGTGAAACTGTAATGTGTTTTTTATTGATAATTTTTCTAAGTTTCTATTTTTAATTACATTTGAATGTGATTAGGTTGCCACTCTTCTGGATTTTCTGGGAGCATTCTGAGTTCAGCGGAGTCAAATGGGGTAGGAGTAGGAGTAGGAGTAGGAGATGGTAATATTATTGTGGTCAAGGAGAACCCGAATCTATCCACCACTACTATACCATTAAACGATGTTTAGCAAATAGCAATGCTGAGATTTGCCCGTCTCAACATGTGTTGTGTAGTGATAATCAATAAGAAAGCGAGAGAAATCAGAATAAACGTTACATAAGATTGTATGTATCAATCAAGCCGTTCAATAAGAAACGAGAGAAATCTGAATAAACGTTACATAAGATTGTATCATGTATCAATCTAGCCGTTTTGGAGTTGGTCTTGGAGGCTTTTTTATCCATTATATTAATTAACATCATCACTTTGCTGTGCTTATTTAGTTCAGTTTGATGGCATGCTATAATCCATACATAACATGATTAATTAGAGGCTTTTAATTAAGATTAGGGTTTCATGTGCTGAGATCCACTAAATGAGTTAAGTTTCAGTGAGATCTCTACTCTTCATTTTGAATTTCGAATACTTGACTTTGCTTCAATTATTTTATTATTGTTTGAAATCTTGATTTAGCTATTACTATTTTAGTTCTCTCATGTGCAATTGTATGGATTTGAAGATTAACCAGTAAAATAAGAGTTTGCATTTTCAATTTCATTTTATAATTAAGTCAACTATGAAAGTGGAATTGTATATTATGAAATGGAAGATAAGAAAGGTACTGTTATCAGTATTCCTTGATTACTATAATGAATAATAAAATTGATTCTGACTCATAACAATTTGAGTCTTGATAAAATACGGGATGAGTATTAAACGTCCAATTATAAAATATATATATTATTTGTATTTTTATTAAATTGTATGCAGAAAACGTAGTGTAGCATACAATATGTACGTATATCTTACATATATCAACATAAATAATATGTTGGGAAAAAAGAGCAAGTTGCAATAATCGTGATGTTACAATTGCATAAGAAAATCAGCTCTTGATTCTTAATAATCTTCCAATAATCAAATTGATCCTAATTCTTAGTGATTTGAATATACATTAATGTTATGACCGTCCCATTGTATAACTTAGCATTAGGCCGTATTTAAGAATCCGAATATTTATATTTCCATACAGCATGATCAAATCAATCCCGATTCTTAACAATTTGAAAATATATTATTGTGATCTTTCAATACTATCATTAATCACCTCTTGAATTCTTAATACTTTTTATTAGTATAAATACGTTTGCCTTAATCTCATCCCTAGTATAGTATGGCAACAATGGAGAGCCCAAGAATAATATTCATCACCATTTTTCTAGCAATCTTCTCCGTCAACCTAGCATCTAGTAGTCATATTGTTGCCTCAGGAAGCACATTTATTAACTCAACTTGTGCAAAAACGCATTATGATGATATATGTAGGTTCATTTTTGGTGATCACGATAAAAGTAGCACTGTTAATGAGCTCGTGAGAAAAGCCATGTGGAAAAACGTATGTTTCTATCAGAAATCCCAAATTCAAAAAATGAAACAAAAGACCCTATTCTTCGGAAGGAATATGATTTTTGCATGATGCAGTATAGTATAATCAAGCCAATAATATCGATATCCCAAGTGCAAAATCTAGTTTAAATGGAAAAGCAGCAGCAAGTTTGTATAGTGTTGGTAAAGATGCAGATACATGCAACAATGGCTTCAAGGGCATTAATCCTATATCAATTGATAATCTGTCAATTTGCGTATGTAACAGGGGACCTGATTAAGATGCTGAAATAATCTACGTAGTACGTCAATGGCTTAGTGTTGCTTTTTAATCCAGTGTATGGTCTAATACTTGTTCTATGGTTAAGATAGCAATTTTTTTAGGGAATATGTGGTTAAATTACATATATATATTAATAATACAACTATATTCTATTGGTATATGGTGAATTAGTACCAATCCACCACAATTTATTGAAATTTATTATTACAAGATACTATATATAATCCACGTTATACTAGGGAATATGTTTAGAGACTTATATTGGACAACATTATACAAATCAATGATATTTTCAATATGAACCCATTTTGCTCCATTTAAAAAATCAAAAGATATTATGCAATGTAATTGTAACATGTGACTCTATTGTATGGTCATTTTAATTTTTGCTATTTTTACTACTATTTTCGTTGGGAACGATATGGTTTGGATTATCCACCTATGTGCACGTGTTATTTATTCAAAACATTTAACTTTAGTACAATATATTAATTTGGATTATAACCATCATTGACCGTTTACATCATGACTGTAATTTGGAGAACTTCTCTCATAAATTCATATAATTTGCAATTAAATCACCCAAGTAACAAATATCAGATCATATTTAACCTCATATAGAATATGTTGCTATTGATAGATACAATATGTTTATTTAGATTTAGATTACAAGCATCATTGAACAATTATATTGTTGCTTTAATTTGTAGAGCAAACCTCTTACATATTAATAAAATTTAGAATTAGATCACATAAGTAATGAATATCCCATACATGTTGCTTTTATATTACAAAAATAACACAGGATTAGCTCTTTCCTTTAGAATTTCCAAATATACTATTACTTATTTCCCTAGTCAAGTAGTATATATAGGCTCATATATATATATATCATCATCTTCTTGTATCATCTTTCTTTTGTAGTACTATATATGCTAATGATGGAGACTTCAAAAGTATCGGTCGCCATTATTCTTATAGCATTCGCCATCAACCTAACGTCAAGTAGTCAAGCATTTGCTTCAACAAACCCGTTTATCGTATCAACTTGTGCTAAAACACAGTTTTCGAGTTTTTGTGAGTTTATGTTCGTTAATAATAACAGTACCACTGTCAAACAGCTTGTCCCCAACGCCTTAATCCAAACAAAACTCTGGGTACAAATTATTATTCCATACAGAATATCGCGAGTGAAAAAGTTGACCATCAAAGATCCTGCTCTGTTGAAAGATTGCGATTTTTGCATAATGCAAAATAACCAAGCCAAAAATGTGGATATTCCAAGTGCCAAGTCTAGCCTAAAGTCTAATAATTATGAAAATGCAAGTGCAAGTATGTATCATGTTGGCCAAGATGCAATCGCATGTAACAATGCCTTCAAAGGGGTAAATTCTCCAATTGTTCAGATTCTACTCGATGATAACCTACGAACACGTCAATTTGCGTATGTGACGGGGGACCTAATTAAGATGTTGAAATAGTTGAGGGTCTAGTATTGCAAATTTTTTCCTTGTTGGAAAAGTCAATCTCAATTAATAACTTGCTTTTCTCTATGTAATAGATAATTTTGTTGTTCAAGATTGCAAATCAAAATGCATTTATATTGGACCATATTAAATTGTGGCAATGTTAACAACCAAAAGGGTTTTATCTCCACATTTTACCAATTTGTTAATTTAGAATACAATCATCAATGAGACAAATATTACATCTCGTGGCTATAATGTAATTGAGAAAATCTCCAAGATATAAATAGAATTTACAATGAAATCACCCCAAATAATGAGTGTTAAATACAATATTACAATAATAACAAATAATTAGCTCTCAATTTTAATAGTATAATTATAAATAGGCTTATATATCATAATCTTCATTTATAAAATTAATTTGGACTATAATCACCATTGACCATTTACGTCTCATGACTAAATTTCTAAAGAAATTCTCTCATAAACTGATATTATTTTCAATCAAATCACCCAAGTGATAAATATTAAAACATATTTAACCTTTTTATAGAATATATTTATTCATTTTTGGTAGACAAAGTATGTTTATTTGGATTACAAGCATCATTGTCCAATGTTTATTTGGATTACAAGCATCATTGTCCACTTACATGATTGCTTTAATTTGTAGAAAAAACCTCTTACAAATAAATGTAATTTATAACTAAATCACCCAAATAAAGAAAATTTGATACATGTTATATTCAAAAATAACACACAATTGGCTCTTGATTATAAAAATTCTAAAAATACTATTATTTATTTCCTGGTCAAATAAATAATATAACCATTTACATCTTGTGACTATAATTTGCAGAGAAATTCTCTCATAGAATTTACAATTAAATCACCCAAGTAATGAATATTAGGTCATGTATAACCTTTTATAGAATATGTTTATTTAGAATAAGTTTATTTGGATTACGAGCATCTTTGAACAATCACATGGTTGCTTTAATTTTAAGAGAAAACTCTTACATATTAATATAATTTACAACTAGATCACCCAAGTAATGAATATCAGATACAAGTTTATGTTGTATTACAAAAATACTACATAATTGTCTCAAATTTCCAATAATTCTATCTTGGTCAAGTAGTATAAATATGTTTAGGTTGGTTAGTCTCATTTCTAGTATAGTATGGCAACAATGGAGAGCCCAAAAATACTATTCCTCACTATTCTTCTCGCAATCTTTTCCATCAACCTAGCATCAAGTAGTCTCATTGATGACTCAGGAAGCACATTTATTAACTCAACTTGCGCAAAAACACATTATGATTATGATGACATATGTAGGTTTATTTTTGGTGATCACGATAAAAGTACCACGGTTAATGAGCTCGTGAGAAAAGCCTTATGGAAAACAGAGGGAATAATAGAACAAATATTTCTATCAAAAATCCCAAATTCAAAAAAAGAAACAAAAGACCACCCTGTTCTTTTGAAGGAATATGATTTTTGCATGATGCAGTATAATTGATAAACCTCGATTATACGTATTTTCTAGCCTAAGATTAGTCATTTCTATATCATTTTATGTCATGATTTATACCTCATATGCGTTTAATAGTTTTGTTACATGTTTGTATGGAAAAATCATTAATTTCGAGAAAGTAACGAAAAACGTATGAAAGGAGATACATGGGCGCTGCTTGGAAATATAACCGTATCTTGGGCTACAAACCTCCAATGTTAATGAGCCTTATATGTTTGGAAAGCTAAGACAATTACCTAAAAGTTTTGTGAAGATGACAAGATCCGGTTCAAACGTTTAAAGTCCCGAAAGTTATAAATACGCCTTGTTCCGAACCAAATGGCGCAGTCCTGGTAAAATGATCATAACTCGAGTTCTACAACTTGGATTGGATCCAAATCAGTGGGGTTTTGAAGCTAAGACATAGATCTACAACTTTGTAGAAGACACCAAAGCCAAATTCGGACCAAATACATGGCGTACGTACGCCGTGTTAAATCGCGTACAAACAATGAAGGCAGAGAATTAGGCCATCTCGCGTACGTACGCCGATTTGTACGGAGTACGTACGCCGTGTTAAATGGAGTACGTACGCCGTGTTAAATCGAGTACGTACGCCGCTTTACCTGAAGCCCAAATACTTTCGGCCCACATTCGGAGTTTATGTTTAGATTAGGTATAAATACCCCTTCCCAACATTGTTTTAGGGTTCGACTTTTATTTTCTTGAATTGAGTTGTAAAGATTGGAGATCGAGAGACGAGATTCAAGATTATTGTAGACAATTTTATTCGACAACGGGTTTAATCGAAATTATTTTCTTTAATCTCTTTTAATTCTTGTCGTTTTATCATGTTTACATTATTACTTGTTTATTGTGCTTTCGTATCTATGGAGTAATTCATATTATTCTGGAACCGGGAATAGCCCGATAATATGTTATCGATATAGATTGTAGAACCGTTGATATTACATCGCGTATGCTTACGATTTGAGTTCTTGATTATTAATGCTTGTGAATTTGCTGGCCACTTATTTGCATGTTCATAGATATTAGGTGAAAATTCTGAAAGGTGACATCTATATCAGAACCCTAGAATTCAGACCTAGGATCCTAAATCACGAAAGTAGTTTTAGGTCCTTTGAGGAATCGATACACTATCATAGAGATTAATGAATCTGAGTTTAGTTTAATCATCACGAAAGTAGTTGATTAATTATCTTGGGTAATTTATTATACTTCGACAGAAGATAGTGAGTACAATTGGATAGTGTCCTTCATAAGTAGCGATAATAATTTCATTGGTAATAAAATTGAGTCGATAATGTTTATCGTGGTGAACCCTGAGTCCGGAATTTCTAATCATATATAACTTGAATCAATTTTCTTGCGTTCTGTTTAGTTTTCTTTACAATTTATCTCGTGCTTTTGATTAGGCTTAGATTACTGATAAGTGATAGATTAGTACTTGATTATTCGGTCTTCGTGGGAACGATATCTTTTGTACTGCACCGAAGCCGTGCGCTTGCGGTTTAGGCACATCAAGTTTTTGGCGCCGTTGCCGGGGACTTGAATAGTCAATATTAGTTTTTATCAGATTTTAGTGAGACTAAGCCATTTTATTTTATTTTTAATTTTTAATTTTTATTTTTCTGTTTTATTTCAGGTTTTCGATTTTTCCTTGTATGCGAAGTAAGATCGATTTCGAACCTGATCCAGAAATCGAGCAAACTTTTCGTGCTAGGAGAAGACAACAAAAGCTGAAACAAGCTCAGCTGAAACAAATAACGATGGCTGAAGAGAATGTGAATGTAAACGTCAACGCAAACGCTAACGCGAATGCAAACCCGGCTGCAAATGCGAATGCGAACGCAAATGCGAGATGTCTTAAGGATTTTGCAGCGCCGAATGCGCAGACACTTCACTCCAGCATCGCCAGGCCTACTGTAGAGGCCAACAATTTCGAGCTCAAGCCATCCCTTCTGCAAATGGTTCAGCAGAATCAGTTTGGGGGTGCACCTACTGAAGAGCCGAATCTCCACTTGTCAATGTTCTTAGAGTACTGTGACACTCTAAAGATGAACGGGGTTTCCCAGGATGCTATCAGGCTGAGGTTATTCCCGTTCTCACTAAGAGACAAGGCGAGAGCTTGGCTACACTCTTTACCATCGGGTTCAATCAGAACATGGGATCAGCTCATGCAATGCTTTCTAGCGAAATATTTTCCTCCGAGCAAGACTGCACAACTGAGGAATCAAATTACGACTTTTGCTCAGAGAGATGGTGAATCGTTATATGAAGCTTGGGAACGATTCAAGAATCTTCTCCGACTGTGCCCACATCACGGGCTGGAGAAATGGCTCATAGTTCATACATTTTATAACGGGCTGATTTACACCACGAGGATGTCAGTCGATGCAGCAGCTGGAGGCGCTTTAATGAATAAGGGTATCGATGAAGCATATGACTTAATCGAGGATATGGCACTGAACCACTACCAATGGTCTAGCGAAAGATCGATTCCACAGAAGACACCAGGTAAGTATGATATTGATGCCATTACTTTACTTTCTGCACAAATAGAGGCTATGTCTAAGAAGCTAGATTCCATGAACGTGCATGTTAATTCTGTCAATAGAGGGATTGTTAGGTACACTAGCTAGTTGACACTCTAATGCAACATGACCAACCATACCATATATTTCGCACATAATGCGAACGCAAATGCGAGATGTCTTAAGGATTTTGCAGCGCCGAATGCACAGACACTTCACTCCAGCATCGCCAGGCCTACTGTAGAGGCCAACAATTTCGAGCTCAAGCCCATCCCTTCTGCAAATAGTTCAGCAGAATCAGTTTGGGGGTGCACCTACTGAAGAGCCGAATATCCACTTGTCAATGTTCTTAGAGTACTGTGACACTCTAAAGATGAACGGGGTTTCCCAGGATGCTATCAGGCTGAGGTTATTCCCGTTCTCACTAAGAGACAAGGCGAGAGCTTGGCTACACTCTTTACCATCGGGTTCAATCAGAACATGGGATCAGCTCATGCAATGCTTTCTAGCGAAATATTTTCCTCCGAGCAAGACTGCACAACTGAGGAATCAAATTACGACTTTTGCTCAGAGAGATGGTGAATCGTTATATGAAGCTTGGGAACGATTCAAGAATCTTCTCCGACTGTGCCCACATCACGGGCTAGAGAAATGGCTCATAGTTCATACATTTTATAACGGGCTGATTTACACCACGAGGATGTCAGTCGATGCAGCAGCTGGAGGCGCTTTAATGAATAAGGGTATCGATGAAGCATATGACTTAATCGAGGATATGGCACTGAACCACTACCAATGGTCTAGCGAAAGATCGATTCCACAGAAGACACCAGGTAAGTATGATATTGATGCCATTACTTTACTTTCTGCACAAGTAGAGGCTATGTCTAAGAAGCTAGATTCCATGAACGTGCATGTTAATTCTGTCAATACTACACCTCCTATGTGCGAAATATATGGTATGGTTGGTCATGTTGCATTAGAGTGTCAACTAGCTAGTGTACCTAACAATCCCTCTATTGAACAAGCCAACTTTGTGAATAACTTCAACCAAAAGAACGACCCGTTTTCAAATACTTTTAATCCTGGTTGGAGGAATCACCCTAATTTTTCGTATAATCCAAGCCAAAACGCAGCTCCACATCCTAACTTTAGGCAGCCACCTGGATTCCAACAGAAGCCTTACGATCCTGTTCCACAACAGAAATCGAACCTAGAGTCCCTTCTAGAGAGTTTCGTAGTAGCCCAGACTAAGCAAAATGAGATAGTAAATGATGCAATTAAACAACTAGCAACTAAGGTCGATTCTTTAGCAACTCATAATAAAATGCTAGAAACTCAAATTGCACAACAAGCTAGTAACTCGAATAGAAATTCCGGTTCTTTTCCTGGACAACCTGAGATAAATCCGAAGGAACATTGTAATGCTATTACTTTAAAGAGTGGAACCGATTATGAAGGTCCAAAGATGCCTACTAGGATTAGTGAAACTGAGTCAACTGAGAAGGTCGAAAAAGAAAAATCGTCTCATCCCGACAACTCTATTGACAAAACAACTGATAAAAGCGAGAAAGAGCCAGAGTATGTACCTCCACCGCCATATGAACCACCCGTGCCTTTCCCTCAAAGATTAGCTAAGGCGAAATTAGATAAACAGTTTGGAAAAATTTTAGAAGTTTTGAAAAAACTTTACATTAGATCATGCATTGTGTGACCTTGGTGCTAGCGTTAGTCTTATGCCACTTTCTATTTCACGTAAGTTAGAATTGGGTGAGTTAAAACCTACCACGATTACTCTGCAATTAGCTGATAGATCCGTGAAGTATCCGGCAGGTATGCTAGAAGATGTACCGATTAGAGTAGGAAAATTCTTTATTCTTACAGACTTCGTCGTTCTCGATATGGATGACGATTCTCAAATCCCCATTTTTCTTGGTAGGCCATTCCTAGCTACAGCAGGAGCTATTATTGATGTTAAAAATGGAAGGCTTTCCTTGAATATTGGGGATGAGAGAGTTGAATTTAGTTTATATAAATCTGTTGCTAACTACTCTATCGAGAACTCTTGTTACAGGATTGGCAAGGCTATAACTGCGGACAAGCTTGCTAGGCACCACTATAAGGATCCATTAGAAGCACAATTGTTGAATGGTGGCTCGATTGAGGAGGAAGATAAAGTTGTCGCTGATATTGCTCGACTGTTTGAGAAAAATCCATCGTTGACTTCAAACATTACTAGAGAGGAGAGGAAGTTTCGACGTCGTGAACCAGATAAGTTCAAATTTGATGCGCATGAAAGTGCAAGGATTGAAAAGGAAGGTATTAAAACTTTGCACGACAAAAAGATCCCTCGACAAAAACTCAAGAAGGGGCTATTTAGTTCTTCTATTCGACAAGCACCTGAGTTTTCTTTACCTATAAATCGAGATTCTAAAGTCGATTGGAGAATTGCCAAGTCATCGGGTCCGATTCGGGATTTACACTAAGCATGGTAACGTCGAGCTAAAGACGTAAAACAAGCGCTTTTTGGGAGGCAACCCAAACGTATCTTTTATTTTCGTTTTCATTTTATTTTTCATTATTTTTGTTTTTTTTTCTTTCGATTCGAGTTTTATCAAAAAAAAAAAAAAAATCGAGTTCAATCCTTCTGCATTGAGCTCTCAGACGCGACATTCTGTACTTTGGCCAAGCTAAATAGAGGAATCAACACGAGCGACTCCAATCTTGAACAGGTTTTGTTTCCTTTTAATTCTTTACGCATGCATATCATTTCGATACATTAGGGACAATGTACGTTTCAAGTTTGGGGTGTTTATGGCAATATTCGAAGATGTTGGATGCTTTCTTAGCATTACACTTTTACTTTGAGTGATAGCTTTATCTTTGTGATCGTCTTACAACGATTGACTCGAGAAAAATAAGCCGGACTTTTTAATACATATGACGCATGAACTTTTCTGTCGGTGATATCATCTGCTTAGTTACAATTTTCTGGCTAGTCACTAATACGTAGTAGTCCACGGCATAGGAGTTGAGTGGATCACCCGTTTTCGAAACACATAGGTAGTGGCCTCCAAGTCTACCAACTTAGAACAACGTCTTCTGGCACAATCTGAAAAAAAAAAAAAAAAAAAGATACATATAGAATCGCTACTGCATGGATTAGTTCGTTCTGTGACCTTTGACACTTGAGTGATTAAGTCCGAAGGAGTCTCTTAAAACTTAACGCCCTATGGCTATCTAGCTTGGGAGTCGTTGACCCAAAGCTCGATAACGGGTGTCATAGAAAGTCTAAGAGAACGAACATTGCACAATCCTATCAAGTATGAGCTCGTTTGCATAAGTGACCTACGCTAAAAGCTCAATATTGTGAACCAGTTAAACCCTAATATCTGTTAGACTAGTTGGTATGGATGGGCGCCGCTCAAATTGTGTTAGAAACGCCATTCGACTATAATGCTTAAAGATGGCTTTATTCAGTGCTTTCTAGAAGCTTGTCTAACTCTGTGGTGTGAGGTAACCAACGATTAGCCGAATGCACGATTTTCTTCTAACAATGTCGGGCCATTAGTTCAAGTCGATTTTTGTGCGATTGTATCACATTTCGATTTAGCGAAGATTCATTGATTTTGTGATTTTGTGGGTATATCTTCTGCAAACCCTCACGAGACTATAACTCGTCCTTTTGGGGTAACTAAAAGGTTTAAAGGCTTGTTGCACATGCTAAGTGCAATCGTGTACTCTACGAAAATGAGTTTATCTTTAGTTTTTGTTTTTGTTTTCTTTGTTTTACCGTTTGTTCGAGGACGAACAAAAGCAAGTTTGGGGGGTTGATAAACCTCGATTATACGTATTTTCTAGCCTAAGATTAGTCATTTCTATATCATTTTATGTCATGATTTATACCTCATATGCGTTTAATAGTTTTGTTACATGTTTGTATGGAAAAATCATTAATTTCGAGAAAGTAACGAAAAACGTATGAAAGGAGATACATGGGCGCTGCTTGGAAATATAACCGTATCTTGGGCTACAAACCTCCAATGTTAATGAGCCTTATATGTTTGGAAAGCTAAGACAATTACCTAAAAGTTTTGTGAAGATGACAAGATCCGGTTCAAACGTTTAAAGTCCCGAAAGTTATAAATACGCCTTGTTCCGAACCAAATGGCGCAGTCCTGGTAAAATGATCATAACTCGAGTTCTACAACTTGGATTGGATCCAAATCAGTGGGGTTTTGAAGCTAAGACATAGATCTACAACTTTGTAGAAGACACCAAAGCCAAATTCGGACCAAATACATGGCGTACGTACGCCGTGTTAAATCGCGTACAAACAATGAAGGCAGAGAATTAGGCCATCTCGCGTACGTACGCCGATTTGTACGGAGTACGTACGCCGTGTTAAATGGAGTACGTACGCCGTGTTAAATCGAGTACGTACGCCGCTTTACCTGAAGCCCAAATACTTTCGGCCCACATTCGGAGTTTATGTTTAGATTAGGTATAAATACCCCTTCCCAACATTGTTTTAGGGTTCGACTTTTATTTTCTTGAATTGAGTTGTAAAGATTGGAGATCGAGAGACGAGATTCAAGATTATTGTAGACAATTTTATTCGACAACGGGTTTAATCGAAATTATTTTTTTAATCTCTTTTAATTCTTGTCGTTTTATCATGTTTACATTATTACTTGTTTATTGTGCTTTCGTATCTATGGAGTAATTCATATTATTCTGAAACCGGGAATAGCCCGATAATATGTTATCGATATAGATTGTAGAACCGTTGATATTACATCGCGTATGCTTACGATTTGAGTTCTTGATTATTAATGCTTGTGAATTTGCTGGCCACTTATTTGCATGTTCATAGATATTAGGTGAAAATTCTGAAAGGTGACATCTATATCAGAACCCTAGAATTCAGACCTAGGATCCTAAATCACGAAAGTAGTTTTAGGTCCTTTGAGGAATCGATACACTATCATAGAGATTAATGAATCTGAGTTTAGTTTAATCATCACGAAAGTAGTTGATTAATTATCTTGGGTAATTTATTATACTTCGACAGAAGATAGTGAGTACAATTGGATAGTGTCCTTCATAAGTAGCGATAATAATTTCATTGGTAATATAATTGAGTCGATAATGTTTATCGTGGTGAACCCTGAGTCCGGAATTTCTAATCATATATAACTTGAATCAATTTTCTTGCGTTCTGTTTAGTTTTCTTTACAATTTATCTCGTACTTTTGATTAGGCTTAGATTACTGATAAGTGATAGATTAGTACTTGATTATTCGGTCTTCGTGGGAACGATATCTTTTGTACTGCACCGAAGCCGTGCGCTTGCGGTTTAGGCACATCAATAATCAAGCCAATAATATCGATATCCCAAGTGCAAAATCTAGGACATTAATCCTATATCAATTGATAATCTTCGTGTACGTCAATTTGCATATGTAACAGGGGACCTGATTAAGATGCTGAAATAATTTGTGTTGTTACAACTTAATAAACTGCATTTCTTTTCTTTTCTAGTGAAACATTAAGTGCATGGTTAATTACAACAAATGTATTCTTTTAATGTGGTGTGAATAAGTGTTGTATAGGTAACTTCTCCTGTGTCTTCATAGGCTTTCTAGAGCATCATAGTGAAGTCCATATTTGTTCTTTTATGGTAAAACAATCTTTTACTGATAAGCTCGGCCCAATAGTCACCACTCTTCATCATAATAGTATTGCACATTCTTGATTGATATATTCCTTGGCCCAATACTCGATCATAATAGACTAATAGTGTATCTAAATGATCAATTTACAAAAATAGTCCATATAAAATGAGTCCTCTAAATGTCCCTATTCTATGATACTCATATAGATACAAAAGGCCCAAAATAATGTGGGCCGACATTAATTACTTATCATCAAAAGAATTTCAAAATAATACGAAAAAAGTACATAAACCCATTAACTATTCCCTCTTTTTTCTTACAATTTTACCCCTAAAAACTGGGTCCCACTTGTGGACTCACATCACATGATTGGGATATCGTAATAATCCCTATTATTAATATATTATATTGTTGGTGTTGTCGGTAATTTCAAAATAAATAAGGGAATAAATAAATTCAATTTTTTTTTTCTTTTTATACACAATGATCTCCCAACCACCTGAAATAAACTCTACTCCCCTATTTCTTAACTAGTTTTTAATAATTTAATAATAATAAATAAGAACATCTCGAATCTTACTACTCGCAAGAATCTAATCCCACCGTCAGGTTTTTTTATTATCTATTTTCAATCAGATCTGTGTCTTTTTACCTTCAAATCTTTTTTCCCGCGTGCATACATGCACATATACATACACAATTCGCCATTGTTGAGTCTCTAATGCTCGTTGATTCACTGTGAATTAGCTGGGAAGAAACAAAAATGGTGATCTATGGACCGTTAACACCTGGCCAGGTTAGTTGATTGATTGATTGATTGTATTTTTAATGTGTAATTTCTGCAAATTCTTTAGAGTTTTTTGGATTTTGTTTAATATATTGTTATTACTTGTAATTGTATTTAGTAAGTTTGTAAGTGGCATTTGAGCATGCTGCAGCTTAATTTCGCAAGTTCTAACTTCGGCAGATGTAGTGACATATGTGGTTCTCCGAGTGGGAAAATACATTTCAGTAATGTTGGTCCAATTGCTTACAAAGTTGCAATTTTGGATTTAAAAGGTTGTAATTTTAGTCTCACTAATTAAAAAATAAATGGTAAATGGTGTGTAAAATTCACGCTCGTTAGTTGCTGAATTATTCGAAAAGAATTTTGTGAGATTTAACAGCGCATGCAAATCACACTCTTTTTTCAGTCCAAAAAATTGATGATTGGGACCAAAACTGAAACTTTTTTTTTTTAATAATTATTATGTTGCTACTTGTAATTGTAGTTAGTAACTTTTGAACTAACATTTGAGTGGCATTTAAGCAGTATTTTAAGAGTCATGCAGCTTAATTTAGCAAGTTTTAAAATTCGTGATGCGTAACGGCGCACGCAAATCACCCTCTTTTTTCGGTCAACAAATTCACGGCTGGGATGAAAAGTGCAACTTTTTGAGTCCTGATATAACTCGTAATATGCTTACGGGCCAAATCAAGCCGAGGCTCGGATAAGACCTAAAAGGGTCGTAGAATGGATATAGACTGCACTCAGACGCACTGAGCTACCTACGTACCTTTCTATTAGGATCAAGTCTAAACGTAGTTCAAGGTTGTGATTAAGGTCATATACGAGGTTCTTAACTCGGTTTATAGAATAGTGGGAACGTACTGTCAGATCGTACTATGTACTCTCGAGGTACTGTTCAGTAAGTCAAAAGTCCTTTTCCTAATATTAAATGGGGCTATTTATAGGCACAGTACCCAATGTACGGACGATAGCGGAACACACGGGATGTCTTACACGTGTCCCCAGAATGTACGTCCCAGATTGCCCGGGTTAGGGCAACAGCGGGTTTGACCCGATAAAAACACGCGGGTTAGGTAGTGTAATGCAAATAAGCATAATTAGATTAGGGACTTTTTGGTAAATATGCCTAAATAATTACATTAGGGTCGTATGGTCCCACTTGGGGTCGTATGGTCCCATACAAGATAGAAGGACCTTGGGCCATCTACGACCTTGGGTCGTCTACGAGGTTATGCTATATCAAGTCCTATGGGACTAAAATTGCAATTTTAAGTCCAATAGGACTACATTTGCAAAGCGCGAAATCATATGAATGGAACTTTCCCTCTCAGGGTATTACTTCTGTAGTAAGGATTGTGTGCACGATTGGAAACGACTGTGAAATATGCTGTCTTATTATTTC
Organism: Verbascum thapsus; assembly: GCA_963669365.1. Classification (NCBI taxonomy): domain Eukaryota; kingdom Viridiplantae; phylum Streptophyta; class Magnoliopsida; order Lamiales; family Scrophulariaceae; genus Verbascum; species Verbascum thapsus. The sequence goes on along the minus strand of OY770114.1, from coordinate 191,337 downwards.
TGTTGTTTTGATGCTTGTGTGAGTTGATAATGTAATAATGCTAGTTTGATGATCTTATACTATTGGTTTATTTTAACGTCATGAATGCAGGTGTCATTTTTCCTTGGAATGGTACCACTGTTTGCTGCTTGGTTATACTCTGAATATTTGGAGTATAGGAAAACTTCATCAATTCCCAAGGCGTAAGTTGGAGCAATTTTATTGTGTTGCTGTTGGTTCACATTTTTAATTCGAAAGTAATTGAGGATAACTATTCAGAAATTTATATGAGAAGACCATATTGGTTTCTTCCATGCTGGCATCATTTATCAGATAACAAAACAAATGCCTTTACCAAGTGTATGAAGATAAGAATCATGTCTGATGCTATGGTTATGAAATCATCAGCGAAATATCTTACAATAGATAATCAATTTTAATGAATCATCTGCTGTTACATGACTTCTGAATGATGTTGAAACAACAGAGGAATAAGACATCATATACTCTTAAGAAAATTAGCTTATTGTAATGCTTGAAAACAGTTATATTGTTGCTTTATGTTGTCTGCTATTTTGAGTTTTCCTTTAAATTTCCTGCAATTCAGAGGCAGGAATTCTGATGTCAATTTGGTTGAGATGGGCGGAGCAGTTAAAGAAGATGACAGAGCTGTTCTTTTGGAAGGAGGTGGCCTTCAGTCAGCCTCTCCTAGAGCTCATAATACATCCACAACAGCTCATCTCATCAGGTTTGTCAAAACTGATGTTATATTAAATTGGATTTGAATTGTATATTAACATGCTTGGATTCACTTCGTTATCAGGTTTCTCACATTGGACGAGTCATTCTTGCTAGACAATCGGTTGACTTTGAGAGCCATGTATGTACGCAGTTTCAACTTTTGAGCTATAGAGTACAATCGTTTACTTTCTTTTTTTTTTGTTTATTCTTCTTCTTTTGGCTTCTCTCATGCAGATCAGAGTTTGGTGCCCTTTTAATCTACTTTTACATATGTGACCGCACAAATCTTCTTGGGGAATCAAAAAAGAGTTATAACCGGGACCTTTTCCTGTTCCTGTACTTCCTTCTCATCATAGTCTCAGCAATCACTTCTTTCAAGATACATAATGACAAGTCACCACTGTCTGGAAAGACAATAATGTACCTAAACAGGCATCAAACTGAGGAGTGGAAAGGTTGGATGCAGGTAATCTTCTTATAAATTATTTATGAGTTGGTCTTTTATGTTGACAGCTGATTGGTTGACTAATATATTTTACTTGAAGAGAGTTTTGGTGTGGATTTGTATCATAGTTGTTCTATTTCTGTCATTTTCCCTTGAAGGATTATAGAAGGTTAGAATTCAATACTTTTGGAGGCTTGTCGATCCTCTCTATCTATACAGTTTAAGAACATAATTGAGGGTTAAAGAGTGGTATCTCTTACTTCCAACATTCAACTGAACTGTTTATCCTCTGTACCTTTCATCCCTACTTTGAAGTTCTTGGTCATTTTATAGCAGGAATGCTCAACTCTCAACAATCTTCCGTTGTATTTACAGGTATTATTTCTTATGTATCACTACTTCGCAGCAACAGAAATATACAACGCCATAAGAGTCTTCATCGCTGCATATGTGTGGATGACGGGATTTGGGAATTTCTCATATTATTACATCCGCAAGGATTTTAGCCTCGCTAGGTTTATGCAGGTATGATTTCTTTTCTTTCGAAATTTGCTGTTTTGTCACTGGGATTCTGCTCATCAACGATTAACTTTGATTGGCAGATGATGTGGCGGCTCAATTTCTTGGTGTTGTTTTGTTGCATTGTGCTTAATAACAGCTATGTGCTGTACTACATATGCCCCATGCACACGCTTTTCACTCTGATGGTGTATGGGGCCCTTGGTATTTTCAGCAAGTATAATGACCGGGGAACTGTTATAGCTGCTAAAATAGGGGCCTGCTTTTTAGTGGTCATTCTCATGTGGGAAGTTCCGGGAGTATTTGAAGTGTTTTGGAGCCCCTTCACTTTTCTTCTTGGTTAGTAACTATTTTTAAATGCTACTTTTAATTGACTGGAAATGTAGGCCTCAACTCTCAAATAGACATGTGGATGTGTTTCAGGTTACACTGACCCAGCTTCAAAAGTGAAACATTCCCTTTTGCATGAATGGCATTTCCGCTCAGGCCTTGATCGATATATTTGGATAATTGGGATGATATATGCGTACTATCATCCAACGGTGAGTTTTTTTCTTGATTAGGGTCTCATGTAGTGGGGTGTCTATGTAATTAATCCTTTTGAATGTAACTGCTATGGTTTTTCAGGTTGAGAGATGGATGGAGAAGTTGGAGGAAGCTGAAACGAAACGCAGGATATCAATCAAAACTATTGTTGTAATAACTTCCTTGACGGTATACTTCAATCTTTCACCTCATTCTTCAACATATCCAATTGCATTAATAATTTTGTAATTTCAGGTCGGATATTTATGGGTGGAATTTATATACAAGCTTCCAAAGATCACATACAACAAATATCATCCTTATACATCCTGGATACCAATAAGGTGCTCATTCTCAATTCTCTTTGATATGTATATAGTCGTCATCATGCCATTGCCAGTACTTAGAGAATTTTAATGTTGAATAGAGTTTTACTTTGGATGTTTTCTGCTTAACAGTGTATACATATGCCTGCGAAATGTCACCCAGCATTTCCGTTGCTACTCATTGACACTTTTTGCGTAAGTGACCATGGATTGATAAATTCATCATTTAACAAGAGTTTGAAATGCAGTTAAGAACATATAAAATGTGAATGTGATAACTTAATCTGACATCTCTTTTTCTTGGTGAATAGATGGCTTGGGAAAGTCACTTTGGAGACTTATATCTCACAGATCCATATATGGTTAAGGTACACAATTTAATCACTTAAATTATGTGTTATGTATCTCTATATACGTTGTAATATATCTTGGAGCATACACATGTAGCGTAATAGTATGTAGATCCGTTTGAGTGAAATTTTGTAGGACAAAGGTATGGTGGTTTACTTGAGTTAGTAGTAAGTAGTAACATAATTTATTTCTCAAAACACATAATTGATAGTAAATATTTTGTCGATATTGGCTTTAAAGTTTAAACCATATCACGTCAAATATGCAGGTCCGGTGTGCCAGATGGTCAGCCAAAATTGTTGCTTTCGTTGATTCCCAATTACCCGCTTTTAAACTTCATGCTTACTACTTCTATATACATCGCGGTATACTTGTCTTCTACTCTTTGTTCAATTCATATTTTCCACTCTCGTTCTCAATACATGGCTTTTAATTGCAGGTTTCGTACAGGCTTTTTGAACTTACAAATACATTGAAATTAGCCTTTGTGCCATCCAAGGACAATAAGCGTCTTGGACACAACTTAGTTGCAGCTATGGTGATTGGAAGCATTTTGTATGTGTTGTCGTTCATCTTACTTAAACTTCCTCTCATGGTAAGTCATTATTCATCAAATTCTAGTATATCGATCAAATTAGAATGCAAGTGATTTGTTTATTTACAATTTGTTCAAAAAATGCAGGTTTAAATATTCAGAGCGAGGTATAGCAAAAAGAGACGACCAAAATGACCAGTGCAAAGAAGGCTTCTTTATAGATTAAGTGTGGTTAAATGGACTCTGTTATAAATAACAGATATTTGCAACGAAAAATTTATTAATATTGTCGACAATTTTGGAAAGAAAAAAAAAAGATCTTTGTTTTGTTTTTTGGTAAGTTAATATGACTGGTAAGTTTATAGCCCCTCAACTAATTAAGAACCTTGACAAAAAAAAAATAGTGAAAATAATTTCAAAGTTGTTTTAGCAGGAAGTTTTGTTCAATTATCAAGAAAATGAGAATACTTGAAATCATAAAAAAGCATAAATAAATTATTCAAATACCCAAAACAAAACAATCAAAGTTCCTCATGAGCTTCACTGCACATTACATGAACTATATAGCAAGCGGCCTCTGACACAATCTTCATTCAGCTTCATCAGAAAATATGCACAATGTCATACGCGAATCTTTTCCCCGTCAAGGAAAAGTTGGAGTAACTGATAAAAATATGCGCTAAAATTCTTTTTTTTTTTTTTTTTGCAGCCATTATTTGATATTTACTTATTCCAGTTTTTATGTGATTCTTACAGAAACCTGGCAAGACCATTGATAAAAGTACAAATAATTTATGCAATCATGTTAAAAGACAAGGCTAAGCCTGCAAAAGATTTTGGTTAGCTTCGGAGACAAACGAAAAGAGGTAAAGGCTCAGTATACTACATATTTTAAGGTTCTATTAGAAGTTAAAACATCATGAAAGAGTAACTAACGGTAGTCCAAACACAAATGCTCTTAAAGAATAAGGATACGTCCAGAATAGCACGAATGACTGCAAGAAATAAAAATAGCCACCATTAGATATATTATCATGAAAATGAGAAAAAAATATTAGAAATGAATATCAACCAAATACGTGAACCATGTTTTCGCAACCTATACAAAATAGTAGAAACCATCAATCACTAAACATGGCTCAAGGAAATATTACCTAGATTGATACACCTAAATCTAAGTCTCCCATTACTGAATACTCCACTCACATCCTAAGGGTTAAATCTTGGACTCAGAGAGAAATCTCAACACTAATTAAAAAACTGAAATAGAGTCGACAATGGCATCCCAAAAACAACAAAGAAGAAAATGTGAAAATTTCAGCTCTTTCCCCTCGGCATTTCGTATTCCCTACTCCACCAATGTGAATAATGATGTCACAGTAACAATGAACAAGAAGGGATGTACACAAAATATCTGTCCCCCTAGATAAGCAGTATGGATTATATTACTGTACACACATATGACAATGACGTAGTAATTTGTATATAAAGGAGTGAGAGATTCCAGCTTGTGAGTTGCACAAACAATACCAAATATATAAAGAAAGGCATACCAAAAGTCCACTTAGAATGCCGTCAAATATAATCCGGTTCCAGTTATCAAAATAAGAATTAACCGAAAACCCAGTTTTCGCAGCAAGTCCTGCTGAAGTAAGTGCCATCACAAGGAAATAAAAGACAAATCCTGCCAAGCTAGTAAATCCCAAAATTCCCGCAATTACTCCACCAATGATAGACATAAATGTGCGGCTGAAAAAAAAAAAAAAGGAAGCAAAAACATTACTTGCTCAGTGTGCTTTCAAGGGAAATATTTGAGGATTAAGGTGAGAATGTAGAAATCACTTGCTATCAAAGTTATAAGACCCAATTTTATTCAATAAAACAGAAATTGCACAACCACAATTACATGAAACGACATAATAATAAGGTATAATGAGCAAACCTATAATTAATAATTCTTGTGTTGTTTAAGATGTTTTCAGCATTGAAAGTCGGTATCTCATCTTTCCCACTTGAATCTGCCATGTGTCTCTTTTTCAGGTTTCTGATAACACTTCTGAGGTTAGAAAAATAAGAATTAGAGCAACAAATGTACTGACTGCAAGCAAGCAGAACTGATCAGCAAATCAATACAAACATCCATATCCATGCACAACTGATTAGCGAATCAATACAAAACAATCGATATCCATGCTATATTAAAAAAAATGGATATTGGATATTCTTCTTCCAAATGAAGAAAGACTAAGTTACCCTTCGTCACTCAAATAATAGGCAAACTGCCAAACTCGTCCCATAACTTAGGGGAGTAGTAATCTTGGTCTTGATAATTTTTATCACTGGCAAAATCACGAGGATGACTTTTATGTTTTCGCGCATTGATGACTTTGACTTGGCGGGAAATCGGCACATGCATTGCATGTTGCAGTCTCAGGCCATCATCACCAATTTCCAGCGTGGAAAGTCCTCAATGCGTGAAAACCAAAAACTACAGGACGAAAATTGCTAATTCCCCTGATTTACATGATAAATTTTGCAGCTTTGCCTAAATAACACCTTGATGATAGCGGCAATAGTTAGAAAAGAATGGCAGTGACTTTATGATAACTCGAATGCTCTAAATTCGGAATCAAAATCCAATCTTTGATCCCACAGCACACTAAGATTAAAATCTCGCAAATCTTAATAGCAGAACTAAGAAATTAAAAAGGCGAACAAACGAAGCTTCTCACTTCATAATTAAATTTCAATCGAGATCAGTCGATTCGGAAGCTGTGGTACACATATCGCAAGAGTGAATAAAGGAAGCTGAAAGTCGAAACATGGCAAAAAAAAAAAAAAAGCCTTACATTGAATGGTGGATTGGGCTGGAGGAAAACGTATAGGCGGCGGCGGGGTCGACGACGACGGTGGCCAGAGATCTATTCGGGGCTCTAAGATTAGAATATGATAAAAAAAATTTAATATATTTTGACCGGCAAGGTTAAATGTGGGTGTATATTAATAAATAAATTAATACATACATATAATTGGGCCTAGAAGTTGTAAGCCCATTTAACTTAGGATGGTTGTAAGGCCCATATCAGAAGTTGGATGGAATGGGGAACCATCTACAACTGCCGTCTGCCAGCCAGGGAATGGGATATTTAGAAAATATATATGGTAATGGATGGAATTGGAGAGGTGTGTTTGTTTTATCGATCTTTCCTATTTGAGCATAACACTGTTTCTTTCATTCCCTCTTTTCCACCAGTTTGACAGTTCAGGTGACTACTTATACCTTATTAAAAGAAAGGAAAAGTAAAAAAGGCAGAAATATGAATATCCATTATCCCATTCCATTCCCATCTCAAACTAAAAATGAACACACACAACTCAAATACAAAAGAAAGCAAGTGCTACTGTATAGAAACTATAACTGATTTTTGTCTAAAACAATATATCACTGTGCAAAGAATTCGACTGAAATGCATGCATACGTTTGAAAAAAGCTTGGATTCAACAAGTCCAGCTCATCAAACTCAACGCGTTAAAGTTAAGAGTCAAAAACCCTTGTCTTGAATGCAAAATAATTGACCATCATCAATCAATCTGATTCATATCTTGAAGACTAAATAAGCATGAATTCTGAATGTTGGTGTTATTTCTTGGCCTTTGCAAACCTGAGGCATCGATATTTCTCACCACTTACGGTTATTTCAAGGGCTCCATCTTGATTATCTTGGTTCGATGCAGTTCCCATCAGCACACTTTTCTCTTTCTCCAGATTTTCTCTTTCAATCTTTAACCTTGCTTCTTGCCTACCAATCTCTGCCTGAATACGCACTCTTTATTAGGACTTATATCACAATTCAGACACAAACAGTAGTATTATGTACAAAACTAACAAAACCAAAATACATGGCACATGCCTAACACCATTTAAGATTAACAATTGTTACTCAGCTCGCCAAAATTACATCATCACAAAAATTGTCAGCTTAAATTATTTCATGCATAAACACAGAAAGTTATCCCAGCAACATAGCAAATTTAGATGTCTATCAAATTTCATGAAAACATCAATCTTGCATAAGGAATGCCTTATGAGCTCATAACCAATAAATAAATAATAAGGACCGACATAATAGACATGAATAAAAGATCACTAACTATGTTCTCAGTGTTAGTTATCAAATATCCTGCACAAATTCTCATAACTCATCTAAGATTTTGGATACACAAATTGAATTAATACACAAACTTAGACCTAGCTATTTTTTCCATTTCACAAACAAAAAACGGTGGATAAAGTACCTCACGACGAGAGAGTTCAGCCTTCCAGGCGGCTTCACGCTCAGCAACTTCACGTTCACGTTCCTCAATATAACTCTGCATCTCTCTTTCCTTCATAATCCTATCTTGTATATCTGCATCAAGAGCTTCCTTAAGCTCCTGCACAAACTTATCTACAACTGCTTTTATCCTCAGAGACATCAAAATACACGCTTCTCTTCGATCAATCACGATTTTTTGATAAGTCGTAAAATTACATTTTCCAATATTCACCACGCCAACACAACATAGACCTGCAAAGTAGAATACTTTTGCTCATTTACTGTTGCTACAAGATTAAGTTTGAAATTTATTGGTTATGGATGTCAGGATGAAAAATGGATCAAACTACTCAATACTCGACTGAAGATTGTGGGTAAAAGTGTGTTTATGCTCGGTTAGTTAACATATCAATAGCAACCTTAGATAAGTTTTAAAGCTCAACTTGATTGATAAAAAAATAACCTAAATTATGGAGCTCGATAATAGTTCAAAGAAATTGAACAACAACTTGTTCAGACTCGTTCGCATTTATACATGGAGGGTTATTTCCACATAGGCGTAACAATTGGCAAAGGGTACAGAAAAATAAACCCAACTCTGGTAAAAACAAATAAAAAGGATATTAAATACAAATTACAAGTGGTCTAATTACAAAATTCAGATGGGAATAGAATACTTACTGGAGCTCAAAATACAAAATATTTTTGTACTTAATATCCGCTTTCAATAAAGAGCCAATCAATGGAGCGTATATACACATAATTTTCGTGGAAACCATACACACGAGGAGCAGCAAAATCAGATTCAAACTGCACTAAGATAGCAAATATATAAAAAAAACCATACCTTTGGAAAGATTAATTGATAACGAAATTGTAATTTTCTATGCTGCGAAAGAAAGATTGGAGAGCGAAACTGAATTAGGAACGTGGAGGGGAAATCAGAAAGACCACAAAATGAATAATAATAAAATTGGATTTGTTCTTGGCTGCAAATTAATTCAATCGTTACGTTTATTTCCTCGCTTTGTCTTTTTGTTACTTTATTATTATTATTATTATTATTATTATTATTTCGTTTTTTTTTTTTTTTTGGAATTTGTGTCGCTTATTATTTTCTTTTTCTTTTTAATTTGTTTCCTTTGGACTTTGGGGTTTGGGCTTTGCTTATTGAACCAGTAAGAATATAATAACATAAAGGTCAGATCATAATTCATAAGTCACTTTTATATTACAATGAAAAGGTAACAAAGAAAACCCTCTTTTATTTGTAATTACAAAAGAAAGACCTTTTTTTTGCATAATATTTCGTAAAACTCACCTCATTTAAAAAAAAAAATTGTCGTTACACTCACTTTTTGTATTTATATAAAAGTTCTTACAATTATATATTTGTAACATTGTATAAAGAACCCCCTTAAGGGGGTAAAGGGATCTGTGTGAAATTTTCCATTTACAGTGATGAAGTTCTTTGAGGTACATAGCAAGAGATGTGTGCATACTGAATTATTTTTATGTATTTTCTTTTATTAAATTTTATATATAATGTATTTTGAACTATGTAACAGGATTAAGATGATGATTTTAATCTGCAACATGAACAGGATTTCTCAAAAGTTGACTCTCTAAACTCTTAACTGCATCACTTCATGTTCATTTTTCAATTCTACCTAGCTACTCCTTATACTACGCATTCTATGATAGATTAGTAAGAAAAAAGAACCAAATAGGCTAATATTCTTGGAAGAAAACAGCCAATTACTACATTATAAATCAAATGTCAAAAAATCCCCAACAGATTGATATGATTCTTGTGGGAAGAAATTATGTTAAATAATTATATTAAACTATCCAAGGCACGTTAAGATTCTAATAATAGCATGGCAATCAGATAAATTTATACAAAAAACTTTTCACCTCAGACGAACAACTCAAAAGTATATTGAGCTATCACTGCCCGTTTATAGTTTGACCCCAATCCCTGCAAACAAGTAAAAGATTGTTACATTCTGCATAAGCAAGAAATCAAAACCGAAAATGTAAAATCGGGCCTTACTCTGTCCTTTACACTTGTTCTCAATTACCAACTTGGACTTTTTCTGCGCTTCAAAAACACACAAGTGAGAAGAAGAATTACAGAATTTCACCTTCCTAGGACAAAATATGACTATTATTATACCTTACCTTGAATGCAACGCTCCATTTCCCACCAACCCATTCTTGGTGAGGCCTCAGACTAAAATGTTGAAATTCAAGCTCCTCATTTGTGGTCCAAAAATATACTGCATATTTTAGACCATCAAGAACTTTGGAAACAAGCCCAACCCACCATCCATCATTATACCATGCATCAACTTCCTCCATCATTTTGAAACGATCAACACGTACAATTTCAGGGGGGCAAGGCCTAATATATGAAGCTAAAGCCTCTTCTCTTAGAAGTTCAGATTCGTCATCTGTTTTCAGAGCTTGATACTCCACCAAATATTTATTACAGGATAGAGAGCAAACTATCGTCGCACTGTACCAAGACCCCTGGTAACCTTCTTCATCACTTTTCACTTCCACCATCATCCCGTCTCGGAAACTTGGCTCTGAAGGGCCGTCAATGTGTTTCCTCTTTGATTTCACCTTATTCGACTTCAAGCTCGCATCAGTGAGACTTATCTGAAATTCAGATATTAACAATTAGAGAAATATCCCTTACTCATGATTGGAGCAATTATATATCAAATGCAAGCAAGAGAACAAAAAAGTTTCATACCTTAGATACTTGAGACCATTTACCATCAACCCATTCTTGATGAGGCCTTAATTTACAATGTTCAAACTCCAACTTATCGCCTCCATATGGAAAATAAACCATGTACTTACAATAATTTAGAACCTGGACAATGTAACCCTCCCACCAACCATCATTATACCAAGCATCAACTCGCTCGAGAGTCTCAAAAGGTTTAACTCGTTGAATAACAGGGGGACAGCACCTGATGCATGAAACATCAACTTCTTCTTTGAGAAGATCAGTCATGTCTTCGGTTTTTAATGTCCTGTACTCCACCAAGAACTTGTTGTTTTCTAGTGGTTTTACAATAGCAGCAATAAACCAGGACCCCTGAAAACCTGGTTCGTCACTTTTGACCTCCACTAAAGTTCCTTCATTGAATTTTGGTTCCGATAGTGTTTTCTTAAACTTTATCCTTAGTATCAATCCCTTCGGTTTCGCCTCTGACTCAGATGACTTGTTCTGCAGTTTTATAGTATCTTCAAATCAAACAGTAAACAAATACAAAAACTAAAACAATAGAGATCACTAGAGCGCACCAAATTTCAGAAAATTAACAGCTCATGATGATTGGTCGCATGGGACAGTTCGCACAAAAAAAGGTACTTGTATGGTTAGTCACTAACTCACCACGCAGAAAAGATAGTTAAAGAACAAACATCTCTCTCGTACAAGTTAAATGGATACCGGAAGAGAACCCATTTTCACAAGTAGTACATTGAGCTAATCAATCAAGACACTCAAAAGGAATCCTGTGTCAATATTATACCCAAATTATCTTTCGACTGTGTGTCTTAAAGTCCAGATGAGTATTTCTACTATTGTTTATAACGTCTGTCTTTCGGGGTATTAATATAATAGAGTTAACTTACTGTGTCAAATCACCATAAACATGCAGATAATGAACCAGAATATTAGCGATCTTAGTTATTTATGCTACCCATATAATAATATGTTTATCTCTAATCCTACCTTCTAATAGCTCAAACCAAAAACCAGAGACACTGGATAACAAAGTCAATATTGGATAACAAAACTGCACATGAAAATAACAAGCTAACATTTTCGCGCTCGCCGGCAGCGACTTAAAAAACACACCTGAAGCACCTCGTGCTGCCGGAAAGGTGGCGCCCACGCACCGTCGTTCCATTGCCTAACAGGTCTCAGCTCCCACTGTTCCACCTCACCAACACAACTCTTACCCGGATCACCGCATTCAAACGCCAATTTGTACCTAGAATTCTCTAAAATCTCCACAATTACACCTTTTCTCCACCCCTTTCTCTCTTTACATAAGCCCTCTACTGTTTCCCCAACCTTGAAATACATGTGAAGCTCGAGCGGCGGCGGCGGCCTGACGTCAGTGGAGGCGACGCAATCAGTACGATCGTCGGTTTGAGTTAGGGTTTCTTCGTATTGGACGTGGATTTTGTCGAGTGAGGAGTAGAGGAAGGTGGCTGGGCACCATGTTACGGCGTCATTTCGGTTGCAGACCTCGATTTTATCGCCTTTAGTGAAGAATTTTGACGGCATTTGTGAGGGCGAGAGAGGGCTGCGAGTGGAGAAGAAAGGTGGTGGTCGTACTGAAATTGAAGTAAAATTGGAGAGAACTGTAGGGAAAAGAATAAGAGAGTTTCAGTCAGTCAACCTATAGACTATAGTACGTTCTAAACACCACCGAATCACAACAATAAAAGTGGTAGAGTTGGTAAGGGCATGTGAATGTTGTGGCCTTGGTCACGGGTTCGAATCCTGATGAGGGAATGTCTATTTGCTTTCTCTACTGTGAGCCTGTCAACTATGGGCAACTTAGGCTGGTTTACCTCTCTTGTGTGGTTTGCAGGCTATTGCACAAGAGCGGGGTTTACCCTCTCTTGTGTGGTTTGCAGGCTATTGCACAAGAGCGGGGTTTACCCAGTGCGCACCTAACGGTAGCGGCTGCGGGTTCCCTTGTCATAAAAAAAAAATAAAAGTTTTATGATGATTATTGAAATGAAAGCTGAATGAGTAAAGCATTTTGAACATCTTTTCTACTAATTACAATTACAAGATTAAGTGAAATATTTATCATAGTTTAGGATTTATACTAATTACAAGATAAATATAACTCATTTATCATTACTTGTATTTTTTAGTACACGGACCAATCAGAACGAGAAACCTATTCAATTCTCAGGGATTGTATCAGATATTATTATATCAATTTTGGTATTACTTCCTAGTTCCTAATTCCTATATGAATATATAGTAATTAGTAACTAATGGATTGATTACTTTCTTATGACGATTCCAATTTTCCAAAACTACTATTATCAGCCCATTTTGGTTGCACCATTTGGGCCAAAAAAATGTCCCACACAAGCCCGCCCAAATAACAGCCCAATTATCAAATTGGGGCCATAAATGAAAACCTACCCATGTGAATAAAAATGTAATAAATAATAATAATAATAATAATAATAATAGAAAAGGTGGTCCTGAAATATGGTTCCTTTGAGTTCACAGAAGAGAGTATGTTATAATGATTACTTGTTCAGAGTCTGAAAACAACTGTTCATGGAGTGAGAGTCAATTGCAGTGACACATCATTTTCAGAATAAATTCTTTGATCCAAAATTCATTTATTTGTTCTGGGCTGGGCTGGGCTGGGTTGTCAGATTAATTGCTAATTTTTAATTCAATGACCCATTTTTGGAAGCATTCAATTTTCACTATATAATTTGGGGGTTTTCTAGTGCATAAAATCAATGGGCTCCATTCAAGAAATTCCAATTGAAGTCTACTCTGGTCAAAGTTTTTGGATTATAAAATAACTAATAGAGATTATGTGTTTTATAAATAGGATTAGGTTACAATGCAAGAGCAAGACATTTTAGCTTAATTTATCAGAGTTTGTTCCACTCATTAACTATGTATATAATGTGAAGTATATAAAATTACTTTTGTTAATATATATACATTTTGTGATTATATCGATATTTAAAATTTAGAGAGCTTTTATCCAATAAGTGAAACCATTTAATAAATTTCTTGTGATCCTAAAATGGTAGATAAGACATTGAATGGCCAAAAGATAGGCAAACGTTGCACCTTTACGATTACTAAATTGAGCATACAACTTCTTTTCATACTCTTAGCCTTAGGTCAGTTGTAGTTATAGGTCTTTTTTCAATTGAAAGTTACACTCTCCTACTCCTACTCATAATTATGCATTCATTATACATTGCCCATGTTATGTGTTACATGAAGAAAATATTTTATTCTAATAATTTCAATTGTTCCGAAATTAAATTTCTAATATTTTTGTGGACAATTTACTAAGACCATCATTATGGAATATATTTTATTATAAATTTTTATGATCACCTTTAAAAAAGAAAGATTTTTATGAATTTTAGTTTACTAGTAATTTTTGATTTGGGTGTTTGTTGAAAGACATCTCACATCGAGCATGGCCGATTGTTTGTTAATTGGTAGGTCAGTTGAACAAAAGACATTAATGAGAGACAAAAGGGATAAAAAGGCCTTTCACATTAAATCAGCAACAAATTAATCAATGCCACCGTCAAAGGTTTTGGAAGATCTAAAAACCATTTAATTTGAATAATTTCCATCTTTAAATGAAGAAATGGTATGTATCTTAAGAACGTACAAAGATACAAATAGTAACAAGCCAATGCAATAAAATGAAATTAAATATTATTATCCTGTCTTAGGAAAGTGTGATATATAAATGGTGCCATTTCCCACACCCTTAATTCCCTCACAAACCCAAAATTTTATATGTCAAATTAAACACTAGAAACAAGTAGTAAATTATTAGTTAATAAATAACTCCAACATTGTTTACAATTACTCTTACCTAGACCTAGACCTAGATTTTATAATCTTATTCTTGTTTTCTTTCCTTTTCCCAAGTTATCCATTAATTTAATATATATATCAAAACCCCTACCAATTAGACCAATTTTGTTGAATTTTAGTGAACTCGATAATGAAGGTAAATGGTAAATAAAATCAATTTCGTAATAAGTGTTGTATTTTTACTGCGGCCGGCCGGGCAGGCACGAGGTGAATGGAAGTGGGGCCACATCATTCTTTTTGGGCCTGTCACAGTCAGGACGGCCCACTTCTTGTCCATAAAAAGCCCATTCTCTCCCTCTTCACTTTCTTCATTCATTCACTTTTTATTTCATGGGGGATAGAGAAAAGCTTCCAGCCAGCCTGCATTTTCCACAACTACTGCTACTACTACTACTACTAGGTATGTTATGTTATGTTATGTAAACATTTCATACTTGCAACATAATAATAATAATAATAATATTCATAAATTGTAATATCCATTTAATTTGTGCAGTCTATTATGAATTTCATGGAGGTGGAAGACTTGATCAACAAGAGAAAAATGTTGTTACTAAGATGATTGACGGCCTCCAATCCATATCTTCATCTTAAATCGGTGCTATCCTACCTGAGCTTTTTATACAACCCCTTTTTTTTGTTTTTTGACTTGTTGCCCTTTATTTTTCACCCTTTTCGTGTCTTCTTGACCTTGTAAGACCTTTTCTTGACCTTGTAAGACCCTCAATCTCCTCTTCGTTTTCTATTCTCCGTTTTATTTTGGATATCGAAATTATCCAATTTTTTTCTCCGTTCCCATCCAACTCATGTTCTCCTTCCTTGTCTATCCCTCCTGAGCTAGAGTTACTAAAACTCTGTGTACAGTAAATATTGTTGTGTAGGGCCATGAATTTTAAACATAATATAGTGATGGTGTGAAGTTTAGGCCCTTAGAATTTCCTTGTTTTATATGTTTTTGAGCTAAAAAGTAGTATGAGAATAAATATTGTTGCAGTCTTTCTTCTGTTCATAAAGTTGTTCTCGTGACTGCTTTCATACCAATTGTTTGTACAACTTATAATAATAATAATAATATTGAATCCAAATTTGTGTTTTAATCCCCACCACCACCCTTTGGAAAACTGAACTAAAAATCACAATCAGCTTTTGGATCTGAAGTACTGAGAATCATATAATTCTTTTTATTGAGTGAAAGTGATTATTATTAGTAGAAAGACTTTTTATATGCTTTCTTGATACTGCTTGTATTTTTAGGCATGTATTGTACCCTTTACTTTCTTCTTGTATTGTATTACATTCATTTCATGGCTCTGAATTAATTAGAAAAAGTACACCGTTATTGAAGTGAGTGTTAATATATATTTGAAAATAACACAATTCAAGTATTCATCAACCTCAATGAATAGATATGAATTAATAGTTTGGTTTTAATCATGTAGCCATAAACCATATACATGAGAGTGTTGAAAATGAATCTACATAGACTTTTAGAGAGTTGAATATTCCATGAAAACAGGGTCAATGAAATTGTACCTAGAAAATAAAATTGTATGAGACTGAAATGAAAAGTGATTCTGAAAATAGGGGACCCTGTTGTTATCTTCAGTTTCTGAGCATTTCCTGAAAATACAGCTTAGCTTTGAGATTTGTATTTTCATAAGTGTTTGGATGGAGAGAATTTTCAAGCACATAATGATGTTGTCCCCAAGTTGGAGCTAGACTGTAATAATTTGGGTCATATGGTAATTGGTAAGAAGATATATATATATTTTAGACAGCATTTGGGTCCATTTATATTACATCTTTAGGTAACATAGTAACATGGCCTCTTCATTACGACTTTTTACATCACACTTTTTATTGGTCCTCAATAATGCCTTGATCAATATTTTTTACTGTACTTACACTTTTAGAAATCCTTCTTTATCACTAAGGGACCATAAAAAAGAAAAAAAAATAAATTCTTTTTGACCTCTCATCTTTGTCACCAATAGAATATTCAGAATACTCATCAACTTGCCAATATAAATTATTAGAAATGTCATTTTCCTTTAATTCCAATTATGCTGACATGTTTTCAACAAAACATATAATTTCCTTCATTTACGGAGACTAGATATCGTGATATATTAGTTTGGTGAAGAAAATAATGAGGCCATTTAACTTAAATGTACGTATATATATATATTATCCAATAAAACATCCATATGCATACATACATACATACATGATACATGTGTGTATTTTATACACTTGATATATGCAACCAAAAGCTTCAAGTTTACAATCTGAAATTAAGCCCTTTGTGGTTCTCATTCCTTTTATCCTCATGGCCCATCCAATATTCTGTATGGCCCAATTTAGAAGACATCTGAATGTATATGGGCCTAGCAATTTTGTGAGATTTAGTTAGCCCAAACGTTGATATCAAGTTATAAGCATTAAATATTGTAATCACGATCTCATCAGAAATATAGTGAATATCCTAGTTTGTCAGCGCCACCAGACGTAGTCAAAATTCTTTTAACGAACTGGGTAAACAATTTATGTGTTCTTTTATTATTTTTTTCTTTCGTGTGTTTATTCATAGACAAGATATTCCTAACACTCCTTAAATATCTTTCTATACAATTAAGCACGCCTTAATAATTTGTTGTCTTCACATTAATGCATCTTTTCCATAGTGGTTTTAAACATTCAATTAAATTTCCCGCATGATTAAGAACTATATAGTCTTGAAAGTAATTTTTGTAATTAATTCAACTTTGACAAGTTCCATGTTGTCATTATCTCCTTGATATTTACTTGTTTGAACTACTATTTCTTCGACACGATTAATGATGGAACCTAGCTATATAAATTGTAATTGTACTTTGTTTTAGTGACTAATAAGGGAGTTGGTCATGTCATGGGCTATCATCTAATTAGTCATGTCGATTAATTTAAATTCCTAAAAAAAAAAAATCCCAACTGTCATCCATTTAAAGAGTAATGTGGGCTTAGTCAATTCTATCTAAACTTTACCCTTGAAAGTTGCCCTTATGACTAATAGCTAGCATTTAAGCAAAAGGTTTATAATTAAATATTTTGTGGAAGATATGTTCATATTTTACATGAAAGGACGTATAAATAAATTCGGACTAGCAAATAAGAACATATAGAAAAGGAATTTAGAATGGGTGGTATGAATGAAACATACATAAATTAATTATATGATATGATATGATGTGACATATCTACTTGTTAACAACAAAAGAAAAGACTTGTACAAATACTCTCCATAATTGCTCATAACTTCTATCCTCTAATTAATGATTAAGTTGAATAGCTAGTCTAGCACGTTTTAATAATAATACAATTATTAAAATTAAAAGTGAGGGCTTTATGGTCTTATCAATGGATAGACCCATTGTGCAACACAATGGAATGCTCAACAGTTGTTAGACAATTGGAGGTTTTGGGTGAGGACCCTTCTCAGGACATTATTTATTTATGGGCTTATATATATATATATATATATATATATATATATATATTATTACTTAACGACAGAGAAATTGCTGTCACGGCTGAAACGGAGAACAAATTGTGGCCCTCCCCCCTAAATGCATATACTTTCTCAATTTAAATCAACATTACAACGTATATGATGTGAGATGTTTTCTTGTACCAACAATCCATTTAGTCTCAAATCAAAATATGAATATAATTTTTGTTTCCTATAACATTATTGCTGATTGTATTTCCACAGTTCAAACTTTGAAGAAATGAAACTTACGAACAAAAGACTAATTCTACCAAAAATATAAAGTCCTATATATATATATGTATGCATGGGAACTATCAGATAATTGAATGTTAATTTATTTAAATATAAAGCAATGGTTTTTCGCAATTTATTAAGCAAAACAAGACTCCTAATCGTTGCTTAAGAGCAAAGTCAATTAAATTAAAGTCCATAAAAGAAAACAAGACATAAAAAACCAGCCAGGGTCAACGTTCTTTGCTGACATAAGTGTGCTACTAGCTAGCACTTCTCACCCTAAAAAGGAAAACAAAAAGAAAATTTATTATAAAAACCGTAATCTTTTTTATTGGATTAAAAAAAAAAAAAAAAAAAAAAACTTAAATTCATATATCTATATAACCCCCCACATCAACTTCTTATTCAACATCTCCAATATTCTCTTCCTACTCCACTTTCAACATTCATTTCCATAATTAATTTCACACCCCAAAAGAACAATGGTTTTGGTCTCTCCAAATGCAATGAAAATAGAGAAAATAAGAGATGATATTGAAATACCTATAATAGACCTTCACTGTAATAGAACAGAAGCTTCAAAAGTCATTGTAAAAGCTTGCGAAGAATATGGTTTCTTCAAAGTTATCAACCATGGCGTTCCACAACAAATTATTACCAGCATGGAAAAAGAAGCACAAGACTTTTTCTCCAAACCCGGGTCCGAAAAACAGCGGGTGGGGCCCGCTAACCCTTATGGTTATGGGTTTAAGAATATAGGGTTGAATGGTGATATGGGTGAAGTTGAGTACCTTCTTCTACAAACAAAACCCCCATTCATTCCGTCTAACTATATTTCAACTCATCCAAATAACTTCAGGTATTAATCATGATTTCAATTTTCTATCTTGTTTGTGGTTTAGGGTCTTATATAAGTTCTAAAATTGTTGTGTGTTGTTCATAGGGCATGTTTTTCAATTAATATTAATATATGACATGATTTTGCTAGAATAGATATGGTTGCATTAAATATATGATAGGTCATGCAAGAAATACTTTTAGTATTAGGCTTGTCTTCATTTTGAAGTAAACTAGCCTTTTGTATTGTAGTCCAGTACAGACTACTCAACTATTCCAGTATGGTCCTTAAGATTATGTATCCATTTCCCTTCAAGTTCTTTTAGTACAATTTTACACTTATTGAACTATAGAATAGAACAAATCAACAAATTTTTGTTAAACTTTGCTACTATTGGTTAAGTACGTAGTTGTCTCAATTTAGGTCAATCACAATTCACAACTATATATTAAGTAATATATTGACGAATATTAATAATATATAGATAATTATGATTATATCAATCAGCTTGACTAAGTCTTAAAACACATACGTCATACTATCAAAAGCACTAGATATCATCTTTCCATAGCGAGCTAGTATCGATAATTTTGCTAGTCATATTTCGGCGCCCACATCAAACGACGTTGAATTTTGCTAGGTATTTTGTGTGAATTTCAATCATATGTTTCATTTAGCGTATATATATATATATATATTATTCACACTTAACCATATATTTAAAAAACCATTTTATATGTTAATTAGTATGATTATTAGGTGTGGAATAAAAAGATTTAATACAAAACAAAAAAATATTATTGAGCTAGGTAGCTGTTTGTATTAGGAGACAAGTTTTTGAAGTACGTACAGTTGAAGAGTCATATTGTTTAGCTTATTTCATCTTTATTCAGAAATCCACCTCACTCTCCTCCCTTTGAGATCAAGGGATCATCATGTCTTGTTTCATTATTTTTGGCAGTCCCTTTGCCTAGGAAGCAAGTAATTAAATTAATTATTTCCCATTTTTACAATATATATTGTCTAGACCTATTTTAACGTTTTTGATTTACATCTTTTGTAAGTGTTTTTAGTTTAGGAGATATATGTAAACAAATTTATGATCATTTCTCGAGAATATAAAACGTGGATGGTGTTTGAAATAAGATGCCTAATTGTATATATATATATATATATATATATATATATATATATATATTCTCCTTTTCTTATAATATAAAAAGGCTACTTTAGATTTACCCTTGAATTCATGACTTCCCAGTTGTGAGCACATTACTTGTTCATTATTGGTGGATTAATAAATTAGTTCAAATGCTAATTATTTGTTTTGTTTAATTTAAGAAATGAACATGGTATTATTATAGCTAGGCCACATTTCACATGGATTTTATGGTACTCCAATAAGGTTACTTCCTCGATATGAATGATTTAGGTTAAACTTTGTCAAGATCGAAGACTAATCTATCATTTGAAAATTGACAACGATTAAGTATATAGTCATATTTAATTGGTAATTGTTGTGGCCCTCTAATCACAAAAAACCATATGTAGATTATAAAAATTAAAGCTAATGACCAAGTCTTAAAGTGACAACTTTGAGATAATATTTTTCTATTTTAGGAGACAATAATTGGTCGTTGTTGTCAACATAGAAACTATTCTAGAGCTTATTAATTTCAATGGAAAGGTACTCAAAAGATTAATAATCACTTGCCTTTGTATATCCTCTACAATGACAGATTATCTGGAAAGAATATTATAAGATAATTATTTTTCTTCAAAGTTGAAATACTCATTTCTTAAATATGGAAGCTTCGAATTTTTTTCTATGTTTTTTATAGTAAAAGAAGATAAACCCTATTCAAATTTTGACATCTGAATATTAATTAATTTATAGTTTCCTAAGCATTTCCTTAATTTAGCAGTCTTTGTATAGTACCAATAATCTATTTTGACTTGACCATATATATATATATTAAAACTGGAGGTATAGGTATAGCTGTCTTACTGAAGCAGTGAGTACTCAGAACGTGAATTTAGGGTTTTAGATATACAGATGCATTAATTTCATTTGAACTGTAGAAATGGATAGAAAAGATGATACAGAAGGAGAGAGTGACAAGTCAAATCAACCATAATAAGAAATTAAACTAATAAACAGTTGAAGATGAGATCTAGCTGTACTGCTGCTTCATAATATTGATAATGATGATGATGAGTGCAGGTATGCAGTGAGTAGCTATGTAGAAGCAGTTAGGGAGTTGGCATGTGAAATATTGGATCTGATGGGAGAAGGGTTGGGGATTGCTGCTTCTGATCATGTGTTGAGTGGGCTAATCAGGGACGTTGATAGTGACTCTCTTCTGAGGCTGAATCACTATCCACCGTCGTCTGATCATGATCACATCATCAACAAGATTGGGTTTGGTGAGCATACTGACCCTCAGATCTTAACCCTACTTAGATCCAACGCTGTTGAGGGTCTTCAAATATCTGTGGAGGATGGGGTATGGATCCCAGTCAACCCACATCCCGACTCAGCCTTTTGCGTTAATGTGGGTGACGTCTTACAGGTGGGTCCCATCTCCTCAATCATCTTAGTATATAATACATACACCAATTGGCAATTACCATGCATGCATAAACGTACAAATTCACATTAAATGCTGGAACTGAAACTGAAATAAATTGGCTGCTGATCATCAGGTAATGACAAATGGAAGGTTTTTGAGTGTAAGGCACAGAGCGGTGGTTAACACGTACAAGTCAAGAACGTCCATGGCGTATTTTGCTGCTCCATCCCTCCACGCCACCATAACTAGTTGCCTCCTGCAGCAGGCGCCACTGTACAAAAGCTTCACTTGGGCTCAATATAAGACTGCTACTTATTCCAAAACATTAGGGGATCATACCCGTCTTAATCTTTTTAAACTACCCTAGCTAGCTAATTCCATATATAGATCATTCATTCTCTTTTATTAATTTACATATATATATATATATATTGTATTATCAACTGGGCTGAAATCACGCTAATCTTGAATGTTGTTGAGCTAATTAAACAAAGCCCATTAATTGTTAGACCAGTTTCCTTATTTACGTATATAAGTGAATTTCAAACCGGCCCAA
Organism: Verbascum thapsus; assembly: GCA_963669365.1. Classification (NCBI taxonomy): domain Eukaryota; kingdom Viridiplantae; phylum Streptophyta; class Magnoliopsida; order Lamiales; family Scrophulariaceae; genus Verbascum; species Verbascum thapsus. Next base: position 169,221 of record OY770114.1, on the reverse strand, counting down.
TCTCTCCATCCACGTTAAGAAATGGGCCAATAAGAATGGACCCTACCTCACACTAGCAACTTGCATGTTCCAATACACATGAGAAATAAAATTAATATATTCAGCATTATCCACAAATTAAATAAATATTACAGAATATATAATATCTACTTTCAGAAAATATTTTAGTCAAATTCCACGCTGAATGCAAACTATATATAGACGTAAGCAATGATAGCATTAGTGAGACCACATTCCCCTAATAATCTTTTTTACTCTAATTAATTATTTACTTATCTTCCTCCTACCCGTGTTTTTTTTTTCAAGCTTAATATTATATATATAATAATTCAAATGCAGTCAAGGGATTAGGCTGCTAAGAGCATTACAGCTCCTACTAATTTATTGAATGCCAAAATCCAAGAACTCGTCTCTCTATGTGGGGGTTTCTTGAGTCGGATATGTAATTATACTAGTGATTAAGTCTACTAATAAAACAATTAAGCTATATAAAAAATAGCCCATTTGCTGTTGAACAATCCACTAATTAGTTATATATTATAGTTGACTGAATTACGACTATTAAAATAAAATATGGCTTTGACTTAATTTGAAATTATGCAGACATTGGTTTGGGAAGTTCTAGAGGATTACAATATATAATTATTTCAATAGACATTAAATAAGTAGAAAAGAAGAGAGGGTTTACATACAATATTGGCATGCATTAATTCTAGTTAGTTAGTCAAAGATTAGTTTTAAAGACGTAGGGATGAGGTTGATTATGTATACTAAAAAGCAGCTAATAGTAGAATGCAATGAGTAGCATTTGCATAATTTGTTACGCCTAGCCAAAACATTCTCCACAAATTAATAAAGATGATGATTCCAAAAGATTAATTAGATATCACGTACGTAAAGCAAGCAAATGATTTATGGATGGGATTTAATGATGAAAATGCACCATTCATGTGATTAGCTAGGTTTACAAATTAAACAAACAACTTACAAACAACAGCTTCTCATGCACATGCATCAGTAATTGGAGTACTGCTTAATTCCGTCTAGGAAGCCCTAATAATAATAATAATAATAATAATAATAATAATAATAATAGAATTTGAATATTGGAGGAATGGTGACGTGGAAGCTCTTCAGTTTTAGGACCACTTCTTCTGGTGACTTCTCTCCACGCCTACAAGTTATTCCCGCCCGCGGCCGCCACCCTCCTCTTTCTCTCTCTCTACGATACATATATACATATATATTATGTATTTCATCACGTATTATATATATTTGTACTTGTATTCTTGCAAATGCATTTCTCCTTTTGTTAAATGTATTTGTCAACCCTTCAGTTTCAATTCTCCAATTGCAACTCAATTTATATTCCAGTTTTAAAACGTAAAATTTCAAATATTGAATTACTAGACACATCTTGATCAAATATTCATGTCTAGTTTAAAGGATTCAATACAATTATGTCCGTACAATGGAGTTAATTAGTTGATTGGTGTTTAAGGGATAACTGGGGGAGGGGCCGGGATTAATATATTGTTAATGGTAAACTTGACGTGGCGGGTTTTGAATATTAACACGAACGATAGATAAGAATAAGATCACAGCTAGTATTAATGGGTGACTTTAAAATAGTGATTTTACTATATATAATAAAATATTCCATTCCATGGCTCTAAATCATTGGTGTATCACTTTATTTCCTTAATCTAGAACTACTAAAATGATGGGGGGAGGGCTTTAATCTGGTTCAGGCCCCAATGGCTATGTTTCGGAAATTCCACAACTATATAAAATAACAAGCAACAATGACATTTTAAGTAAAGATATTAGTGGAATCAATTATTATGCACATTAATTATATAATATATATGTTACGTACATTTACATCACTATAATTTCCAAAAGTTATTATTTCATTTCAATTTGTTCAACATGATCAATCACATTTTATTCTTAAAGAGATGAAAATTAGTAACGGCTATGTACAATAATTATATGCAATTCCAATAAATGGTATTAAAAACCATGATCAAAGTTGCATTTTCTTCTTTTAATCCCCACAAACTACAATTTACAGAACCAAACTAAAAAAGAAAAAGAAGTTAAGAATACAAACACAAAATTAGTATATATCTAAAACTAAAAATCTGCATGTTCCCCGCGGCCCCCTCCATAAATCCTATAAATAATTAACCAGCTGATTTCTGGGGTTTCAGTTTCTGCTTGATTATTCAATTCCCTAATATATATTAAAAAAAAAAAAAAAGACACACATATATATATTCTTTATTAAACATTGTTGTCAAACTGCTGGTGTAAGAACCACATATCATCAACATCCCACAAACTCCCGGTTACATCTCCACCGTCCATCCAGTTACCCATAAAATCGAACCCAGCTGTTTGGTTAAAGTAACCAGCTACAGGGCTTGTTAAAGATTGATCAGTAGCATTTGAAAGTTGATTAGAAGCAGCTGGATAATTATAATCTTGATTATTAACTGTATAGTTATCCGTCAAATCAGATGCCGGCGTCCCAAAAGATTCCGATGAAGCGCCACCGCCGCTTGAGTTAGGCTGTATAGTTTGAGCTGATGAGCCCATATCCAAACTGGCGGCAGCGGCGGCGGCTTGGATTCTTTCGACTAATCTTGGCATCCAGAGATAACGCATGGTGTCCTTGAATTGCTTGCTGTTCACGTCACATCTTAGCTGCTTAGCATGCTTCTGAACCCTTGTTCGCCAGTAGTTTTTTATTTCATTGTCTGTTCTGCCCGGTAAGTGTTGTGCTATTTTCGACCATCTAGTATATTTATATATAATTAGAAGATCTACAATTATATATATATATATACATATATATGTCTGTGTATGTACCTATTTCCCCAACGAGAATGGAGTTCAAGAATCAAGAGCTGTTCTTCGAGAGTTATATTGCCACGACGCACATCAGGGCGTAAATAGTTCAACCATCTTAATCTGCAACTCTTTCCAGTTCTCTTTAGGCCTGCAGTCATCACATTCATCATGTTCATTTAATTTGAAAAACAAGATTTTAGCCCTTCAAATGGTAAAGTTTCAAACGTAATTAATTTCCTAATTAGTTTCTATCTCTTGTTTATATATTATATTCTGAAATAGGAAATTAGATGAAAAAAGATTAAGAATAATTAATTACCGGCACAACGTGCAAGAGAGTTCCATCGGCCTTCTCCATGATGAGCTATGTAGTTGATGAGAGTAAAGTCTTCATCAACAGTCCATGGACCTCTTCTAAGCTCCATTTCTTCTTCACTAATAATATGTTGATCCATGTTTTCTATTGATTGTTTTTGATGGGATGTTGAAAGATATTTCGATATATAAATATATAGATACAGATGCCGACGATATATATTTGAGGGGAAAGTGGGGGTGGAGTAATACAAGAAGATTGGGGGGGGGGGGGTCTTTATATAGATTTGAAAATGGTGGCATGTGAAGAAAGGGAAGGGAAGGGAATTGTGCTAATTAACAAAGCCGCAATAGGAACTAACTAGGCTATTTTAATTAAAATTGTTTCTTCATTAATTCTTTAATAATTAATTTTGCACAACTTTGTTTGTAAGCCATAAAATAATAATATTATTGTTAGCGAGTGAGGGCTTTCAAGTTTGACACTTTGACTTTCTTCGTGTGGAAATGTGGCTTTTTTAAAATTTTATTTTTCTACTTCTTTGTCCAATCAACTTGTCATGGAATTTTTGACTTTGTTACTTCAAAGATTTGCTAAATTTCCACAATAGAGAATTTATTTTTATTAATAAACCGACGACGTTTAATTTGAGATTAGACAATTAATACACAATATGTGTTTAAAGATTTCTCATATTGATGGTAATATTGGAGTACATGCATGCATGGTCTTCTATATATTTCCCATATAAATGTCGTATGTCATTTACAAAACATTCCACAAAGTTTATTTCGTGAGAACTTTTATGTTATCGAATTATATACATACTCGTCGTGGTAATACATGCCTTCTTCAACTTTGAGAAAATATTTGTTTGCACTTACCCCTACCACCAAAGTTTAAAAGTACCAAAATTTGCCCCATTTTTGTTGTATTATTGTCCCTTTGGGAGATATAGTTGAAATAATTGGAAGAAAAAAAATTGTAAGTATTTCTTAATTTTAGACTTTTAGCTCGTACGTTCTTCTTTTTAAAAGAATAATAACTAAGCCACTCCTCTCTATTGATATCGACAGTCACCTTTTAAGTGTTAATGTATTTGATGTAGCTGCACTACTTAATATGCATTAATGTTCAACGTGTGTGTACAATATTAATATTAAATATTAATGGTTTTTAGGGATTATTCTTCTAAAGTTTTTGAAGGATTAATTTACTTGTGACAATACCCTGCTATGTAGGTACAACAATTTATAATATTATGATCCTTCTTTTCATAGCATTTATACTATATATTATTATTAAAATATGAAAGATGCATATATAATTTGCAATTTGTTCTTTGATATCCCTTTATAATATATCCCCCATTAATCAACAAATGAAATGTGAATACTAAGTGTAAATTACTATATCTCTTGAATAAGAAACTACCTACTGTGGTAACTCTTGCAGTATACTGCTATTTCTTGAAATAAATGTAAAATGCTACTGAGTGTAAATAAATATAGGCTCATGCTGATCTAAAGAAATATCGTATAAAGTTACTTAAATATAATATTAATGAAAAGAATAAATGTAGCCGATGCCCTTCGATGCTTGATCAATAACTATATACTTAAAGCCCACTCTATCTATCCAATTATGTACCACAAGTTTATTTAATTTAATCTTCAGTTTTAAGAGTATGATCTAGCTATTTAAACAAATGAGGACCACATGCAGATTGAGAGTAGCCAGCCTCCATCCTCATTTATTAATTTATGATGATCTAAATATATTCTTTAATCAACAATATATATTTATATGTAACCTATTCCATAAGTCAGAAGAGATTACGAATCTTTATATATTTCATGTACAGCTGAAAATTGGAATACGTAGTGGGATGTGGATCACGTACGTGTTTATTATAATTAATAATTAGTATATGTTTTCTGAAAATTCAATTGCAATGCACTTGGCTACGCAATATATTCTATAAATTAATCTCAATTATCATTAACACCTCTTCTCTGTCTTTTATGATCCTTTTAGCAGGGGACATGACATCTTTTCTTTTTTTATTTTCGTGTGTGTTATTCTTATTTTCCTTTCACCTAAATATGATTTTATTTATAAAAAAAAGGTCAGGGGTATCAAAAAAGCATAACCTAGTTGCATCCAGTGCTATATAATATAGTAAATTAATCATTAAAAGATAAGATCAAAAAGAACCCATTTAACCTTTCGATGATATATGCACTAAGTTCTAAAAATTATGTTAATGTTCAAAACATTCCTTAGTGTCCAGTTATTCGTTATAATCTGATAATAACTCCAAAATACCTACTAAGTAAATTATAAGAACTTATATGATGTTTTTTTTAAAATAATATATTGATCTTGCAATATAAAAACTTGCCACGGTATTGATACTACTCACCTAATCGAGTTTATGCCGATTACATTCTTGCAATCATAATTATATGTAAAGTTATTCCAACTTAGATTCATATTCTTGCATTTTTTTTATAGTATCTCCATCCATGTTCTTGAGAATATATATGTGGAATAATGTCACAAATAATTCCAAAATAATAGATTTTCAGTTGCACTCAATTATGTCGACGTTGATCTGATTCATGAACTCAATTATGACACACAACCAATTTAAATTATATTTTGTTTGTTTCAATTCAATAAATATAACTATTCAATAGACATAACAAAAACATATTTATTCCCAAATTGTCAATAGACAATATCGTCGACCTGACAGAGAGTGATGCTTCAAAATAGTTAAATTTATATTAGTTGGATATATATATATATATATATAAATAGATAGTGATATTATAATTAAGTAGCTAGTATGAAATTATTTAGTAGGAAGAAAGAATTAACAAGTAGCAATAATGATGGTTTTCTAGAAAAACTTTACTCCCCAAAAGGAGACTGGTTGGTGAAAAGCATAGCGAGAATATATGTACACGATCACTCTTCTTCCCCATTGGTCCATTTTGCAATATAAAAGCTCTTTTTTTTTTTTATTTTTTTTATTTCTATCTCATTTTCATCAATATTATATTCTACTTTCTTGTTGCAATTGCTTTTGTCTTACTCACTATTATAACTTATAATAATTAGATTATATTCATTGGATCAAGATAAAAGTTTTATATATTTTGGAATTGTTTTTGTTTAATTCAGTTCGAGCTCAAATAAATTTTTATATGATCAAACATGGACTAAGTATTCAAGTAATTAACGAATTGTAAAGGGTGTTCCAGTTTTATTTGATTATTATTATTATTATATAGGAATATTAGTATTGTAAGACACGTCTAATTCACTTTTGGTGTTACACTTTTTCAAAGTAATATTTGCGATATTAAATCATTTTTTTTTTGTCAATTATAAGATTATCTTTAGTTGATTAACAATTAAAGTTACATATATGTTAGTTTTAACATTTAAAGTTATTGATTTTATTCAATTTAGAGAAAAGGATTCTGATCAAAATGGTTAAACGCAGTTGTGTGTAAATTAATTAACATTCTATAAATAATCTTAACAGTGTTACGCATTTGAAAAGATTAGGGGGACCGCGTACATATACGTGCAGTACTGTTAATCAAAGTTGAAGTTAAACAAAATACAGTAGAAACTCTATAAATTAATACTCTTGGGACAACCAAAATTTATTAATTAAAAGAGTTATTAATTAATCGATAAATTAATAATTATTAATTTATACATTAATTAATATTTTATTAATTTATAATGAAATATTCAATTTACAAACACCATTCAAACTTTTACTTAATTATAGTACCATGCATGTACAATAATTAAAAAATATTTTTTATATAAATACAAGATAATAATGCTAACACAAATAAATCATACACATACGACATGCCTTCTAATCTTAAAGGTGTGAAAAAAACAATAATGACCGACAAGATTCGAATAGCATTATGCAAGCACAACAAGGATAATCCAAGTTTCACTCAAAAGCAATTGTAAGAATGAATGTTAGCAATTATGCAAACACAATAAGGATAATTCAAGGACAATTGCAAACTGATTTGCAAGGTGAAATTGATTTCAACAAAAAAACAAAAGACAATTGAATCATTTTTCAAAAAAAATAATATATCATTCATGTAATATGTAGTATATAAGGAATTATTAATTTATATTTTATATGGGACCTATAGAAATTATCAAAAATGTATTATCTTATAATTTTAGCGAATTATTAATTTAGCACCCTATCCCCGAGTCGGGACCGACCAAAAATATTATCTTAGAGAGTTTATTAATTAATCGAGTATTAATTTATCGAGTTTCTACTGTAGTAGTAATTAAGAAAGGTTTAAGTTAGTAATATTCTTCTTTTATTATTCTCATATGAAGCGTCTTTGACCAAAATTTATGATGCCACTTTATTAAATCTTACAATATCTACTATTTTTGACCAGCAAATTCCATTATTATTATTATTATTAGAAATATATATCTTATGGATGATAGAAATGAAGCATATACATGAACCGGAGCAGTATATATAATTTTGTGTATACTTACCAAACTAAGTATTTCTTTGTCCGATTTCTTAATTCAACTTCCTTCCACTAAATTCTAAATATAAACTAATTAGATGCAATTCTTTTCTTTTATTTCTTAATTTCTTTTACTTGTTCATGGTCTCTACAATGTGAACTACAAAGGAACATTTTGAACTTTCCCCAAAAGATGAAGAAAAAAGGAAATGATATTATTAACTAAATTACACCCGTACGTGCAAGTATGAACTGCTTTTTTAAAATAAAATACTTATGATATTTTATCTTAATTATGATGAAAAAACAGCCGCCAGCAATATTGTTATATTGTTCCCTCTTGGCTTTGTAATTTTAAAATATTCCCATTATGGTAGTATATATTGTTTGCAATGATTATGTTAATTTTAGTATTTCTCTAATCCTTTTCTAGTACTCTTATATAACAAAAAGAATGGTTACATGCATCACATGTAGATTTTTTTTAATTGCATGCTTCAATTTAAACATTAATTGAAACAAACTCTCATAATAATTGTGATTTAACTAATTAATTCATTAATTCAAGACTGCAACTGCTTCATGTATAATTGCTCAGCTTGGGATTAACTTAAATACGTACCGTCATTATAATATTCTTAGAACTAGTGATATCGATTTATTCTTGAGTTAAAGAGAAAAACTAATTAGGTCAAAGTTTGGTACTATGTAGAAAATATATATAGATTCCAGTTAGGGTCTATGGGGTTCCAAAACAATCATGTAATGTTAGGTTAATTAGCAGTTTATTAAACTCCAATTGTAATTATATATAAATAACTACAAATCGAATTCTTAATAAACTTGAGCTGCAAAAATATACCTACATTAAGGTAGATTTCAAAAAAAAAAAAAAAAAAAAAGTAGCATACAGTACTATTTATATTTCTTAATTGATTTATATTCAAAATAGGAAGATGACAATTGTTAATTAATTGATGAATTTAGACAATTAACAATATATTAAATCTTCATGATCTAGTAGTTATAAGAGAAGCTTATTTACTAAAAGGGTCAAATTAATTATCAGCAACTAAAGAGTGTGTCCCATTTGTCTTTGGATGTTAAAAAGAGTAACACAAAAGTTAAGCTTAATTAACATGTAAAATGTGAACTCAACAACTCCAAAAGCACAAGTGAGACAATCTGTTGGGCAAAGCCTGATTCATAATTGCAGCATTTGGTCTCTTATAAACCAAACCCATATAATTACTAATAATTATACATGCTTAGCTTTTCAAATCTACTTATAATTTATCTTCATCTCCTTTATTCTTTTTTATAAGTTGGAGCTTATATTATTATGCTCACGATGAGATAAGCGCGTTATTATTATTTTTTTTTATATAAAAACTATATATCCAATTAAAAAATATTATTTTATTGTTGTGTTTTTTTATATGACATCATGTTGTGTCAATTGTAACTAGTTTCAAAGTAATTAAGTCTCAACCAAGTCAAATTAAAGACACCATACGTGCGGTCACTTGTCAACAAAGGAAGGCTTCCAAGTTCCAATATCAAACAATTTCCTCCATTGACAAGATTTATAGCTACCCCCCCCCCCCACAAAAACAAAATCCTTTTCTTTTTCAACATTTTTTTTTTTTTTTTTGCATTAGTAATAATTCAAATTGTTATTAGTTGTAATTTGTTTCTTTTTATTTCAAGCATTATTTATGATACCCATTATTGAAAAGTTACATGTTCGTGTTCGTCGAATCAATATATAAAATTTTCTAAAAAATTATAAACAAATAGAGATGGTTAATTCAAAGAGAACGGAGTCAACACAAATGCACCTACAAATCCATTATAATACTAAATTTACGCAGAGTTAAAAACCATGTTAAACAAAATAATTCATTGGGTTGCAATTGAAAATTTTCTTGAAGGTCAACGGATCATAAGATATTCTTATCTTACCCATGGAAAGTCTAATATTATCATATACTATATATTATACATCTGAATTTAAAATAAGAAATATTTGATTCGCTGGAAAACCGAACTGAAATTTGACATTCAAAAAGTGGGCTTATAACCACTACCATTATATGTTATCTATTTACAACTACCATTTTAGATGCTTCCATCTTTACATTATGCATACAAAATTATATATTATTTTACTCCTTATTTCTTCCAAATGTTAATCATGCTCAGACAAATGAACACATTTCTTTTCAAATCCTTTTAATTTATTCCAAATGTATACTGTATATGGATATTAATTGATTGAATTTTATATACTAATGAATTACTTTTGTATGATGTGTAGTAGAGAGAGCTCTAAGTGAAGAATATAATTAATTCAAGAAAAGAATCATTTTGCTATAAATATAATTTTTTTTTTATTTTTATATACTTATTTATATGTTGTGGTCCTCTTGCCTCCTAGAAATTAATTTTAGTGGGTTTTAGTAATATCCTAATTTCTAGAGTTTGAATTGGGCCTTATTACAAAAGCTTTCATGTAGTGGGCTTAATTGGACTTGGTTCAAATACTCTCTATTTCCAATTGCTAATGAAAATTATTCAGAAAGGATAATTAGAGTATTGGTTTGAAATAATTAATAAAATTGGAATAATAATACTTTTTTTCTTCTAAATAAGGATAATTATAATTAAATTTCATATGAAACACAGGTTCAACTCATAAACATATTAATTTTGATTTTAAATTGGTTAACCAAACACGAATTGGATAATCAAAATTATATATAAAAAGTTGAATAAAAATTTTAATTCAATTTTGATTTGAATCAATAGAATGAATTTGTGAGTTGGATTCAAAGTGATGAGCCAATTATGTTGATATTAATTAGTAATTAGTAATTAGTAATTAGTAAAATAATAATACTTTTCTTTCTCCTCAAACAATCATTCCGTCCTTGCCTTGATTCATATTCTCTTCTTCTCTTCTCTTCTCTTCTTCTATAAAGAAAACCACTTCTCTGTATACTTTCTCTATTAGGGTTTTTACTCAAATCAAATAGATGTTTTTCTCTGGTGATCCATCCACGCGAAAACGGGTGAATTTAGGTGGTCGGAGCTCCAAAGAGAGAGACCGTCAAAAGCTTCTAGAGCAAACTCGATCCGAGAGAAATCAACGCCTCTTGTGGCGCCAACAGAATGCTGCTGCTCGCGTAATTCAGGTTCTGTTAATTTCTATTTCTCTCATCAAATTTAGTATTAGCTAGAGTTAATATGTTTTTTTATGGTGAATTTGGTGCTTTGTTCGTGTTAGATAATTAATTGTAAAAGGTGAGAAGCTCAGCCTTGAATACTGACCGCTGTAACCAAAATTGAGGGGAAAAAATGTTAGTTTGGTGAGGTATACTATCTTAATCCATGATTTGAGTGCTTTAATGTGCAGTACAATGAAATCTGTTGTTTAGTCTTTGTTCCCGATTAATTTGAAGCTGTTTTGTTAATTATCCTGTTAGATGAAGAAGTTGTAGGAAAAGTGTATAAGGAAAGTGTGACCTAAATTAATTGTTGATCAATGTTAGTCTTTTATAGTATACATATCGTTTGTTGTCAATACTTTGAAAATTCAGATTTTGCGTTAGCAATACTATCAAAAATAGTTTTCGTCCATCATGATTTCATGAGCTGAATTGTAGTTCCTATGGATCTAAAAATATTGATGTTTAGGGCTATTATTCATAAGAATGCCACGGGGTTCGGCAAGATGACTCTAGAGATATGCTGCATTCTGGTTGATCTTTGACTGAATAAGTAAGTTGACATCTGGAAATATTTCGACTCTAAAACATAAATTACCATAAAGAATGCTGAATTTATCTCCAGTTCACCGTATTAACTGTCTAGAGTTGATACTAAAGCTCATCTACAGTTGCAATGCCCATATAGTCATTTAATTATTCATAGAAAATTTGTGAAGTCCTGTTGAAATGCGGTTTGTTTAGTTCCTCCAAATAATGTATCAGTTTTCTGAATGAGTAGTTGATGTGTTCCAGGAGAAATATATTGACATAAGGGTGAAGCTGATTAGCTTATCTTTTTTGTTAAACTAGCCATCAATTTCATGGATTATCACATGCTTTCATTGTACAACAATAAAATATTATATTTATTTTAATTACTAAAATCTTGTATCTATCCCGTAAAAGTATGGTCTTGCAGTATGTATCCAAGTAGCTTTAATTAACATAGCTTTCATCTAGAGGACTAGAACACAAGGTGGACAAAGCAAATGAAAGTTGTTTAGAAAGATAGATTTTGACTACTCTTTATGTTGTTCAATAACATTCTCTAATTTTAGGTCTTAGAGGTTGAGTGACAAAATTGCAATAAACACACAATAAAATAACATTTATAACTGGCTACACGTCATCTCTATTGCAACCCCCCCCCCCCCCCGCTTTTGGTGAATATTAGGATTTCATGGTCTTTTTTTGTTTGTTGGAGCTTATGGCCAGCGGATATTGTTCTAGATTCTGAAGTTTTCCCTCGAGACTATGTCATGGCTTTTGCATGTGTTCCATCTGTTATATCCCACTTCGTTTCTCTTGAGTTCCAATCTTTGTGTATATTTGGCAGAAGGCCACCGCTATCTGCATCTGAAACATCAATTGTTTCCAAAATTTATAACTTGAGTATTTGCTACTAACAGAAATGCTTCAGAGGAAGAAAAGTGGTGGAGGCTGCACGCTGCAAAGTCCGTGAAGATTTTTTCTTGACCTATGGGCAGCATTGTGAAGATGTCAATAAGTAGGTGCACAATAGATTCATATGTTGCATTACTTCAATTTTTTTTATCTATAGTTTGGTTATTTATGTAGCTTCTACCTATCATTATATTACTTTCTTTTCTGTGTTCGGTTGTACTTTTATCTACTCCTGTAATATCTCTTGCTATGCTGATAAGGTCCATCTTTGTTTGTCACCATAATGCTTATATTCAGGCAGTGTTTTGGCTCAGATTCGGATTTTCTCCGCCAGCTTCTTTTCTTCTTCAATCCAAGACATGTTGCTGATTTTTCTGCCCTCGTGGAGACATGCCGATTGCTTCTTGAATTTGTTCAACATAATGGTATGTTAAAGTGATTGGACTTCAATTATTATGACTCGTGATCAGGTTGCCATTCCCAACTTGTCTCTTTTATATCCTTTCTGGTTCCTTAGTTATCTTGGACTTTAAAAAAATTCTACACCTTAGTTTCGATTCTTATGCTGAAACTCCTGTTTATCTGATGTGAATCTGTCTCTTCTCTTCTGTACTAGCATTGTTGATGTATATGTCTCTACTATTTATTGTTGAATTCTAAGATCTATTACTTCTAGTGATGTCTGTCTAGTTTTAGTGCAGATGAAGTTGTATTTTCAGTTGACTGTCATGCAGTTCCTGCTGCTTCTGTTTGTATTATGAATATTTGTTCTCCCTGTTTTGCATCTATTTGGATTATGAATATTTGTTCTCCCTGTTTTGCAGTAACCTCTTGATCTTATTATTAATGTGGTTTAATCTTTCAGCAGGTGATGTTGTGGGCCTTTTTGCTGGCATAGACTACTCATCCAAGAGTTCGCTGGTGGAGTACAGGATTAAGAATCTTGCTTATGCTTGCATCCGGGCGATATATGAGAATAGGTCTGTTTCTAGGGACATTTTAATTCTTTTATAGTGCATTTCAAATCGACCCTTTTCCATTTTGTACTGTCCAAGAGTGTCCTGGTTTTTATCCTTATATTTCAATTACTGTTTTAACCAGATTTGTGAAGAATGTCGTCCATAGCCTGTGATGATTTTATCACTGAAATCAGTTTCATATTGAATCACTGAAAAAAGATAGCACTGTCTTCTGTGTGACTGTAAGCTTATCGTTTGGTTTTCTCAGGAATCAATTGAAAGATCAATTATTTTTGGCACCTGAGAAGTCCAATCCATCAGCAATCGTCTTGCTCGAGGCAATAACTTTATTGATTGACCAAAGGCTTCCTTGGGCTTGTAATACAGTCTGCTATTTGTCACAAAGGAATATGTACTCCATGTTCAGAGAAATAATCCTGATGGGGAAGGTACTCCTCCACTAAGACATGATAACCTGTTCTGTATTGGATTACATTTAATGTACTGCCTCATTTCTGTGGTTTGGCATATGTTGTTTCCCATGAGTGCTTCAACATAATATTTCCATTCCTTATAAGATTGTACCTGGGTGGAGTTGTTTATAGTTGCTGGTTTGTGAATGAAGTTTGTACATTTTTTGTATTGTAGTGTTTTACATGATAATTAGGTTATGGAAATTGAAAATTGTGATGACCCTCGTATATATTAATTACTTCCTTTATTTTTAAAATATCATGAGGGATAATACGGAGGTAAATCGTTGTTACTGCAGTTCTGTAGGTTTAGATTGTGTTTTTTGTTGCCATTCCATGTAGTGACTATTGTCACGGCCCACCTCTTTTGGGTCCAACCCAAGTGGGTTTAGCCTGCCTAGCCCATTCCTTGTAAATACTATCTATATTGTTCTTGTAAATTGAAGAATCATTTCAAAAATGTACTTAGAAGAATGTATGTTGTAAAAGGCTGGTCTTTCTCAACCGTTTGATCGAGTCGATCTCAATTGTCTGTTGAGAAGTAGAAGAAGTAGAAGTAGAGTAGTATAAATAGAAGTAGAAGTGGAAGTAGAGTAGTATAAATAGAGGTAGGCATTAATCATCCAAGTGTGGATCAAAGCTAAGAGTTAAAGAAATCCATCAAGCCTTCAATAAAGGTCTCTAGCCTTCTTTTCTTACACACCTTGGCAATCTAAGTAGACGGCTGACTAGGATAGGGAAGGCATTGAAGTTTCGGCCCGTGATAAGTGTTATTAGAGCATTTTCTAAAGCTCTGGTTTCCATACACTCCTAAGCGACACAAGTAGTCGGTTGATTAGCTAGTCTCGAGGCGAACTAGCCTAGTGACTCACGGGATCGGGAAACCTCATGAATCAAAGTTTCGGCTAGTGACACTGTGCTATATAAAATATATCAGCCAATGCCGTCATGACATATAAACGTGCTTGGTACTTGGTGCCAAACCGTCACATGAATACTATGAGGTGTAGCTTAGTCTAATATTAATAGTTTATACTTTGTTGACTTTGTGTCTCAGGACACATGTGTGATTTATTGATGAATATTCCTGATGCTATTCAGGCTAACTAGTTTATAATATTTCATTTTTCTCTAGTTTGTTTCATTTATTTAATTGTTACTTGTTATTTGCTCTCCACAATGAAATTGACATGATTTAATTTGTGTAGGAAAATTTTCAAGTTTCTACTGGGATCTCTTCATTAGAGCGGGTTCTAGCCCTAATTATTTCTCATGTGGATCAAGCATCATGTACCTGTCCAAGAAGTGATCCTAAATGGAGCTTTTCATCTCAGATTCTTATAATTCCTTTTTTGTGGCGGCACTTTCCACATCTGAAAGAGGTAATTTGCTCTGATATTATCTATTATAATTTATTTATTTTATTACCCTATTTAGCTATATCAGGAATATGCCAAATATAATTAAATTGTGGAAATATCAAAACCATATATTACTAGATATATATTTGTCTGGTGAGAAAATTATTGTCGGTTAACTATTTAGGAGTGAAATTCTTACTTGACCACTTTAATGGTAAAGGTTTGGGCTTCATATTTCTATTCTTGACGACTTTATCTTGCGATAATGAAGCTCTCTGCCATCGCTCAGTTTTCAAGAAAATGCGCATTAATATATGCTCGTATACAAGTCGCCATGTTCATGTGCACTGTATATTGAGGTGAATTAGTTTTTGTGTTGATTGTTATAAAATGTTCTATGTAGATAGTATAAACTGACGCGACATGTTTGTGTACGAAACTTTTTATGTATTATCCATAATTTTTGTAACTTTCGATGCATTTACTATCCTTATATTTTCATGGTGACTTTTTCACTTAATTTAATTCTATATCCAGATATTTTCTGCCCCAGGGGTGAGTAAACATTATATGCATCAGATGGCATCATGTGTGAAAGATCATACCAATGTTCTGCCTGCTGATATATCAAGCGACTTTCCCAGTTATGCCTGCCTTCTGGGAAATCTATTGGAAACCGCTGGGGTTGCTCTGGCCCAGCCTGGTTCATTTGCCTGGGTAAAAGAACTCTCTCTGCTTATTTGGATGGTCTCTTTCCACCCGTGTATTCAATATTTTGATGATATATTTTACAGTTAATAAATGTTGTCGCATCTACTAATGACAGCATCTGATTGTCCAAGTATTTTTAACCTTTACTTGATCGGATGCATTCTAAAAATTCTTTCTTTTGCGTGTAGAACTGAATAAGAATAACAAGTTCCTTATCAATTTTCATTGAGGGGCAGAGTTTTGTTTAAATAATTTATACAGAGTTATTCTAATGCTTGGTGTGAAAATATGGATGTTGGACTTGAATCAAAACAGTGAGAAATGACTCTAGATGACACGTTGAAGGGATATGGTGTAACTTGATGGAATCCTAATGAAAATGTTTTTTAGTCTATGACCGACCAAAAAGCTAAAGATTTTTTGTGCTCTTTTGATGCATGATCTGACAACTCCACTACTCCAATGGTCCGTAGTCAGTAAATTAAGAGTTAAGGCTCATTGTCAATTTTCGATATATCAGTTCTGCTCTATGGATTGTCAATGTGCAAAAAATTAAATTTCCGGTTTACATCTTTCTAGCTGCTTGATAATGAATGCCAATTATCTCCTTTTTGAGTTCTGCATTTTGAATTCCAGATTAACTTATATACTTGGTCCTGAAAATGGTTATTATGGTCTTGATTTCATTAGGCTATAGATTTTGCAACTGTTTCGACACTTTTGTTGCAAGCTCTTCCTCCTCTTCAGACTTCAAATCGAGGAGGTAAATGTGTGCTCTCTTTATATAATAGACTTGACATATTACTTTTTTCTTAACATTTTGATATATTCTTTATTTTCTAAACTAATTAAGATTCTCTATTTTGAAATAATTTCTTATCAACGTGTTTCCTTTATGCACTACTTCAGATTCCACATTGGGTGAAGATGAAATGCTTGTGGGTGATGAACTTCCAAAAGTAGTTTTAAACGAGGGTCTAGAACAACAGATTTCCAATGCTTTAGATCCACGCTTTCTTCAACAACTGGTATGCAAGGCCCTGTTGCCACATCTTGTTCATTGTACAGTAAAGTGATATATTTTCCCTTTAGTCAAAGAAATGTGTTTCTATGATTTCCTTGAGCAGACAAACGTGCTGTTGAGTGGGATTTCTCCTGGAATTGGTTCACACAAATTCAAGCCTGATGATAGAGAGGTGGCTGCTATTGGTGCAGCTTGTTCTTTTCTGCATGTGATTTTCAACATCTTGCCCCTCGAGCGAATTATGACTGTACTAGCATATAGAACTGAACTGGTTCCCCTTCTATGGAACTTTATGAAGAGATGCCATATTAATGAAATATGGTCCTCATTGTCTGAGCAATCAGGTTACCTGCCCATTGATACACCTGGTTGGCTATTACCCTTGACTGTTTTTTGCCCTGTTTACAAGTAAGACATTTGTGATATTACTCTATAGCATTCCAATCTTTTACATTTCACGCCCTGTGAGAGCATACTCATAATACAAGTTGAGTTGATCACGTTAATGCTCCTCTGGATCAGGCACATGCTAATGATTGTTGACAATGAAGAGTTTTATGAGCAGGAGAAGCCACTGTCACTGATGGACATCAGATTATTAATTGTCATCTTAAGACAGGTAAATCCTATACTATGTGATTCATCTTACATTTTTATACTGTATTGAAGCTTCAAACGGTTTAGCATGACAGCTTAAAGTGCATTTGTAGTGTGTTTATTTTCTGACCCTAGATAATCCCCGGATCGCCACTTTAGATATAGCCACAATCGCAGGACATCCCATTAGATATAACTTCATTCTGACCCAATGTAAATTGATGATTGCATATTGACGGAAGAATTAAGAAAAGAGCCAAACAGGCAACAGCTCATAAAATGCAGTGTCTTCCATTTTCTGGTGCTCAGATATACTTATTTTTCAAATGTTGTACACTCATGTATTTCCTTTTTGTCTAGGCCTTGTGGCAGATTCTTTGGCTGAATCCCGTGGCAACACCAAATTTTTCAAAGTCTGGAGATGAAATTTCTGCTATGAAAAGGCACCCTGTAGAATTTCTTCAGTACAGGGTTTGTGTTGTTGCGTCTGAGCTCATGTCACAGGTACATGAGATCACATTCTAAAAAGTTTACACAATACTATTTCAGTATATGATTCCTTTGTATCAAACATAATTGTAATGCGTGCCATGGCGCACAGCTTGCTAATGTCGCTCGCCATGTGAAAGAGAAGAACCTAGACAAGTTTGTTCAAAATCTTAAGGTCAAAATTGGGTTAGCTGGTAAAATTTAGTAAAATTGGGGCAATTTGGTGATATTTCCCAGGGTCCTAGAACAAACCCACCTCAAATCTCACTGAAATTGTCCTTATCCCCTTCTCTGCAGACTGCGTGTAACCTCTTGTCTCCTCTACTCACTGGAATCGACCAATCCTTTAATGCTTTCATGGTTTTTCTGTAGTAAAGATGTTGCGGGATTACTTGTTTTTTTTTTTCTTTCAGAATTGGATTGTTTTCCCCCCAAAAAATATTATGTTATTGGCGAGTTTACATATAATTCAAGATTTCTGAACTCATCTTATTTGCTAAGTTTTGTGTTATATGTTTAAATGAGTTGAATGTTTCTACTAATTATTATAATATGCAATAGTTGCCGAAAATTGAAAATTTTGGGGTATTATATATAACTAGTAAACTTCGGTAGGGCGCACAGCGCCTCGCCATTAATAGCTATGGTATTAACCTTAATCATCTCAATGCGGTAATGGTTATTCTTCGTTGAAATCAGTCTAACATAGGAACTGTTTATAGTTGCAGGACTGGAATAACAGACGAGAATTTACCTCTCCTAGTGACTTCAATGCTGATGGTGCCACTGATTTATTTATGTCTCAGGTAATAGTTATGTTTGCAGTATTCAATATGCTACAATACTCCTATTTGATTGCAGGCTATACTAATTTGCATTTCTCCCCAGGCAATGACAGAGAATTCAAGAGCAAATGACATACTAAAACATGCTCCTTTTTTGGTTCCATTTACAAGTAGAGCTAAACTGTTTAACGTGAGTTGTTAGTTCGCTGCATTTATCCTTTTTAGAGCTTTCATCTACCTTAATTTACTGTTGTTATATTTTGTATGAACTGTTATCGTCTGGAATTTCAAGTTACTTTAATTTCTTGTATAATTAGTGATAATATAAAAAACTTTCAGTCACAACTAGCAACCATGAAGGAGAGAAACAGCGCTCATGCTATTTTTACAAGAAACAGATTCAAAATAAGAAGAGATCATATTTTAGAGGATGCTTTTAGTCAATTAAATGCATTAGCTGAAGAGGATCTTCGTGGAGTGGTGAATCTTTCTCTCTCTCTCTCTCTCTCCTGATTTTCTACTGATTCTTTGAAGTATATGCTCCAATGTACAACCCCCTGTTGCCTTCTAACTAATGTTGCCGTGTCTGCTTTGATGCAACCAGATTCGTATAAGTTTTGTTAATGAATTTGGAGTTGAGGAGGCTGGTATAGATGGTGGAGGGATTTTCAAAGATTTCATGGAAAATATTACTCGGGCTGCATTTGACATCCAGTATGGACTATTTAAGGTTGTGATTATGCATTCTGGGACATGTTTTTTCACGTGTTGCCTTATCTTTGATGACTTTGTATGCATATCAATATTTTGTGATCATATAACAGTGTATTTCCTGATATTCATTTCATGGCATCTTCTGATCTATATTTCGTATTTGTCTGGCAATTCATGTCTAGGAAACTTCCGATCACCTTCTCTATCCCAATCCTGGATCTGGATTGATACACGACCAGCATCTGCAGTTTTTTCACTTTCTTGGGACTCTTCTTGCCAAGGTATTGGACTCTTCACTTATTTTCACTTATTGACATTTCCAATATTATATGACTATTGCTAGCAACTACATTCTCAGTCTTCATTTAGTTTGTCGTGAATTGGTCTTTTAACCATGAAGCTTTAAGTTTGCATACTCAGGAGTGGGATTTACTGTTATTTTATAAATAGTTAACTCTATTTTAAGAAGATTTGATGTGGAACTTATATGAAACCACTATATAGATCAATAGAGGGGAACTTGTGTCCCATTTGATGTTAGTTATACTATTCAATCTTTGGTTTCTTGTCATGTCCGCATCAATTCTTTTTCAGTTTATCGGTTGATTTATGGTACTTATAGATATGACATTGCGGAATCCTCCTTTATAAGATCAAGTTAGGTGGCAATCATTAGATAATGTGAATATAGTAGCTATTGTGACAGAGAGAATATCTTTATTAAGAGTGCTTACCTTCAATGAAGACTTGATTTTCAATTGGTTGTTTACGTGTAGCCCGGTTGAGTGGCATCATGTTACTGGTGGATGTAGTCTTGTTTTGTCGTAATCACAACGTTCAGATTATGATAGCAGTAAAAAAAACTCCTAATGATTGTAATTAATGTTTTGGCCTTACAAATTGTTTAATTTCTTTCTTTTATAATATACATTTTGCATTTTTAATTTAATTTATTTGGGAAGACACTCATCATTTTAACTATTGTTTCTTCATACTTGTTATGCATGGAAGAATTGTATTCTGAATGGCAAACTGCACATCACTTCCCCAAACAATGCCAATTTATCCATATATTTATCTGAGTAACGTTCAATTGTCTTTGCAGGCAATGTTTGAGGGAATTTTGGTTGATATACCATTCGCGACATTCTTCTTAAGCAAATTGAAGCAAAAGTAAGTGCATCTCTGACACCCGTGTTATCAGTTTGGTGTTTGCTTGCTTTATATATATTAGTAGCTATATTTTGAGTTCTTAATGATGACACTTTCATCTTTCATTGTATGAATGCACAATTTATCCGGACCGAGTTCTAAAATCTAAAACTAAAGTGAAAAATCATGACATTTGTAATTGAACTTCCTGCGCGGTGGTGGATGTAAATGGTAATTGCAAACTGTATGGACCTACATTAAGACTAAAGGCTGTGATCTTTGATTGATGAAAGAATGGAATATAATATAAAATGCACCTTCACTTTACACTTTCCCGTTGTTGATGAAGAATAATGAATTTACACGTGTTCTTATTATATCTTACATTTTATTCGGGTGGGTTCTGTTACACACTTCATTGAACTGGGGCAATTTGTATTTTTACTGCTCAGGTATAATTACTTGAATGACTTACCCTCCTTGGATCCGGAACTGTATCGTCATCTGATTTTCCTGAAGGTGAACTTTTTTAAACTCCTTCATCTTCATCTTTGTGTATTAGCTCCTCGTTTGTTTTCATGCTTCCTTTGCTTTTTCCAAAAAAAGTCAAGAGACTTGGCCTTGTTTGTTTATGTTTTTGAATTCTATTTTCAAAATTTTGAATCGCAAAATCCTAAATAAACTTAACACAAACTATTTTTCTTCAAATTCATCTTTTCTAACTCTACTTTTTCAATCCCCTATATAACTAACCGTTAATCACCATATCCATCATCACACATTCATCAATCGAAACCATCTACTCTAACCATTATTCGCTAACTCTTTCATAGTGTATATTTTTTGTTTAAATTTTATTATTTCTTTATCCACGTAATCTTTATATATATAACTAAGTGAATCATTCAACATATTGTCATCAACATATTATGATTCGACATTTTTTACAAATTTTAATCATTTTTAAAAACTTAACAAACACATCATCCTCACACAACTAGATTTGTAGACATTTTGCGAATTATTTTTAAAATTTTAACTTAAAAACATAAACTAACTATTTTCAAAATTTTGGATCATAAAATCCTAATATAACCTTGACACGAGCTATTTTTATTCAAATTTTCTTTTTTTCAACTTTACTTTTTCAATCCCTATATAACTACCAAGCAATCACTACATCAATCATTTTACACATTCACCCATCAATATCATTTACATTACTTATTATCTTTCTTTCTCTTTCATTGTTTACAATTTTCAAAATATGTATATTTTTTATTTACATAATCATTATATAAATAACCAACTCAATCATTATATATTTATTGGATTGACATATTTTACAAATTTCAACCATTTTTGAAAACATAAAGAAACACCACACATCACATCACATCAGTTCTCACATGAATCGACACGAATCTCCGTAATACGATTTTCTGGGTTTTTTTTAATTTCAACTAAAAAACATAAACAAACAGGCCTTATGCTTTAATTTCACATTGGCAGTTAACGCGGATCCTTTTTCATTTATCTTTCCACTTTCTCTTTGTTCACAAGTTTGAAAATGATAAAATGTTCTCACCGCTTACAAATGGATAAATTAACTCCCTTTATCACTATATGCTTGTTTTGTATCAATTTTAATATACATCTAAGTAATATTCGATTTTAATTTATGGCTTTCTCTGTGATGACTTGCAGCGTTATGGAGGTGATATTTCCGAGTTAGAATTATATTTTGTTATTCTTAACAATGAATATGGAGAGCAAACAGAAGAAGAGCTGCTCCCAGGAGGAAAAAACATCCGAGTCACAAACGAGAATGTCATTACATTCATACATCTCGTGGCAAACCATAGATTAAACTTTCAGGTTGGAAATCCCCTTACTCTTGGAAGTTTCTAGCCTTTAAATTTGTCCTCGAAAAAGAAACAAAACAAAACCAGCGTTCGAAGAAAATAAAAGATCAAATTACCAGAGATATGTTCCAATCTCTTGTAAATTTTAATATTTGAAATTATTATGCAGATACGTCAACAAAGTTCTCATTTTTTGAGAGGGTTTCAACAGCTAATTCAGAAAGATTGGATCGACATGTTTAATGAGCATGAATTACAGGTAAAATATTTCTTGTGCTTAAATTTTACGCATTAGTTAGATCCCCACGGTGCTTCTCAGTTAAATCTCGGATGAATTATTTTCCTGGACATAGTGCTAGTTTTTGGCTAAGTAGCAGCTCATAAAAGTGAAACTGAATTCTTTATGTCACATTGAAAGCTGTATTTATTAGTAAATTTCCTTAGATGAACTGGTAACATTTTGCTGTAATCTTTCGATGTTTTCTGCCCCAGCTTCTAATATCTGGATCAGTAGATGGCATTGATGTAAATGATCTTCGAGCTCATACCATATATGCAGGAGGATATCATGAGGTAAGCTTTATATGTATTGCTTATTTGTTTTTTTTATTTTGTTCTTATTTTTCTTATATATATGGGTTATTATCACAAATTATCATTGCAGGATCACTATGTCATTCAAATGTTCTGGCAAGTTATTGAGAACCTTAGCTTGCAAAATCAGAGGAAATTTTTGAAGTATGCCATATCACATATCTTTTCTGTTTCAATTGCTAGTTAAAGTTTGGTATCCTGCTGAAGTGGTTTATTCCATATTCAGCAGAAGCAACGAAAGTAATTAACATATATAATATGATCTATATTCTCTCTCTCTCTCTCTCTCTCTATATATATATATATATATATACATATATATGTATATATATATATATATGTGTGTGTGTGTATGTGTGTAGATACACCTAAAAACTATATCTTGTTTATTTCTGCGTGAAGATTTACAACGGGATGTTCTCGTGGACCTTTGCTTGGATTTAAGTACTTGGAGCCTACTTTCGGCATACAGAGGTAATGCTGCATCTGGTGCTCCTTACACTCACCACAATAATTAGTCTACATAGTCATATTCATCTTTGTCCTACAGGACGGCTGGTAATGTATCTGAAGAAGTTCTTGACCGGTTGCCAACATCCGCTACTTGCATGAATCTTCTTAAACTACCCCCTTACCAAAGGTTTGTATTTGTATCTTCAAACTATACCCTGGAAATTCACATCCAGCTTGGTTGCTGATGAATCGCTATTGCTAATGCATACTAACAATTGACACTGTTATTGATATACAGCAAAGAGCAAATGGAGCAGAAATTGTTGTATGCCATAAATTCTGATGCTGGTTTTGATTTAAGTTGATAAAAGAAGCTAAATCTCACACTTCCAAGCAACTCGACTCCTCCATTCACTGGCATTGATTTTGTTATACAGAGGCCAAGAAAAGATTGATTAAGAGAGAGAGAGAGAAGCATGTAGATATTAGATTAGAGAGAGTATTTGATTGTAAGAAATATATATATATGATTATGTTATGTACATTAATCTTTAAATATAGTTCACACACGAGCAAGTTGTCTTGACTGTTTGAGCTATACAGATAACTTCCTATTTTGTAATTCATCATCAATTTATATACACAGCACAATTCATCTCCATCGAGAGATCAGATTTCGATTTATTGGATTTGAATTAGATAAGTTGTATGACCATTTTCAAGATCAGATTTCAATTGAATGCCATTTCAATCAGAGAGGGGAAAGAGCATATTAACACTATTAAATCTTGGCCATGTCTTATTGCACTTTAAATTAGATGTGTAACATGGTGTTGCAAATGCAAATTACTGTTTGTGTTAAAAAAATATATAGTTTGACCGGGTTAAAATACAAATTAAACTATTTAATTCGACATTTTGAACAGTTTATTCAACTAAAACTATCAGGTAAAATATAAAGGTCAGTTGATTAAGGTGTACAAATTGACGGCTACCAATTTCATAATAACCAGCGGCTGCGATCATTTCGATTTCTTATAAATAGCAAGTTGAGCTATAGTTAGGTGATTATCGAATTCACTTTGTAATTGTAATTAGAGCTCAAGAAAAAATGGCGATGGCGAGTATAGTTAGGCGAAAGGCGAGTATCCTATTCTCATCGTCACCGATAAACAACACCAAGTATTCATGGATCATAAGCAGGGGATTCGCATCGGGATCTGAGGATAACGACGTCGTTGTGATAGGCGGCGGCCCGGGGGGTTACGTCGCCGCCATTAAAGCCGCTCAGCTCGGCCTCAAGACCACCTGTATCGAGAAGCGCGGCACCCTAGGTGGCACTTGTCTCAACGTTGGTTGTATACCTTCCAAGGTACGTTTTTGCTGCAATTGACTGTTTATTTGTCCTTTTTAGCTATTTGGCGGACTTAATGGTTTATTGATTATGTTATAATGTGTTAATTTTGCTTCAAAATTGTGTTTGGTTTTCATTTTATTGATTATCGGACTTATTTTTCACTATAAATGAGTCTAGCCGAACAAGCTGTTTTTGAATTATTGTCGACCCTGTTTGAGTTTACTATAATTGTTAATTAAACCTAGCTCTAATCGATCTGATCCATATACAAGTCAAGCTCGAATAGCTTGATTTTCTATTACATATGTTATCATTTATATCTAGTCTAAGTCGAGCTTTAAACTTACCGGATGTACAAAGGTTTGTTCAACCTTGGTTCGATATGTTAACAAACCAAGCTCAAACAAGCTTCAAGCAATCAATCTCAAACCGAGTATCAAGTACCTTGGTTTGTCTATCAGCCCAACTTTCATGTATGTGATTTTAGTATGTTTATTTTTGCCTTGGATTATGCGTTTATAAGGTATTAGCTGCTGTTTCGAGGAGTTTATAAGGTGTGCTTACTTGGTGCTGAAATTTGGCTTCCCATTCAGCTTCTATAATTGAAATAATAGTTGAGGACGTAATTGTTAGTAAGTAAAAGAATTTGTTCTTGTAAATTGTTTTATCTCCGAATTATTTGTGGCTAAATGGTGATTATTGTTACAATTTTGGTATTAAGACGGTGAAAATGTTTTGAAGATAGTGGAATATCATGTCTCGTGAGAAAGATTGACCTTGACCCTGACCCTGACCTGGTAATTGGTTTGTTTAGTATTTTTTGTCGAATTCAAGTTTGTTTGCATAAGGTCTTTAGGAAAACTATGTGCTTCAAGAGTTTACATACAACTTGATGATGGTATATAAAACAACAATGATAACAAAGAGAAAATAATTTGTTCTTTGTGTAACCCACATACATTTGTGGAGGATCTTCACTTATTAACCAAAAAAACTGATTGACAAACGTGAAGGACAATTTTTCACTTATTCTTCCTTTCCTCATGTGTATGTGTGTTTAGCCACTCCGACATACCTGTGCCAGTTTTCATGTGTAACATAGATAATAGAACACCAGTTAGTGATAAAATGTAGCCTTGGTGCAGGCTTTACTTCATTCCTCCCATATGTATCATGAAGCAAAGCATTCATTTGCCCACCATGGTGTAAAGTTTGGTTCAGTTGAGGTTGATCTACCTGCCATGATGGCTCAAAAAGATAAAGCCGTGGGTAATTTGACAAAAGGTATCGAGGGGCTGTTCAAGAAGAACAAAGTAAACTACGTCAAGGGATATGGCAAGTTTCTTTCCCCTTCTGAAGTTTCGGTAGATACTGTAGAAGGTGGTAACACAGTCATTAAAGGGAAGAATATCATTATAGCTACCGGCTCTGATGTTAAAGGTCTACCAGGAATAACCATTGATGAAGAACGAATTGTATCATCAACTGGGGCTTTAGCCTTGAAAGAGATTCCAAAGAAACTTATTGTTATAGGTGCTGGCTATATTGGTCTTGAGATGGGGTCTGTGTGGGGCCGCTTAGGTTCAGAAGTCACTGTTGTTGAGTTTGCTTCAGATATTGTTCCAACCATGGATGCTGAAGTACGAAAGCAATTTCAACGGTCCCTCGAGAAACAAAAAATGAAATTCATGCTTAAAACTAAAGTTGTGTCTGTTGACACGACAGGTAATGGCGTGAAGCTAACCCTTGAACCAGCAGCTGGAGGTGACCAAACCACCCTTGAGGCTGACGTTGTTCTTGTTTCTGCCGGTAGGGTTCCATTCACTTCTGGGCTACAATTGGATAAGATTGGAGTTGAAACCGACAAAACAGGCCGGATTTTAGTTAACAAAAAGTTCGCCACAAATGTACCTGGAGTTTTTGCCATTGGTGATGCTATTCCAGGGCCAATGCTGGCTCACAAAGCAGAAGAGGATGGTGTTGCATGTGTGGAATATATAGCCGGGAAAGAAGGCCATGTGGATTATGATATGGTTCCTGGAGTTGTTTACACACACCCCGAGGTGGCATCTGTCGGGAAAACTGAAGAGCAAGTGAAAACACTTGGAGTTGATTATCGTGTTGGAAAATTCCCATTTCTGGCAAATAGTAGGGCAAAGGCAATTGATGATGCTGAGGGTATTGTCAAAATAATTGCTGAGAAGGAGACGGACAAGATTTTGGGTGTACATATTATGGCACCAAATGCAGGTGAGCTAATTCATGAGGCTGTTTTGGCTTTGCAGTATGGAGCATCGAGTGAAGACATTGCAAGAACGTGTCATGCTCATCCGACTATGAGTGAGGCTTTGAAGGAAGCTGCTATGGCCACTTATGACAAACCTATCCACATTTGATCTTGTTATTTTAATTATCTTGAGTTGAATTTTTAGGGGTTTTTTCTGTACTGCCTTGATCAAAGATTTGTTTTATGTTTTTGGTTCCCGTTTCATTTGGGATCATGGTATTGGGTACTTGAACTGAATGGTTCATGTGAGTAATAAGATCATGAGTTGTGTACATTGAGCTCATATGCCCGTGAGGATTCGTATCTTTGAGATGAGATACTTCTCTGGTAAGAATTCTATGTTCTCTATGTGTGAAATGCACTTACATATACGACTCCTTTTTAAGGTTTGGAAGTTCATGAGTTTCTGATTGAACCAAGATATCCAGAATTTTGGTAAATGAATATGGTAAAAAAGAAATGTGGACAATAATTAGAACAATGTCATCAAACCAAATTAGTGGCAGTTATCAATAGAATCATTACAAGATTCTGGAATTCTAGCATTGGATGAAATAAATGTGCTTATAAAGCAAGAAAATAATCCTACACTAATTCAGAGATATAAGTTGTGTTCAGGGAACTATATTCGTGCAAATACTGATGTTGCTCAATCAAGGCAACTATTGAAGGCTCGTAATTATCAAAGTTTAGTTTCTACGACTAATGTTATTTTTAAGGAAGCTCAAGTTTGTGATAAGAATTTCATGCAGCCTCCAAAGGAACCATATATGCTTAAGCATGCTACTCACTATTTTCAAGATGTTTGTAGTATTCTTTTGGTTATTTCCAAAGAATTGGTTGCCAAAAAATATTAATTCTGTTATTGAATAAAATTAAATAAACAGTTCACACTATAGAATCTAGTTTACATATGAATGGTTAGCATTTTCTATTCCAACTTCTATTTGACTACTGATTACTGAATCAAAATGAAACTTCAATCATGTTATCTTCACTTGTTCTTATTCACTTTTCTTCTTTCATGAACATTTCTATACGCAGCAGATTCATCAAAATACCCGATTTGATCAGAAATATTTGCTCCGAGACGAAAAATGTGATATTTTTGTTTGGACATCTTTATCGTCCAGGTGAAAATTTACGTGATCTAGATCCAAACAAGCACAGCATATATACAATGAAATAAAATTCTTAGAACTTGGGAATTATCAAAAGGAACAGCCTTCCTTCCAATTGTGAGTCAAATTTCAATGAGAAGGCCAATAATGTTTGTAGTATTGTTTAGCATGCTTGAATTCTTTTACTGCTTCTGTAACTTGTAATACACACAAATAATAAAGATTATTTCTTTGTAACATTTCCACTATTATGTGTTGGTGCATGAATATCTAAGCCCATCAAATAAATTTACAAGCCTTTTAATTATTACAAAGGTTTCACTGGGCTCCTCCCTTTATAGTATTATGGGCCAAAAGCCCATTTACTAGAATTGGGTTCTTTGGCCCCCTAAGTTTAGATATGCTTTTTTTTAATCAAAAAGCCCACCTGGCAAAAAGCTCAGAAGTAGAGCTTGATAGACTCGACTCAATTGAGCATCTCTATCTCATCTGCCCTCACCTGACCTGACCTGACCTGCATAGATCGATCTCCACTCCGCCGCCGCCGCTTCTGCTGCGACCTGAGATCTTCTCTTCGTCGCATCGAGTTTGTTATTTTTTGTTGTTTTTATCTCAAACCATGTCGGAGTTAGGTCATACAATTCCGCCGCCAGGTCTGATACTATGTTTCGATTTTTTTTCTGTTTTGTCTTATTGATTACGTTGGTTTTTAGTTGCTGATCGATGCTGAAAAAGGTGTTTTTTTTTTTGCTGAATTTTCGAATTGTTAGATATCGAGGAGGACATAAAGGCGCTGCAGCTCGATTCATCTGGTACATGTTATCTCTTTGTTTTTGTTTTTGTTTTTTTTATTTGTTTGTGGCGATTGCTATTAGCATATTACATGCCTTTGATCTTTGTGCGTTTATCGATTTTTATATGTGATTATTAATTCGTTATGTAATATTACTATTACTGTTTGTTGTATTATGTGCTATAAACTGTTGTTCTTTTTATTAGAACTTTAATACTAGCTATTGACATTCAGTTTTTCTGGTTGTGGAATTTGGTGAATACTAGAAGCAGATGTTGTGATGGCTAAAGCGGAGAATGGAAATCCTGATGTGGTTGCCAATTCTGATGAAGAGGATGGAGGTATGTAGAGCTGAATATGATCTGCTCTATAGTTATTGAGTTGAAGAAAATCTATTGTGTAGCTTTTTTGTTTGAGAGTTGTATGCCTTGATGCAGGGCTAATTTGTAGATCTCTTATTCAGCATAGGATTTAATAAACAAATCTTGGTTTATAAGTTTCTATAATGAGGCAGCTTAGGGGGCTGAATAAAAATTGTTCTGTAACCTCAATATTTTAGAGAGCTTTTAGGCCACATCAAGAAGGGGGACGTAACATACAAGCTTCTTCCTTTCTAGTTTCTACCATATTATTCTAGCGACTAAGTTCTATAACAAAAGAGATTATTGAAGCATCAGATTGTAGAAGAATTAATTTAATTTCTTAATTGACTTTCTGCCTCCTTATGTCTAATTAGTTGTCTATGCTCCCTTATTTGCTATTACTTTGCACTTGAGTGTTTGTCCGTTTTTTTTTTGAATGTGTTGGTTGTCTCATTATTTTTAATGTATATCCTTTGTCCTCGAGTCTGTATGGCGTATCCATATTAAATGCTTCTTCCATGTCAAAGAAGTTGGTTGTAATTAAATTATATCTGGTCGCAACTGTTACTGCTCTTTTCATGAGAAGTTCATGATGAATGTGGCCTAAACCAATCAGTAGGTTGTGCCCTTGTATGTTTTAATTTCCTCAGTAAACAGGTAACGGTTAATAAGAGGGGCCATTGTACTTGGTATTAGTATATTTCCCATGAATTATTCACCTATGTTTGTAATTAATTGAACATGTGATGCATTATTAGTATCTCAGTAAATTGATTTGTATGAAGCATCATGAAGAATGTTAACTTTTCTATTGGCTTTACATTTGACCTGTGCAGTGCATGCAGATTCCAAACCGATAGAGGTCGAGACAGAACATGTCACAGAAGGTATGCTATTGCAGAAAAAGATCTTTTATTGAATATACAAGGTTATAGGCCTTTTATTGTCTTTTACTATACATAGGTAGCAGAATGAGATTGTTTAGACCAAAGAGATTGTTTTCAGCTTTTGGTTGGTTAGTGTTGAAAAAATTTCCTTCTAGTTACGATGCAGATAATTTCCGGATTGTTTACGATATGTTTCTTTTTCTTAAAAAATTGTGCTCATGTTTTCTTTTAAATTTGTTTAGAAGTCAAAGAAAAAGAAAGCTCTCATCATGATGATCTTGACGACGAGACCGAACACCAGAAAAAGCGACACCTGAATGCTGTATTTATTGGTCATGTTGGTAGGAACATTTCTTTATTCTCTAATCTGTACACTATATCTATCCACAATGAATGCCTTTTAAATTTATAGTGTTTTAGATGAAAAGGGGTTGTTTTTATTTACTTTAATTTATTCTCAGAAGTGATAATCAACTATAACTGGTGTCAGTCGGATCATATCTTTTTCACTTTTATGAAACAGAAAATAATTATTCATGGATATCCCTGAAGGACACATCAGCATTCAACTTCGGCAGTTTCTAATATTCTGAAATTAGTATAATTCGTATACTACTGTTTTTTAGCTTGCTCATGCAATTCACCTTTGATATCTCCATCTCATAATTATATATGTCATTTTTTCCATTTCTTATTTGTTCCTATTCTCCCTAAACTTAATCATCACAGTAGACAATGTGGAAATTGAAAAATTAGTACTTCAGAATCTGAAATGCAGAAGTTTGTAGTTCACAACTGCGGAGTAATTTGATTCATTGTTGAATTTTCTCATCACAAGTAATGTTCATATGGTCTGCAGATGCTGGAAAGTCTACAATTGGAGGACAAATATTGTATCTCAGTGGTCAGGTTGATGAGCGTACCATCCAAAAGTACGAGAAAGAAGCTAAAGAGAAAAGTAGAGAGAGTTGGTTCGTGTTCTTTTTGCACTGTATTTAAACCAGCAGAACTTTAATTGAGCTTGATCTAGCGTATCAGTAATTACTGGGGTTTAATGGTGAAAAAACATTGCCTGTTGTCATGTGGGGTGAAATAACACTGGGAATCCTTATCTATATGGTTGAAGCTGCATTATATGTCATGTCATTTGATCTGTTTCATGTCCTTGTTGGAAAACTACACTTGCAATGAATTAGTATTCTGATATGAGAGCAGAATGGTGATTACATGTATTTAGGTCTGCATCGCAAAGGTCAGGTAGCACTGATTCTCTTCTTTTCCTTTTACGGATAACTGCTATTTTGATTTTAGTATCAATTACGTATGTCACCTTCTCTTTGGTGGCTTGGACCAGGGTTGTAGTTAACAACTGTTGAAGAAATGTAGAACTCTTGTATTCAAACATTTCTCTCATTGCTGCCTGTGTCTCTGCTTCCTTCTAATTGAATTTGATTAACTTCCAATCTAGATTTTAGATGCTAAAATATGTGAGTTCATTTCACTGCCACTTTCTCTATTTTCTGATGGTTGGATGATCTCTGTTTGCTGCTTTTCAATTTATTCCCAGTTAAACGTCATTAATTGTCATGAAGTAAATTGCTTGATCTAGCTTTAATTTTACTGGTTTACCTACTTATCTTTTTTACTCAAAAATAGGTACATGGCTTACATCATGGATACTAATGAAGAAGAAAGGGCAAAGGTACTCATATATATGTTCATTGACTGTTGTAGCCTAATGATCTGTGTGTTCTTTGTCATTGTGTCAACTGAGTGGTCTTATATACTGTAGGGAAAAACTGTTGAAGTTGGAAGAGCACACTTTGAAACAGAAACTACCAGATTTACGATATTGGATGCCCCGGTAACCAAAATTTTATTTTTATCACTTTTTGGATATAGAAATTCTTTTATCATGGTACTCAGTCACTTTCTATTTCTTTTTGCAACTAAAACCATTTTTCCCTAAGAATCGTTTCATTACATTATTATGGTAAGACTTCATTATTCAAGTATGACAATCAGGTCGGAGAACATAATTTTGAAGTTGGGCCTTTTTGGATTATGTTTCACTTGCAATCTGAGTACTCTCCTTTTGCTGTTCCGTCCTCACTCTTCTCTTAGCTCCCTTTGATCCTCTCTTCATTTTTAGTTGCTGACGTGGCAGAATTTCTCTAATTTTGCATCCTGAGACAGTCTGGTTTAATTCTTTGGAATATGGATGTTTGATTTACTTTGGACTGCATGAAGCGTTCATTTTGAAGATAAAACCTTGTATAGAAGACTGTAAAAGTTAACTATTGGGACTTGATCAGATCTTGATTGCAATTTCAATAAGAAATTGTTTAATCTGAATAGCAATGAGGATACCCAACTTTATATTAAATTGCTTAGACTATACTGTATGATTATTATATGACGAAATCAAACTCTTTAGATTCTATTGCATTCGTATGTGCTTCTTTTTCCTTTTTAACTTCTGATATTTCAGGGACACAAAAGCTATGTACCTAACATGATCAGTGGAGCATCCCAAGCAGATATAGGCGTATTAGTAAGTCAATTTTTCTTTATCAGAGGCTAGAACACATTTCTGATTATTTGTTGCCCCTATAAAATAAGTTTATTGTCTCTTTTGTTGTGTCCAGGTAATTTCTGCTAGGAAGGGAGAATTTGAAACAGGTTATGAGAGAGGTGGACAGACACGTGAACATGTCCAACTAGCAAAGACTTTGGGAGTCTCTAAGTTGCTCGTCGTCGTGAACAAAATGGATGACCCTACTGTTAAATGGGCAAAAGAAAGGTGCTTACAAATGCGATTTTTCAGTTGCATCTCTACTAATCTTGGGTTTTATATTCTCATTCTGTTGTAAACCATACTCCTGCAGATTTGATGAGATTGAGTCGAAAATGACAACATTTCTGAAGTCTTCAGGATATAATGTGAAAAAAGGTAACTTCTGCTTGGAACATTTAATAGGTATATAAATGTTGTTATTTCTGATGTATGTTTAGAAGTTTCTCACCTGGATTACTTCATCTCGATTCCTTTCTTATTTTTAAGTCCTTGTTATTGAAGGTTTTTTTGGATGGATCACATGTTAAAGATCAATTTTAGTTAAAAATATGTGTTGCTATTTTATTTTGTGCTCTTGACAAGCATACAGAAAACAAACATGAACCTTTATTATATAAAGATTTCCTTGCACTAGGGTGCTTTTACAAAAAAATTAGATACTTGAGATTTTCTCATTATGCAGTTTAGAGGAACTCTTTGATTGTATTCTTTCTTCTATGCTGATGTCTTATGTTAGAGTATGACTGCCTTATACAATAAGTCATAAGCCACGGTATCATGTCCATTTTGTCCTTGAAGTTTTCCCAAGAACTTTATGGCATTAGGATTTTTTTGCTTCATATTCTGAAGCATAAATCTGAATGTAGGGTGGCAAAAGATGTAGTTTTTTTTGTTGATCTGCTTTTCATTCTTCTGTTTCTTTTTTTGATACCTTTTTGGGGTTGGATTTTTCAGATGTTCAGTTTCTTCCAATATCTGGTCTTCTGGGAACAAATATGAAAACCAGAATGGACAAAAGTGTGTGTCCATGGTGGAATGGTCCATGCCTTTTTGAAGCTCTGGATGCTATTGAAATTCTGGCACGCGATCCAAACGGTCCATTCAGGTAAGATAGAATCGCTATATATTTACTATGAATCTTTTATATTCCTAGTTCTGTATGCTAGTTTTTCTTATATTCTTAGGAAAAAAATTGAATTGCTTATAAGAAAACTCCAGATTGTTCCTGCTCTTTCTTGATTTACTTGGAAAGTGAATACTTGATTAAATTCCTTGGTTCCTAATATATATACTTGTTTTGGTAGAATGCCTATTATTGACAAATTTAAAGACATGGGAACTGTTGTCATGGGCAAAATAGAATCTGGAAGTATTCGTGAAGGTGATAGTTTGATAATCATGCCAAATAAGGTGCGACACTCCCCTTGATTTTCTAAAAGAGCCGATTGATGAATTTTTTATTTGTTTGCGAGAAAGTAGATATTACTTTATACTCGGTATTTTCCCAGGTTCAAGTGAAAGTTGTCGCTATCTTCATTGATGAAGACAAAGTAAGGCGCGCGGGACCTGGTGAAAACTTGCGAGTTAGGGTGTCCGGTATTGAGGAAGAGGATATCCTAGGGGGTTTTGTTCTATGTAGTGTTGGTAGGTGTCTCTTATAAGAGTGTTCTATGTAGCCACGTTAAGGTTTTTTGTTCATATTTTCAGATGATTTAGGTTGTGTTTTAATTAGGGGTGGCAAAATGGATCTGGAACCACGGTTCCAACGGTTCCAACCCAATTTGGGTTGAATTGGTTCCTAGGAAAATTTTGTTTGGTTCTTAATTTGTTCCAACTTGGTTCCAAGTTCGGTCCAACTAATTTCAACTTAGGCCCAAATCGCTTGCTTGTCAATACTAAGAATAAAATATAAGGTATTGAGTCGGGTTGGGCTTGGTTCCCTTTCGGGTTGATTTTGGTTCCCTTTTGGGTTGAGTTGGTTCCTTCCTAAAAATCATTTAAGAACTCAACTCATTTTAGAACGAAACCGTTGGAACCGACCCAAACCTAACCCAACTCGCCCAACATCAAAAATTTAGCTTTATTTGTGTTCTGCATCACTTAATTAATATAAGAGTTAGTTTTATCACATTTTAAGTTTTGGTCTTTTCTAACCTAAATGTGTTATTATATGTGCAGCAAAACCCATACCTGCTGTTTCTGAGTTTGTTGCGCACTTGCAGATTCTGGAGTTGCTCGACAATGTATAATTTTCTCTTTGATTTATTTCACTTTATTTTCCTCCTTTATAGACATTTATACAAATGAGAAAATGTAATTAAGTGATCTTTCCTGTCAGGCAATTTTTTGTGCTGGTTACAAGGCTGTTTTGCACATCCACGCAGTTGTAGAAGAATGTGAAATTATTGATTTGATATCTCAAATTGATCCAAAAACCAAAAAACCTTCGAAAAAGAAACCTCTCTTTGTTAAGAAAGGTGCTTTGGTTGTATGCCGTGTGCAGGTCAGCTTTATTAAACATTTTATTGCATTGAAGTCGACATATCATAGTATTATGTTTCTTTGTTATTAACATTTCTATGAATACCTCTAATATACCAGGTAGTTTGACTCCGAAGAAGTATTATATTATAAATGGTTAATGATTCTGCTGAAATATACTTTACTACTTCTGTAAATCTGTCTTCCAGTGATATTGGAGAGTGACAGAGAACTATATAATTCAATAATCTAATGTGATTGCTAGCTTATAATTGTATTAATATGATTTGATTCAAAAATTTTGCTATCAGGTGAATAACTCAATATGCATCGAAAAGTTTTCTGATTTTCCACAGCTTGGACGATTCACTCTTCGTACCGAAGGTTAGAATTAACATTTGTGTTACTAAAATACTTGCAAGCTTTTTAATTTCTCAAAGTAATAACCCCATAACTTTGG
The DNA here is from genome assembly GCA_963669365.1 of Verbascum thapsus. Classification (NCBI taxonomy): domain Eukaryota; kingdom Viridiplantae; phylum Streptophyta; class Magnoliopsida; order Lamiales; family Scrophulariaceae; genus Verbascum; species Verbascum thapsus. Next base: position 133,317 of record OY770114.1, on the reverse strand, counting down.
TTTTTGACAGGGAAAACTGTTGCTGTTGGAAAAGTGACTGATCTCGCTACTGCTAATGAGTAGTGTGTAAACAATTTCTAATTTATTGTTTGTTGTAGATAAATATAAACTCAATTCTTGAGCTGCCGGATCTTGAAAATGACTAAGAAACTATGTTTTGGCAGGTAAGTTGAGTAATTATGAGAATATTCTATTAAGAGCAACAACGCAAAAGGGGATTGATAGGAGTAGCAGCCAGGTTGACAAGTCAACTACTATGGGTTGTAAACTATTTATCCTGTATGCCCTTTGGGGGGTAGTTTGCATTGATTTTGTACGTTTCGATGTGATTATGTTGAGATTTTGCCAGAGTTGTATCGAAAAAGAGTCTGTTTCCTAAACTGAATGGGGGGGTGGGGTGCTTATATGATTATGAGGTGATTATATCCTGGTTGATAGGCATTGAATTCTTTGTTTGTGGTTTAGCTGTCTACTTACTTACAGTTGATAATTCACCTGGAAATTGTTCAGATTTTTATGCATCTGAGATTACACGCCACAACTTATAAGTTAACGTTATAGGAAGGTTACTACGTAACAACAAATTGATTTTGAATAGGAGAACAAATCGAGAGTAGGCCCATCAGTATATGCATGAAGTCCCCAAATGTTTATCTGTCACTCATCATTTACTCTTCCAAAATGTGAATTATGTTGCCATGTATGTGGGAAATGACCAAAAACTATTTTAATACTTTTGCAGTTTCATTCCGCCATGTTGTCAATAGAATTTTCCTGTTTTGTGTTTGATAGATTGATTTTGCCAAGTCTCATTATGGGGAAGAAATCTAGACAGTTGACAACGTTCAAGAAGAACTTAATATTCTGTGATCCTTGAATAAGTTAACAACAATGTACAAAAGATGGATAACAAACGATACATCTTAGGGAAAACTAACGGCAACAAACAGACATCTATAGAGGCTCTTCGTATAATCACCTAGATATATACATTAAGTATATGTATTCTTTTCTCAAGGTGCTTGATATGAACTTATATATACACATTCTTAAATCTTTACACTACAGCAGAAAACACAGAGAGAATCAAGAATGGATACAAGACGACCCACCTGCCCACGATTCGAACTCACCAAGTAATTCTTTCCCTCCATACATGATTCAATACCAACAAGAGTTCTTCCATCATTTAAACATCTTTGAAGTCTCTCATCTCAAAATTTCTTTCAATCAATGTTCACAGCTCCAAGAGTCGAATTTAGGGATACTACAGGAGAAGGCATCTGTTGGGGTGACAACATATAAGCTCCTTTAGGAATTGCAACATTAAGCACAGGAGAATACGGTTTTGTCACTTTTCTTCTCCTCAAGGCCTGCCACAGTACAGAGCAAAATTTTATGTTATTAAGTTGCATTAATAATTCGTTTTCACAAATCCCTCTGGATGTTTTCAAATAAGCATATCAAACACCGCCTTAATCCGCTACTAGATTTGGTTTGGACATCATAATACCGGAATAACATGACAATCATTAGGTGGAAAGAGAAAGCAATCAGAAAGTTCAAATTCTAACCGTTGAATGTGACGTCCCATAAGTAGATCTTGCTTGCTCTATAGAAGAATAAACCTCAAATGCTTGACTAGAATCACGGTTACACTTTATAATGCGACTTTGTTCCTTTGCATCTAATGATCTACTATGTAGATAAAGAATAACCCGTGAAGGTGGAGCACTAGAACTATCTTTCTTTCCATGAATCAGTTCCATTGTCACTAAGTCATCCCACACTACATCCCAGAGCACTGAACATGGATCTCTGGCAGGGTTGAATTTTTTCTGTCCAATCAGATTGGATGGTTGCTGAAAACCAACATATAAGAAATTGTCAGTTTAAAATTTAAATACCAGTAAAATAAGGAATCAGGAACACTGATAATTAACTCACTTGCAGCAGTAGAACTCTTCGATGAGTAACCAAAATAATTCTGCCTTTGGGAAGAGCAAAATGGTCCTCATAGGCATCTGTTAAGGCAAACTTCCCACGAACTTTAAACAGATCAACCTGAACGAAAAAGGACCCAGACTCTGCTAATTGCAGTATCACCTTCACCAAGGCAAAGGAAGTATGTAAGATTAATGTTGTATATCAAGTTTTCTATGTTAAGATTCACGTCGCATATCAATTTTCAAGGTATAAATGAAAATCTAACGTATTAATTTATCAGACTATACTACAAAATCAGGTCCTTCAACATGTTCCACAATTTCACAAATCACACTGGTAAAGAATTCAGGTGGAAACACTCATCATTTGATACAGTAAAATGAAATGAAAAAGCATGCCACAGATAATATACACAAGAGCCATCCGTATAGCTAACTGAATCAGAATATCAGCTCAAAAATAAGATCTTCTTGAGATATTTTCTAGCAAGGCGAATGACAACATGTTAAATCACACGCAATATGTATAAATTCTTACAGGAAAAGTTACTTTAAAGAGTGCTGACTTTAATTTCCTCTTCTTTTCCAATCCCTCGTGAGTGAGTTATTTTTCTATTTAGGGCGGCTGGGTACTAGTGGTTCAACTCCCTATCTATTATCCTTCTTTTGTGCATCTAGGACTTTTTTTCAAGGTAGCATCGGTAAGGCGGTGGGCCCTGAATGGCTTTTATTAAAAGTCGCTGAACGACGTAAGAACCGACAATTAATGACAATTAATGGAGAGCATAGAAAAGAGTTCAAAAGAGTCTACCTGCCCTTGTGCTTTGTACTCATCATATGGCCTGAGCAAATTATCACCACTAATAACACGGGGTAACCTCCTACGAAGGAGTTGATCTTCAGAAGCAATAGCAGATGCTATCTTCATTCTCATTGCATTTGCACCTTCCGTGGTTTTTGACAGAAGATCTAAAACACCACTAACAGGTTGTGCAGCGGCACCTATTAATCCCTTACCAACACCCTGTACAAAGCCCTCAACACCAGATGCTTTTGCACCTTCAAGAGGCTTTGTTAAAATGCCAGTTACTCCTCTATATAGTCCTTTAGCAAAGGCACCACCACCCTCTCGAATGACATCACCAAAATCCTCTATACCTTTGCTATCCTGCAAGAAAAATGATATGCACAAGTATCATTTGCACATGAAACAAAAGAAGCCAGGATATGTATCAGTTTATGACGTCAGAGTTAATCCAAATAGGACACTAAGAATATTTTGTAGGGGAGTTACAGTCTTCTCCCTCCACAATAGGCTAATTACAAATACACCCCAACATTCTTATATTACTCACACAACCCCTGTAGTTTGCAAACGTTTACATCTGTCAGCTTCCGTTAGTGTTACACTAGGGTTCTGTTAATTTTTTGTGATCAGACTAGAATGCCTTTATAATCAACATTATTGATTTTTTTAATAAAAAATTGAAATTTGGAAAAGAAGAAGAAAGAATACAAAATATTAAAATAATGTTTAAAATATTAGATATTACTATATAAATGTTACAATAATTTTGAATAATATCAAAAGTATTTGTTAATATTAGAAATTAATAAAAATGTATTATTAGAAGTTATCTTAAGATTATAAAAATTATTTAAACTTATTATGAAAATATTTCATAATAATTTTAAAAATTACAATTATTATATAAATATTAGAAAATATCTGAAAATTAATATCATAAATTATTAAAAATCTTATCTTAAAATATAAGTATTCAGTAAATGTTAAAAATTTCTAAAACAAATTGAAAGCAATTAGTAAATATTAGAAAATATTTGATAAATAGAGAAAATTTAGTAAATTTTAGAAATTCTTATAAGAATATAACAAAAAATAGTAACTAATAAGAAAATTCAGAAAAGTATAAACAAATATTTAGTACATATTTGAAACTATGTTGAAAGTATGGGTAAATATCAATAAATACTAGAAATGATAATAATTCTTTTAATATTTAAAAGTTGAAAAGATTTGTTATAAAGGTATTTAAATATATCTGAAAGTTGAAAGAATATTAGATTTATATTTCCAAAATATATTTCTGAATTTTCAAAGAAATAAACTTTCTGAATGTAATCATCTCCACAACCGCACCCCATCTTGCCGCCATAGAACCAGCCACCCTACCGCTTCTCCATGTCACCGCCTAAAAGCCCGACATCGAGGAATCGAATCGATTTGAACTTAATCAAGTTTAATTCAGTTCAAATCGATAGAAATCGATTTGGTTGAAATAGGTGAAGAAGACGACCGGTGAAGACGGTTGAAAAGTCATCTAGGTGGTGAGAAGAGACTATGCTCTGAGATGGCGGTGGTGGAAAGCTGATGGCGAGTGTGAGGAAAACGACACCAGGTTTGTTCAATTCCATTTTCCTTTTTATTTTTGTATTTTCTATTTCCCTCTTCCTCTTCTTTTTATCTTTTTTCCTTTTTCATTATCTGATTTTCTGGTTTTCTTTTCCCTTTTTTTTTAAAGGTTTAATCAAGACCATATTCGACCATTCTATTAGGGCAAATTCCACTGTATAAAGATTCGCAAACTTGAGGGGGTTGTGAGTAATAATAAATAGGGTTGTAGTTGCAATAAGGCCTATCATGAGGGATTCTGGCTGTATTTCTCCCTATTTTGTGATAGAAAGTTCTGAATTAGCAGTCATAATCACAAAGAGTGCTATAGAGCATAATTAAAGGCCAAGTCCAAATGACACAGAAATAACCAGAGTTAAAAATATCTAAGGTTGTCCAGAATAAGGAAACCTCTAACCTTTCTTTGTCGACTCTGTATGAATTTCTTATCCATTGATAAAGCAGCAACACCTTTGCTCATATGTCCAAGTGCACTACTTGCATTGCCCAAAATATCAAGTCCCGAAAGCAGTTGCAGTGGCTGACTGAGAATATCCTTTTTTATGTTTGAGATAGCGTTCCCAACCAGAACACTATGACTCATACACAAATTTTCCTGAAATCTCTGATTTATCCGGACCTGATAGAACAATACCAGAAGTATATCTCATTAACATCAATCACCAATTTGAAAATACATTCATTTAGGATACCAAATAGTGGGACCCCGATAATTTAAGGGTTAATTTGAGAGGATTATCTGAAACTACGAGATGATGCCATCATGCAAAGATGAAAAAGAAAAAAAAAAAACAAGACTCCAAAGAATTTGGATCCAGAGGAGAAATCCATAAAGATGAAGAACATTACGGAACTTGGATGCTAAATTTTTTAACGTATTACCAGAACCTTGCACTGGGAAACCCTAAAACCACCATCATGATCTTTGTTTTATTTCTACCAAGGACCTGTGGGGAGTGTAATATGGCTGGACAAGTGACATTCATTTCGATTGCAAAGATATTCTTTCAGCCCGAACGAAAAAAGAAAAGAAAATAATTGATCAAATCTGTACCGAGGTAAACCATCTATATATCAAACAATTACATACTGAAGTTGGGAAAGAAACAGGGGCTCATGCTTACCAGCATGTTTTCAGTATTGCCAAGAGCAGTCATTAAGCTTGCCCAAAATCCAAGGACACCAACTGGTCGTTGCGTAGGGGACATAGCCATGGTAACTTTGAAACGAACTTCTGAAATATTAAGAACACTGCCAATCGAGAGCAACAATAATTGAGACAAGTTCTCAGAATCCAAAGCAGAAATATTTAGCTAGAATGGTAATAAAAGGACAAGGCATGATGCACTACCCAATTTGAATGATGGGATCAACCGAAACAGAAGTGGTCTGAGTATCAAAGATCCTGCTAATATTGGCATGCTGGATCAACCCGTGGAGGCGCCAAATAATTGGTTCATGAATATTAATTAAAAATGCAGTATTTTCAGGCCCCTGAGAATATTATTCAAGTATATATTAGCTTCAAAAATCAGAAATTTTATGCATTAAGATAATTTAATTATACTTACTTGAAAACCAATGTAAGGATATATGCATAAATCCAAAGATCCACTAGATTGCTGTGTGACGGAAAGCTTCAAAATATAATCAGTCTCCTCTCCAACTCTTTGTGGCCGGAAGAGAACTGGCATTGAAGTTAAAGGCAACTGATTATCCACCTGAACTCCCCCTGTTCTTATTTTCAACCTGAGTGGCAAAATCCAGAATTAGTACAATCATATAGTCCAAAATTAAACACAGGAGAGGGAAGAGGAAGATCAATCATGCGATTAAAAATAAATGTTAACTGGCAGCATTAATCTAATAAACAAAAAAAGTGGCTCTAGAATTCCATGACCAAGATTCTTACCTACTAATTCCAGAGCCCAATCCAGTAGAATACGAAAGCAGAAAATTTTGCAGGGAAAAATATAATATCTCTTCTGGTGTATGATCAATAATGGACACCCCAAGCTCTACGACTTCAAGGATTAGATGGAACTCGCGTTCTGAGACAAATGTTGACGGCTGAAACTGAGAGTTACTTTCAGAGATTTGTTGTATAGATGAAATACTTCTATTTAAAAGTGTTGGTGCTTCATTCTCTGGCATCCAGTCACTGATTTTAACAACATTTACTCTCTCTTCCCTGACGATAGCAACAAGTAGACCTCTCCTAGGTCCTCCAGAAACCTGGATGGGCTGATGGTCCTTAATCTCATCAATATCGTATGTCTGTGATGTCATAGGGTCATTTCCATCTATCAACAGTTCCAAGTACCGTTGCCTACCAAGATCTTCCCACGAAAAAGAAGCAGCAGCATTTGGAAGTAGAGACCTCCAAGAATCGTTGGAACCATTTACTTGCCGAAATTGTATGGGTAGAAAGAAAGAGCGATTTTCAATCCTGTGTATATTATCACATAATATTTGATTAAATTGCATAATCTTTTTGTGAGAAGATTGACTTAATTCCAAGAAAAACAAAGTTATATAAAGAAGTTTGATTCAACAATCACCTGTAAGGATTCGTAAAAGAATAGAGGCGAAATATAACTTCAAAGCGTGAGGTCTTTGTCCCACCTCTTACTTTAACTGAAAGATACGTCAGATGGCTTCCTGACTCACTTCTCAAGCATATGGACATTTGACCTTCAGAGCCAACCGAGAATGGTGCACTCCACTGGTAGCCCTCCATCCGTAACTGAGGTAATGACCAGATGATAAAGTAAGTATTATTCAAGGGGATTAGGCATTTAAAGGATACTTCTGATTACACTGACCGTAAGCAATTCGGCTTTTCCAGACTGCCATCCAATGTGTTTGGGAGGATCGGTAGCATGAAGCCATTCTAACGATTGAGTGTCACACTGCTGCACGCATATGCTACAGCCAACTCTATTAACAAACACTGTGTGTGGTTGAAAATGTACAACCTGCATATACATGAATTTTTACTTCAAGCATACGCTTTGCAGAACAGAACTTCTTGGAAATAAAAGTGCATTTTAGACCCATTAGTCCATAAGGACACCCATATTCCAGGACCGTATAAGCCTGTTACATGAAATGCACCAAAACCATAGCAAGCCACCCCGGAGAGAAATAAATAAATTCCAAAGATGTTGGGCAAATCCAAAGAAGGCTTTCCTGTCCGTTCATCACAAAATATTTCTAGATACCAATAGACCCAATGCCAGAAAGCATAACCCAGAAAACAGGGAAATCATAATTTCTCTCCTAGACGCTGTTGTTCCTTGGAAGATTTCAGTTACAGCTAACAGATTTCTTTGTGATATATTCCAGAAAGTAAGAGCAACACTAACACTCTGTTTGGTACGAGGATTTTGGTGAAGAAAAAAATAAAAGGTAAGGAAACAGAAAAGTTCTGTGTTTTCCATCACTTTCCTCACCAAAAGGGTAATGAAAAGGAATTGTCTCATATTAGTAAAAGATTTTCCCTCCTACTTTTTCCCTTTTCATTTTCTCTAATAACCAAAAAAGGAGAAATGCTTTTCCTTATGTTCTCTTTTCCTTAAACCAAACACAATGCAGCAGAATCAGTTTCTGTATTTTCTGAAACCACAACAGAAATTTTGCAAGTTCCGACAAACATAGGACAAAAGCACTGATATTACCCAATTCGATACCCAGGCTCCTTCCCTGAATTTTTCAGATTCCTTGTGTTTCTTAAAATAAATAATGTTATGCAGTTATATGAAGAAGGAAGATGCATCAGAGAAGAAGTCCAAATAAAATAAGATATTCTGAATTCCAGTGAAACTAGTTGCACGATCTGTGTGTGTGTGTGTATATATATTCATTGTGTAATCGTCTTCTACCTTTGTTCTGTCTGAAGTCATATGCAACACAGTTGAAAGCTTGTAGTAAGTTCCCTCGGAATTAGATGCCGTCACATCAACTCGTTGCTATAGAGAAGTCAGGTTAATAAGTTCATTCAGAAATGCACTCAATATATAATGCAAGAAGATTCTCAAAATATGACAAAATAAATGAGTCTCAATATCACCTTTTTCTCCAGCTCAAGAAGCGATAACCCAGGACTGAAATTTTCAGAATTTCGAATGGCAACAGCAATACCCACCCTCGGGGACAGATATGCATCATTCCGTGAGGAAAACAGCATAGCACCACCACGACCAATATAATCTTGCGGGGAAAGCATACTGGGTGTTGGACTAGTATCCTCAATAGCTTCTAGTACTTGAATGTTTTTCCTCATACCATCCTGTCCCCCACCCACTGAGCTAGATGGATATTTCAACGCTGATTTTGCAGATTTAACTGCTGTGGACCTCATAAGAGAATCGACATCCCCACTTCCCAGTGGTTCAATTTCCACCACTCTATATGATAATGAGAGGAAAGAATTATTTTTTATCCAGTAAGGAACAAAAAACCTTATTGTTTTGGGCGCAGCTGCACTTCCTCCCAAGTCACGCTCAATGCTGACACGTAACCTTCTGGATCAAAATAAAAATAAAACCAAACCCAAATCAATTCCTTATCACATCACTTAATCTGATACTGTTGAACAATTACATAATCACTTTATTATTAAAAAAAATTGTGTCAAACTAAAGAACGAATCATTGTTTTTAATAAAAAAAAAGTTATTGTGGCAAACTGAAAAAAAAAACGTCTTCGGAAATGGTATCTTCGGCATTGATAGCTTGTAGCTAACTGTAGGGGGTTATAAAAACCATCCTAACTTCTACAAGAAAATACATGCACTCTCTGCAATTGAAGAATATAATCTGATGTCAACCAAAAGAATCCTTTGTTTGCTTATAGGACTTAGCTATTGTCAGTGGTAGGGCAGACTATCATGAGGATGCAAGGGACATTATCTCTTTATACATGACTATTTAGATAGCCATACGAAGTGAACTAGATTTTTGTTACAACACATAAAATGTCTAAGGTGCCATAAAGACAGTTGGATACTCTTTCTTTAACACGGTAATGGCATTTACTAAATTCTTCAGATGATATTGCTGGAATCAGATGAGACAGGGACATGCTGGTGATCATTTCGGCTTTGCCCGAAGCATATAATCAAGGTGCACGGGATGTGAAGCAAATCAGTGGAAAGCGAGAGGAAGAGGAGGAAACAAGATGAGTGATAATCAGCCTTCTATGTGAGACGCAAGAAATGGGGTGGAACCAGAGGACTGCAACGTTCAGTAGTAGTAGCCTATGAGTCTTTTACCTAAAAATTATGCTGGAGTTCTTTTCATTATTTGAGTAGGAGTCTTTGTTTTGGTCATTAGGGTTACTAGTATTAGTAGTATGAATAGGTTAGCTAGGGTTTATTATTATCTTCTCAGACGATTTCTGATCATTGGGAGCATTTGGCTTTGCGATCAAGAACACTAGTGCTTGTTAGGGTAAAAACAATTCATTCTTATTATTTATCTATATTTAGATTTTATTATATTGTTCTCTAATTTTCATCACTCATCACACAGCAAAAAGTATCTAATAAATGTCCCCTATGTGAACAAATGTACATTAGAAAATATACAATTCGAAGAGGAAGAGATGATTACATGCCCTCCATCAAAAAATCATTGAAGACAAGTTAAGCCAAATGTAGGGATTTGAAAAAGAAGAAATGATTACATGCAGTCCATTTTTCACCAAACGTTTAACACAAGTTAATCCAATTATGGATGCAAACATTGAGTATGCAAGGCAGAATAAGGGTAGTTTCTATTCAGGAAGAAAGTTATGGAACACATATGTAAAGAATTTTGAGACTATTGACCTTTTTCTCTGCTGGTGAAGCATCCAAAACGACGATAAATGGCCGCCCGATGTCAGATCCAAAATAAGAACAGGGTCCTGAGAGATGGGAAAGATGAAAACATCAAATACAACTTTTGAAATAATAACTTCCAGGCACATTATTATGCACTCAAGTATCCATATTGATACAAACACCAAAACGAAAGAGATTACCTTTTCCATAACCCAACCACCCTGAACAAATAACATTAAATATATTGGATTCCGTATGTCAGCAGAGTATATGTGTACAGTCTCCCGTGATTGTACAAATCCATGCTGTCTTTCTATACTTTTACCATCTCTCATCTTTTCCCAGATTTTGAATTCTGCAGAACATGGAAGTCTGTTCTCCAACTTCAAAGGAGAGCTGGCTGATATTTTCCAATCATAAACGGGATTATTAAGATCTGTATGAAGAACAGATGCATCCATGCCAACGGAGAGCCAAAATAATACACCACTAGATCCAGGGCAGAAACAAAGAAGATCGTCCTTCTCCAGCTGGTTTAGCGTCAATGGAGGAATCTGGGTTTTATTTCCCTGCTTCAAGGTATTTTGACGAGAAAGTGCACCATGGTCAACAGATAATGAATCCTTCTCCACAGAAACTGGACGGCCCCATGCATAGGAGGTTTTAGAATGATCACTGGATGGACGAATTCGTAAACAGTGGTTAGAATCCTTGGACATGCTTCTCCAAGGTAAAACTGTAGAGCAACCTGGGGCTATAACACTGTCAAGAAAATTTTGGTTTGTTTTTCCCCAGTCATCAATTTCTTGCCTTGTGCGGGTCCAGCGCCTTCGTCGAATGGAATCACGAGCTGACTTTGTTCCTGACTTGGGAGAATTTGGCGGCCATTTTAAACTTTGATAGTCAGGCCCATAAGCCCAACCATCTTTATCAACAAACTGAGATTTGTCAACAGTCCATGTTGATGCCCATGTCCATCCAGGGTGAAGAGTAGGTTCGTAGAAATCCTATTAAAAAGGTGGAAAAAATTAATAATAAATTTATCCATTTAAAAGGAAGATAAAATGAGGATATTGTGATATTACAAAAGATACTCACTTTAGAGGAATACGAGAAATCCCTAGTACTCCAGCGCGCTGGATTTTTATCACGAGAACTATATTCATTGTTACCCCAACCAGATACTGGATGATATTGTTGATTCTCAAAGATCTCTTCAACAACAGTATTCTTACTGCTGATTCTAGATGAACTATCATGACCATGAATCATTGAGACATCACATGTTGAAATGTCCAACTTGATATCTGAATCATTTGTCACCGTAACAAGACCCCTGAAAACTGCATGCTTCTTCCCATTTTTCACAGATACCTCTAAAGCCACAAAGTCATCTTTTAGTTTCCTGGTAATCACTGACAGAGGAAGTACTGACCGGAAACCATCCCATGGACCTTCTGGGTCAAGTGCAACCCAGAAACCCATATCTTCATCTACACTGTTTCCATCCCCACTCTCATTTTTGAATTCTGTAACCATGCTTTTCTCAATATAAGAGGAGGAAACAGTAAGGCAACCAGTAGAGTGCATCTCATCAATATGCAGTCCCTGTAAGAAAATAAGTAGAACACTCATAATTTATAAACACATAAGCCAAAAGAGAAATAAAAAAAAGTACTGCACATGCCTTTCTTTTCAGCGGATAAGATGCAATATTTTGTACATCACATTGCTGGAGCATTTTAACAGAAGCAACCTTTTTCAACACGCTCGTACCATGTCCAACAGAAAATGAACATGCACCAACAACCTCACCTAACATTTGACCATACAAGATATGTCAGATCACCTACGGATAAATCAACACATCCATCCAAAGTAGTGCAGTGGAACATATATGTTAAAGAAACATTGAAATTGCACTATCGTTAGCCATCTGCATTAAGTTATCTATTCTGAAAAGGTAACTATCATTTATTCTGGAGACCAATTCCCGGGTGCAGAAATGCACAACACAATTTTATTTAAGAAACCATTAGGAACATGATTTTTGATGACTAAGAACCAGACTCCTTTTTTACTTTAAATCCTTGCAACAGTATATTTATTGGCAGCAAATAAATGTAGGAAATTTTAGCGGTCTGAACAGGGGAAAAAAGGAAGTCAACTATGCTCGGTGACTTGTGCCAAATGCACCCTTGAATATCAAAAGCAAGTGCATCAAAATATATTACAGAGCTTCCTGCACCAAAGAAAAAAAAAATGGAGGAGATTACAGCCAGTGCCATGTGCCATACCTTTTCCAGCCTTAGCAGCAAGGTTTGTTACTTCCACCTCCATCTTAGCCATTCCCTATGAAATTACACGTAAAAGATTCATTTTAAACAAAGTTAGGGACCATAGACTATACCAGTTAAAAACTACATCTACATTAGGGTAAACTTAGTCAGACAATATATTGGTCAAAAGCAATACACAGAAATTCGATCTATAGTTCGAATCCTTGAAATCATACATCCATTGTCAAAGGAGTAAGTGAGAGTAACATATAATGCAATACAGATCAATTAGCTTCTGCTTGATTCTGATGATGTTAATAAGGGTAAGCTTGACCTAAAAAAACTACACGAGATTCTTCAGGATACAAGAACTAAAAAGGAACATGTTTTATGTGTTATCAAAATCACTGTAGCTTGGGTTTACTTAAATGAAGGAAAGAGAAAGAAACATTGTCTTACAGAATTCCAAATAATACTTATTACTGAGTATGTAAACTAAATGTGCATATCACAGCACGGACAACATATCAACGCGGAAACCCAAACATAAAACAGATCATTAAATCTGTGAAATAGAATATATTAGACCCCTATCACTCTTTTGTGCATTCTCTTTGTGATCGTGATTTTCCAAAGGCAAGTTTGATGTAGAGTATATATATAACATATATAGATATAATAAATATATAATAAAATAGAGAGAAGGGGGGCTTCTAGGCAATCTGCGGTTAGGCAAAACAAGCAAACTATATACCCAGAATTTTATTCTTTTATCTGTATTACCATATAAAAGTTGCGATTAACAGTTCTTTAGCCTTATATTTGGGATTGGGGGTCGGAGGGGGGGTTTCAGCATTCCATACCTTACGAGGAACTTCAAAAATGAAAAGTTCATTCCATGTAGCTGTGCCTTCATCGATATCATTTACTTTAGTAGTTAAGGGTTTAACACATTTTGTTCTCGCGCTTTGAGGAAAAAGCTTTTGGGGATTAGCATCCTGACTCTCTACAAGCAAACGCAGAGCACAGAAAAATTTATGACTGTTTCCATCATCAAGAAGAGGTAAACCCTGCAAAGAATGGTGTAAAAGTTTAGAGTTTGATAAACTATGTTTACTTTCCCTTATGAAAGCAATGTGTAGGTGAATAATATACATTGGCAATGACAACCTTTGATTCAACTATTTGAACTCCAACATAACACCGAGGTTCCCTTGATTCATCCGAAACATTTAATCTGTCAGAATACCTTGGGGGTGGTATCCACAAAGTGGTACAATCATCACGAGGCAATATGTTGGGGGTGTCAAAATTATGCTCAGTTTTCTTCAGGTATATATCACACCCAAGTTTATTTTCCACTACCACAGACTGAAAATCGTCTTCATCCAATGCCAGAGGCGTTGACTTTTGATCAGATGCATCAGTACCAGCAGATTGCTACAGAAGTTAATAAGAAGGAACGAAGGGTTAAGAACCAAAATAAGAACCTATAGATAGTGTAACAGTAAAACATAAGAAATCATTTAACCTCAAATAATCTCATTGCTTTCTCTTCAAGTTCCCTCTGTTTTCTCCATGAATCCATGGCTTGTGCTAAGGTATCAATATTTGCAGCACTCAAATTAACATTCAGAATACTGGTAGCGGCAATTCGCATTCTTTTGCCTACTCTTACCGGCTGGTTTAAATTGCTATCATATGTTTCAAGCCTTCCAAGAAGAAGATAATAACTCAGTGCAATCAGATTCCTAATGGATTTGGTATCAATTAAATAAAAGGAAAAAAGATTGGAGAACAAAAAGTTCCTACTTAAAAATTCCTTCAAATGGCTCAACAAGTGGCTCCCATGCTTCCAACTGAATATTAAAAGTTGACGCAGCAAAGGAAGAAATTAGCACAGCATTCATCGCCTCAAGGCGACCATGTGTTGCTAGCTTGATGTTGGTAATAGTGGCATCAAAAAGTGGAGTCATCTGGGAAACAAATGCATATAAAATATAAAAATAAAGAAAGCCCAAATACTGAAAATAACAAACGCAATATTTTCAAGGAGGTGTAAACCATTCCACAAAAGCTGTCCAAAATAGTCAGAGAGAAACATCTAATTTTCATCTCAGCTGTTACGTTGTCCCTTGTCTTAGGCTTTACAGAATCACCAATAGCAAATGCTAGTCTACTTGATGGCTTCTTTAGGTCAGGGCGAGCAAGAAATGTGCAAGCCTACAGTAACAAGGCAGAACACACTTGAAGGTCAGGAAAAGTTTATAGAGACAGAGGGTAACAACATCTTAATATAATCGATTTAAGTTTCTGGTTGTGATTTAACCTGATTCTCAACTTTCCAAATACTCCAGCAATGAGACCCCTTTGAATTAGATGATCTTGAGATAGGCATCTCAGCTATGTTAGCTTGGCTAACCAAATCCATTCTTGGGCAGCAAAAAGATTCCAAATGAGGTGCTTCATCATGCTGAGTTACTATACATCCCAAAGAAGCATATCCAGGGGGTGCAATGGGGTACCAAAAGTAAGCTTCTTCTGGGACTTTCTTCCCAATATGGGCAACTTTTGTAAATTGGATGGGTTTTGCTGAAATTTCAGGGTCATCAGCCTTGAAAATGATGCCCAATGGAGGAGGTTCCAGCCTGGGAGCAGCATTAACAAAAATACAGATACACAACTATAAAAAGCACGACGGTAATAACAATTGCATAAACAAAAAATTACAATTAAAAAGGGGACAGAGAGAGAGAGAGATCTAACCCTTCAGTTATGCAGTCACCCAATATGGCATATCCAAGGCGAGGTATAGGTCTCCATATCGAAAATGGTCGACGAAGATCACCACCCCTGTCCCACCAGATTCGCTCAAAGTTTGGGGTTGACGTATAACATGTGCTCGCTTTAGAAATTGATCTTAAGATATCCCAACCAGACGAAGCAGCGCCCTGGTTACTTGTCTGAGGGCATGCATTTTCCTGTTTATTATTCAAATCCAAAACAGATTCCTTTGATGAAGAGTGACGCTGGCTAGAATTCCATAGGAGAAGGTGATTCAGGTCAAAGCACAAGTCTTTGGAAGGACAGACAGTAGATTGATGGGCATAAAATGACCATATGCAGTTGTCTAAACGCCAGATGCTAAACCCAGATTCAAATAAATGATTTGGAGAAGTATTTTGTATACACTCTAAATATGTTGTCGATGTCACCAGATCAGAACGAAGACAGTGAACAATGTGATTCGGAGGTGGTTGACTTCCAATATGTGCAACACACCCCATTGCCAAGTATCCAGGAGGTGCAACAGGTAACCAAAGAGAACAGTCACTGTCAATGTTTGAATTGACTTCTTCATTCTCTTCTCTCCTAATAATAGAAAAGAGACCAATGAGCTGAAAACCGACGGGCTTCCGTACACGACCGTAAGTGTTACTCACAGCAAGGACCGACTGTGAAGGGGGACTTGGCCTGAGATAAATTTCATCAAGATAAAAAGATTATAGATATCATAACACCATTAACAATTCCAAGAAGAAAAATAGACACACACAGGCACACCGCACACAGAGATGCAACTGCCAAGTAATGGAATGTTAAAAAAGACCAAGTAAAATACTTTGCTCATAAATCAAGTTCAAGGTGTGACATTATTAAATTTGAAAGCAAAAACATGCAAATTATCACCGCCACTTGTGAGTACCAATCAAAAAAATTTTAGCTGCAATCTAGGTTCCACAAAAATGACTGGACATGCTCCTGCCAAACTCAAGAATTCTTAAATGAGAAAACCCAGAAATCATTTACTCATCCAGATACAAAAATAATGATTTTTTCGTATAAGGTTGCCCGTAAATACAAACAGAAGTGCACTGACTATTTTATGACATGTTTACGTAAGAAAACTTTGGTCATACAAAAAAAACTGCATGTCCGAAATAACATATGTATTCCACAATTACCCGGATGTCACACAATCACCCAGAACAACATAATTTGATGGAGCTCGAGGCCTCCAAAATGTCAGATTGCTGAGATGCCCGTTGTCTGCAAACGAAATAGTAGAATAAATACCTAAGTGTAGTCAGACATTAATTCAGAGACAAAATGGTTTTACGCTCTTGTTTTTTCTCTTTCTTTATCTACGGAGTGTTTGAGTGTGGCAAAAAAGTACAGCAAATGAACTCATAGGAGAGAATTTTCCAAGAAAAAATTCAGAGAAGATAGCAAACACCTTTTGGAGACACCCATATTCGATCAAAATTTGTACAAGGGGAAAGGGGGTCAGCATTTCCAAACTGCAGCGCAGTAGATGCCTGACTTTGCAGATTAAGTAATAGGGAAATGACACCCAGAGAAAGATGAGCATATATATCACTAGACATCAGAGATATGTTTGTTTTATCTTTCACAGAAGTATATCCCCCAGACACATCCACTGGATCAAGAACAACAAGGCCGGAACCAGCCTCCACGGTTAAATCTTTCAGAAGGCCCCTTATCCATTTATCATCTTCTTTTGATGCATACCTATTGAGAAACAAAGACAAGGAATAAAACTTAAATTCCTGCATCAAATAGAATAGAAAACATACATTGGTTAATTTTTACAACAACTAGTGAGGTGAAGGATCTTTCAAACGAAATAGAATATGATTTCCACCAAACAAAGCCACTCATCCACCATAAGTACCAACCTAGATGCGCACCCACATTTATTGTACAAGAACATCTTTTTATTCAAAGCAAATTGGCAGATGCCAAACGTCATTAACAAACAAGAACTTATATCCTAAAGTAGTGATCCAACAAGTGTAACTCATCATAAAATTCATAATTGCACATTGCAAATTCCACCATATCAAACAATCTTTCCATACAGAATGAGATGAAGATCAAGGTCAAATAGGAGGAAGCTAAGACTCACATGAAGCTGAAATCTGTTTTCGCTCGTAGAAGCTTTTCACCATGTGTAGAATCATCCAGGAATGACTTACTGCTGTCATAGAAGGTAAATTCAGGAGAAACAACCTGATAAGAATTGAAAATCAACCAGTAAGAAAGTACAACCTTCAAAAACCATTGATTCCGTTAAGAACCTAACACTTATTTTTCCAACTAATAGATATTATACTGACTACTTTCTGAGAATTTAACTGACTGGCCTAAATGTTGTGAACCACCGAAATAATAGACCTATCAAAGAACACGTTTCAGTTAAGATAATCTACCTGAGTTTCAAAACTGAAACTTGGCATTGTACTTGATCCAGATTGAACTGTGCCAGAAGCATGCGAAGTCTCTGATAATTCTTCGATGTGCTCATAGTCTTTACTCTTTCTGTTCAGAGAATTATCGTCCAGAAAGGAAATTTCGACACCATCTTCTGTAGAAACTGAATAAGAGCTATCATTGCTCAAATACGTATATTTCCTCAAAAGCAAGCCATTCTGAAGATCAAGCAAATAGAAAATCTCGGTGAGTTCATAGAAGCAAAAAAGAAGAGTTCCATCAACATTCCTGATCTATTAACGAATAAGAGGAAGAATAACACATATGGGGCTTTGCAAGTCGGACATACTAACCTAGAGTTGAATACTGAAAGCTGGAACCTAGCTCTAAAACTAAAAGTTGTGAATGACATGCCACCATATAATCATATTATGTAAATTCTCCAATGTCATTGAAACAAAGAATAAAGAGGCACTAGCATTAAGTAGATGTGTACACATGTCGAAGACGAGAAAAATACTAAGAGAAGAAAATTGATTGATCAAAGATAGCTCTCAAAAGTTTTATCAACATGTATTTCAACTGCAGGAGCTAGTGGCTAGAACTAGGGGGTGGCAAAATGGATCCGGAAACATGGTTCCAACCCAATTAAACTAGTTTGGGTTGGGATGGTTCCTAATAAATTTTCTTGGATTCCTAATTAGTTCCAAGTTTGGTCCAACTAAATTTCAAGTTGGGCTCGGGCTTGGTTCTCTTTTGGGTTCCTAATTGGTTACAAGTCTTTAACTGGGTTGGGCTTGGTTCTCTTTTGGGTTGGGAATGGTTCCCTTTTGGGGTTGAACTTGGTTCCACCTTAAAACCATGAAAAGCACAACCCATTTAAGAACCAACCCATTGGAACCAACTCAAACCCAACTCAACCCGCCCATTTGCCACCCCTAGCTAGAACTATAAGGGACGAACATCTCTATCCCAAAACAGAAATAAGTAACAAAGAACTGATAATGCAAAGAAATATTAAGTACATCAGTAGTGATAGTACCTCAAATTTCACATTGACAAACCTCAAACTCTTCCCCCGCCCTACAATAATGATGGGACGAACAACTAACAACTCAGACTCTTTCACATCTATCTCATCAGTGAGACGGATTGTCTTACCACAACCATCATATATGTATTCATCAATTCCAACAGCATCAGCTATAAGTTGCCGACTGGAAGATAAATGCACCATATCTTCTCTTTGATAATATAGAGGAGTAGAAAGAACTATGCTGTTGTTCGTAGAGATTGGATCGTTCTTGGGGTCCATCAGTTCTTCCCTGCCAGTAATGGTCCCCAAGGCTGGCACAAAGAACTCGCAGACAGCCAGAAGAAAATCTGGAACAACGAGAACACGAGGCTGCTGTATTCGAACTACAAATGACTGCGATGCGAGTCGCCATCTACCATCCATTAAAAACATTGTTGAACTTGGTAAATCAACAACGCGATCAGGAGACGTTTGCTTTGGTCCATCAGTGCACAAGCCAAGCATCAGCCTCATTTCAGCCTTTGTATTGGGACGAATATCTAAAACTGAGAACTTAGGGATTGTAATATACAGGTCAGCTTCTGATAATGATGTCATCCTGTATGACACCCAAAGACCTTCAAGCTGAAAGACAAGATATTAAGCATGGATATTACATTGGATAAAAACACAGACATAAACATAGTAGTCAGATAACGCTCAACCATTTACTTACAATAACATGAGCCAAAGGTGATTCCTTATCAACACCATAGCACAGCTCCAGCAACACATAGTCAACTTCTACAGCCACAATTGTAACAGTACGCGACAAAAGGACCTGGCTATTCATGTTCACCTTATCCGCCAGCAACCTTATCGTATCTTTTGCAGAAGATTTGCTGCTGCGGAAACTAGGAGGAATAGTAGGTTGTTCGCACAAGTTCATGTAGAAACAATCAAGAATAACATTATACTCTTTATCAGACATGACAGCATGTAAAGAACCCACCTGTTCCACAAGAAAATGCCAATGATAACCATGCTAAGCGTAGAATAGTGATATAAGATCTGACATTGGGATATAGAGGTTTTCAGCTATACAGCAAAATATGACTTAATAGATAGAAATAAACAAGTGGTTTTTTTTCCTACTGGATTTATATAATAAAAAGTGAGATCTGGTTTAGCAAAACTTTAACAATTTCTTTACTCCTCTCAATGATTACAAAGCTAACTGTTCAACATTAAGGATGATATGTCTAAGAACTAATAGACCACAATGGCTATGCAGGTACAATATAGAGCCCTTAAATTAAATGAGAAGGAAAAGAATCAGACAGTATTAAACTTGATCAAAAGTCTAATTAAGGGAAAGTGCAGGTCATGTACATTTTCAGCGAACTGAAAAGAAAAATGGAGGTAAACCGCAAAAGAACAGCATCTTACGAACAGATTTTTTGTGTGAAAGGAGGAACGGAAAAAGGCATGTAAGACCAGTAAAATCTCTAACTTTGAAAGTCTTCCAAATAATAATGCACGGGGGAAAATGAAGGACGACCAAGAAGCCAAATGAGAAATATTTGTAGCAGAAAAATTACTTTAACTTCCAAAGAGAATGTTGGGACTTTGCGAAAGACATCTCTTAAACTGCGCCTAATATATACATGAACTTCTCGTCCTTCCCGTATCATTTGTTTGCCAATGGAGCCATCTATTCCAACAGCCATATTGATTCCCAAAATCTGTATTGCACACAGAATCAGTGGAAGGACAGGTTTTAATACACATATCGAAAAGCAAGAACCAAACTTATCAACCTCTGCATGAAGAACATCAAGATGGACAGCAGAAGGATCTTTCTCAGGACATCCGTACCAACTGAATGCATTTTTGATCCGTAAATGACCAAGATCGAGTTGCATGAAACTGTAAAACAGATAGAGGAGGATAAAAACTTCACTCAAGAAAAAGGTTTCAAGTCTTCAAATCAAACGATGAAAATTTAAAAAAGAGAATGCTATATACCACCGTAATCTTTCACCTTTTGTGATCCGTGATATGGTAAGATATCATTTTGTTCTGGTAAACATGAATTATGGATATCCAATCAAATGCATTTATTTCTAATCAAAATTAAAAGAAGTGATAAAAGAGATGGTTAAGAGGTGGTATATAGCATTATTCATTTAAAGATAAATTACAAAAACTTTTTGCAGATTTGAAGCAAGAAAGGCAGGCAGATAGCATATCAAACTAGCACTACGAAATTCCCATAATATTAGAATGTAAAGAAAAATCGCACATGATAGTTAAATTGAAAAACTAGAATAAAATTTATAATCATTCTTCAGCCTCGAGAAATAAGAGAATCTGCAAGATATCAACTGACTTAAATTCCAAGGGAGACTGCAAAAGCCAATTAACTGGATTGCTTAAAAAAATTGCAGAAGTTGAAATCAGTTCATCACTTATGATTAGACCTACATTATCGTTGTCAAAGTAAAGATGAAATGAGTAAAAAACTAACTATTAACCCCGCATCTCATAGAACTTGCACTCATCAAAAACTTCCATGCAGACAAAAGCATTAAGGAGAAGAAAGGGTAGATCTGTAAATCAAACATTAGGAGAAATATAGAGGACTCCTTATAATTCATCAGTAAATGGGTCAGACAGACAATTCAAACACACAAAAAGGAAATAGCTGGAAAAACTAACTCTTTGCTATGTGAATTTCGTGGAACTACTATTATGGGAGTGTCCAGTGAAAGGTCCAGTTTCACAGCAGACGCTCCATCAACTTCATATTTCTGAATCAGCCATTCTATTCCTCCAACTTTATCAACAAGTTTAATTGCTTCTTCAGTATGAGGCGTTGCAAGCTCCATGAAGTAAGCACTTACCTGCAGATGCACAAATTTATCAAATCAGTCAGAAATTTGAAGCAACGACTTTGGAGATTACAAAGGAAACAACTTATTTTGTGATAAGAAAATCAAAATAAATGTGGGAAAAGGTGTGCATTTGTGCTGATGCATCCTCGAGAAGGAAAAGGAGGGAAAGTTATTCTGGGGAAGAAACTTTATGTTTGACTTATCATAATGTTTTCTCACTGGGAACTTAGATAAGCTTAAACATTAAACTAACTATGTCAGCATGTTTTTTCTTGATAGCGGAACACATTTATGCAAGACCATGACAAATGAAAGCATAAACAAACTTTCACAAAGGATTAGTGAAGCACTATGCAACAGGACAAGAGCAATAACTAGTCTTATGGATCCATTAGCAAGATTTGAAATTGGTTCCATACTTTATCACTTTGATAAAGTATTCAAATTGGGTTCTAAGTCTTCAATCTTGACATTGACAGTGTGCCAGCCCCCAATTATTTTGGGATTCTGTTTACCAGTGGCATTAAAATACTTTGATTTACTAGTAAATGCAGTGGATCTTCAATGAAGGATAACCATGTATAACCACAAATACATGAAGCCAGTGTCATTCTCAAATAGTAACTTACTATAGTTATCTGTTCCAACTGGACAAATAAAGCCTATATAGCAAAGAGCATATTTCATAGTATCTAAAAATCAAAGCCTCTTAGCACAGCTCAAGGTTCGGAGGAAGCTCTGTTGTGTATTTCTTAGTAAGGCAATTTGTAAAGGTAAAGATATAGATTATGTTATACATTAACTCGAGTGAAACAGGCAACATTTTACACTTGAGGTATATAAATCGGGGGTAAACTTACAACTACAACTAAATGTAAACATAAGCTACTTACCGGGGAAAGAAGTGTAAAAATTTGAAGAAAATAGAACACGGGCTTTTAAACATATTTTTATGTTCTTGATAACTCATACATCTGTCAGGAACATAAAATCCCTGTTTAGAGGTGCTAACTGATTCCATCTCCTTGTAAACATAATTTTAAGGCTTCAACTGTAATAGCACTCCCATGGCTTTTGTCTGGAGAATTAATTAGGTACAATTTAACAAGTAGATATCTATGACCATTAAATGGATCAATCAAGATTACTATCACAAGCTCTCATATTCTCATGATAATCAGTATAGGCTCGTGTCTTCAACATCGAGTTATCAGAATCATTCAGTAGATCAGAAGTAAAAAAGGGAAGAGTACAAGGCAAATATTAAATGCTGTCAGGATGCATATCGGGTGTGGCATACAGTATATTGGAGTTGCACGGTCAAGGCACATGGAACCAGGGTTGTGTCTATTATGTGAAGGGATGAAATTAGAACCAAAACTACCTCCTGGACGAATCTGTAAAGGAAAACAATGCGGACAGCAGAAAGTCGGCCACTCAAACTGTAGTCATAACCTTCATAATCATCATCTTCAATGCTGTAAGAATTGAAAGTAAACTGGAGAACAGGGAAGGAAAAAATAGATCCAAGTTAGTTGGAAACATTAAGTTATGAACAATAGGTTCTTATATGCAAATATATTGAAGTACCTCTATTAAGGATTCAGCTTCTTGGTTCCGCAGATCACAAAGCCAGCCCCAACAGTGATCAGACCCCAGCGATAGATCACACAGCCTGAAGTTTCCCAAAGTACCCTCTACAGAATTCGAACTTGGATGAACCTTCACCAAAGCAAGAATTACTTCTGATGGTTAACCGTGATGCAGAAAGTAAATAGTGGATAAAAGAGATAATTGAATGAGTTATTCAATTGGCATAAGGACAACTAATACAAAAGGAAAATATATACACAAATACTATGTTTTATCAGTAGAATCTTTCAATATAACCAAAAGGAGGATAGTATTTCTAGTACCTTAATATCCAAAAGAAAACTTTCTTGCACGAACATAGCTAGTTGAGTATCGTCTTCCTTATTAAGAAATATGGTAACGCTATCAACATTCATGTTCAAAAGAAATACAACCCGACCCTTCCCATGACCCAATAGTCCCTTAATGGATGAATGCCCGTATTCTTCTCTTTTGTCTTTGTTTGCCGTAGGTTCATCATCAGAACTTTTTACTCTTGTACCACTAATTACACTATTTGCAGAGCTTATATCAAAGCCAAAGTCGATCAAAGCAACAAGAGTGGGCCGGTTACAGTAGAATTCCAACTTTGACATCCGAATACTCATCTGCAAAGTTCACTACATAGTTTAGAAACAGAAATATCAAGGAGTTAATCTCTTAATATCTAACAATTTCTTCCTTAGTTTTCATATAGAGGGTTACCTGTGTATCGACACCATCATAATCGGGACAACCCGGATTCCTTGTCAAGAATGAGACAGACACAAAATCAGAATCATCAGTGCCCAGTGCCTCGTAAAAAACATCACCATGAACAAGTTTTCCCTTCTCAGGGGTACCAGTTTCAGCAGACTCAAAAGTCATGAAATCAGCCAGGGCATCCTTGAAGATGTCATCATCTTCAACTGTCACTGCGAACAGGTCCATCGTTTGAGTTTCTGGATTATTAGGATCCCTATGTGAATGGTGTTCTGCGACAACTGAACAGGCTAAATACTGTGAATGTGAAGATAGACAACCCTGAAGTTCATCCATGATTTTCAAGGAATTCAGCTTCATTTTTACTGTCAAATCACTTGTACAACTTGACACATGCACCTGAAAAAATATCGATAAATATATTCATCATATGAGATGAACATATTAAGACACAAATCAGAAGTGGCTCTAGAAGAAAATTTATGACATTTCCCAAGAAGTTAGCTTTGAACATCTAAATGAACAAATGAATGCAGCAATTACCATGGCTTATATGCGATGCAGTTTCCATTTCCAAATGTGAACATTTACAAGAAGTTTTATGTTCTTAACAGACCAAAACATTATCCTCTTGCTAATGCAGGTAGTCAAACAGAGGGCATCTACCTCGCAATATAGAAATTACTTAATTAACTAGCATTTACCAAACACTCAACTTACAGCAGGAACTTCTAATTCATTCAATACTCAAGGAGTACGTACATAACATGGAAAAAAGGGATACTCTTGAGAGTTCAAAACCCAAAATAACTGAAGCTCATCATTATACTTATAAATGTAAACGTTTTCAATGTTGCTAAAGCTATTACTTCATAGATACCCAATTAAATGAATTTATGGAAGGCTCGTATAGGCATTCAATCCAGTATTGATGTTTTAGCAACAGACCCTTAGTGGCAACCAAAACCAAAACCTAAGATGACAAGCTTGGCACCATTTTACTCATTATCAACTATAATGCAATTAAGGGGACATTCTATTGAAAGGAAGGTGAGTGCTATCAGTGGGCAGGTTCGGTGGATTCTTTTCAGATGGTTTAATCGTGCTAACTGTCTCTCACATTTAAGATAGCATTTCTACATGGAAGAATACACAATTTCAGCAACTTAGTGTGAGATTGCCGAAAGCAGCTTAGGTGTCGTGTAAAATTCAAGCTTCAACTGCAACAAAAATTAGCTACAGCTGTAGTGAGGCAAAACCAATCATTTACAAACCTTTCCTCCACCAGCAAGAACTTCAAGGATGATCTTCTCATCAATCCTGTCATGTTTCTCGTCCCCAAACTGAAAACATAAATAAAAGGAAATAGCAACATAGTGAAATACGGATCGCCAGAATACTACGTCCAATATAACTATTTCAAATCAGAAAACATGTGAAAGTTACATTACTATTATAAACATGCAATACACAAAACCCATAAATGTCTGACCTTTCCATATAATGACAATTTAGTTTCCACGACTGTTCCATTAACAACAAGATCAGCTGCTTTTAAATTACTGGCCCGAGATTCAGCAAAATCTAGTGCATCATCTCTCAGTTCATCAAGTATATCAACTGAAGGAGGGGCCTTTATCCAGATAAACATAATGTAAGATCAATAATCAGTACTTATACGGACGGAGAAGAAGATCACAATAAACATAGTAGATGATTACATATCTTACAGAAGCTCGATATGTGCTTTGTACAAGTCCTCTCAACCAAGTTGACTTTTCATCCTCCTTCGAGAACTCTACTATCAGAGTACTAAAAGACTCCAGAGCCTTGTTTGCAAAATGAAAAACAAGTATAAAAATAAAGAGGATATTATTTGCTCAAGGAGTTGCACTGTAACAAAAGGCATATATAGTAATAGAGATAAGATTGACAACAATGAAAATAGAAATATTTATTAATATATCTTTCTTCACACGAAAAACAATACTGGTCAAAATCCAAAATTTGGTGAAGCTACCCACCAAATACACAGGAAGAACACTAGTATAACTTTGAGGGAGAGACGAGAGAAATAGAATATCAAACATGAGCGGCCTGAAGAAAAAAATGATAAGCAAATAAACCCCTTTCGTCATAGAATTAATCATTAAACTATCATGTTACTTTCCCAGTATGTTACATTAAGGATCTTCTCTTTCTTGCCAATGATATAAGTTTACTTGCGATCTTCCATTAACAACGAATCTTATCTTCAGCTATATCCCAACGGATTATTCATCTCATTGTAAGGGCAGTGCAGTAAGCATACAACATCACACAATGTCTGCTAAAATGGTTGAAAAAATGTTCCTTTGACACCAGACAATTCCCAAGAAATTAACAATGCAAAAGCATCTTGAAGTGTGGATGAAGTAGTACATGGCCTTAACATGACAACCTTCGATTCGGGATGTCATAGAAGTACTTGTATTTAAATCCAACAGCAAAACATCACCTACCTCTTGGACGTCCATGCCCCGATTGCTTACAGCAATACAAAAAGGTGAACCACCAACATTTGCAGGAGGAACATCACATACTTGTTTACCAGCCATGCTGCAGTCCAGAATAGTACAGAATAAAACAGGTTCTTAATACGATCAAAAAATTATATATTAAAGTACATAGAAATGAGCAAAATATTATTCAAATCCAATACATCAATTTTTCACCAAAAATACTATATTAACAAAACAAAGAGGAAAATAAAATTGTAGACCTTGAGCAGCGTTGATAGCTTTGGGACGTTTCAGATTCCAACACATACAGATGTACTCCAGATAAAACAAGAAAACAGGGTTGCCATGTGGCAACTGAATAGCCAATTCCCTGCATCAAGACAATATGACAAACTCATCAATTGTTTGGCACCTACTTAGCATGGTATATAGCATTCTCAAGGTATTGACATACCTTCCAGACTAGAATTCTAGCCTCAGTCGCCAGATCTGGAGGACTCCAGGGAACAAGGCCAGTTTGGAAATTTTCTACTATATACTGCTCAGCATTTGGCATTACACCATTGAGTATATTCAACAATTCATTAAGCCTCAAATATCTTTCAGGCGAGAAGTGTATGCCAAGGCTTGGAATTTGAACAGATACGCGTGTGGATGGATGATTTGGATGAGGTACCTTAATCTTGTTGGCAAAAAAAGCATAAATTAATATAAAATTTAAAGATACAAATCACTTATAAAATTTGATGAAACGAGTTAAAGAATATACCTGATCAACAATTACAGCCATTCCACACCTATCAATAAGAGAATAGAATTTGTCAGAATCTTCAGAACTGCCAGAAAGAGGAGATCGGGATCCCCAAGTGGAAGAGTCGCTCTCAGAACCACAGGATGTAAAGAAAGCTGCAATATCCCTTCCAGATATATGAAAACGGGAGTAGAGACTCTGTCCCTGGTCGTGGAGCTGACCATCCTCCTGTTATGAAGACAAAATAAGTTCACCAAATCGACCATGGCATTTAAGAAATACAAAAACTGAATACAAATAAAAATACCTTTGTTTGCAAAGTAAAATGACCAAAATCTAATAGAAGATGGCTACCACTTCCAGAGGTAGAAGTTCTTATAGGAACTCTAACTTTTGGAGCATCAAGATCAATGTCGAGAGCAAATCTGATTACACAAAGAAAAAGCATTAAGATCCTTCAAGAGGTCTCCCATCTTGTGAAATAGCAGAACAAAAGCATTAAAGATCCTCCAAGAGTATAAGAACATAATTAAATAATTGACTTTTCCAGTTAATGAATATGAAAAGTTAACCTGCTCTGCTCTTCTAAGACCATTTGAAATTGTTCCTGAGCTCTCTTAGTCACCTTTTCAATTTTGTGCTGTTCATATATATTATGGCCCAAGGGTTAGCTTAGTATAGCAAGATGATAGACAAATTCATCAGTCTACTTGGATATCCTTTCACTAAAAACACCAAGATCTTGTGAATGATAAATGATATTACCTGCAAAGCAGTTGCAGTTTCCAATGCAAGCGTAGGACTAACGGCGGTGCTCCTCTTAACAAAATGTAAAAAACGCTCATAACTTTCCATGAATACCTATAAAATTTTAATCTCAATGAGAGAGAGATTGCGTGAACATATGCAAAACTTTAGAACTTAAGAAACATTGATGGAATTGATTCTGGGGAGACTTTGCATATATGAATATTTGCCAAAGACGGGGCCAGGATTTGTTTTATTTTTTGGTGTGGGGGCAGGGGGACGAGTACAAAAATTATTTTCCGAAAGTCATTTTGAAAAAGAGAAGGCCTTGACTTGAGGATATGAACCTTAATCATGAAAGTTTTAGAAACCTTTTTACCAACACAAAACAAGCATAACCTCAGCCAGAAACACTTCATCACACATTATGTAAATTTTTTGGCACATTAAATACTGTAGTTTCCTTCTTTCACTCAGCATCAATGATCCCCAGAGCGTAACCCAAAAGAGAAAAGGAACATAATAGAGAAAATGGTTAGGTTCCAATAAAGTGTACCAAACCATTGGAACCTAAAGCAAGATCATAAAGAAACAATCCAATAAAAAACTTCAAGATTTCCTTATACATCACAATAAATATCACAAAGCAGGAAGGAGATAAAAACCTAATGAAGGAATTAGTATATATTAAAGATGACAACTAAGGCAAATCACCGTGGCATGACAAGGAGAAATAATTGCTGAAAGCCTCCAATCTATATTTTCTCCTGATGGAGCATGCACAAAGCTCGCTTGCAAAGCATTCACCTTCTGCTCACTAGAGACACTCTGTGAAACAAAAAGTCAAATAAGTGACTAGAGTACCCAACCTTGAGATGCCAACCTATCGAATAAACACAGATTGAAGTCAATATTATAAAGTTGACACATACAGTAAGGGCCTGTAAGGGTAAATCATAGTAGACATAAAATCATGAAATTAATAATATCTTAAAAAAAATAGATTTAACTTCTGACCATTCAATAAATAATTAAAATATATATTCTCCCATGTCACTGAGATGTCAATTATTCAGCTGCTGAAGCTCAAGCATGAACAAAGAAGAAAAAAAATTCAGATTATCAAATCCCTTGAGACACAAGTTGACACTCATGTACAAAGAAGACAAACCTGGGCAAGAGAGCCTTCAGGTGAAGAGAACCCATAATATTGCAACGTTACATCACAATGGGTACTCCGATGTTTAAACTTAGTAGATACATGAAGATTTTCGAATCTACCACAAACGATCTCAGTATTGTCGATATTGACAATCCTGGCAGCTGCTTTACTGATGGACACGATTATCATATAATGTATCATGTTCTGTATATCCTTCCCAATGTGAGCCAAATCCTCATCTGGCTGGTAGCTTAGCAGTTTATTAACTGCTTCCCATTCTTCTTTAGTCAACCTCTCTTCCACTGATCCTGATACAGCCGAAGTATCTGTCGCAGAGTCATCTGCGGAAGTGCTTCGCCTGCTTGGAGAAAGACGATTATTAGGAAAAGCAAACATTGGCAACGAAAACAAGTAATAAATTTAACTGGAAATATCATATATGCATATAAATAATAAGAGTAATGTATATCTGGCTGTTTTTCTGTGAACGGCTAGCAATATGTTGGTACATGATCTCCAAAGATTCTCATTCACTATGCAGAAGCTAAGGAAACCTCCAACGAGGAGGAGGAAAAGGAACAATGACGTCAAACTGCTAATAAAAAATTGATCAACTAAAACAGACAAACCATGTTAAGGAAAACCAGCTTCTTTTTTTAAGCATCCTCTGTTCAGCTGCTTCCTTCGACTTTACAGATTCAACCTTTGCATGGGCAATAAACCTAAATAACCATCAGAAAATAGAGATCATTGCTCCAGTTGATGCTAATAAATCAGGAGCATTAACAACCAAAACTAGCCAATGAAATTCAGCCAAAAGTTTAAATAAACTCAACATCTTATTCGACAAAACTTGTATTTAACCAAAGTTGGAATACTTGTGGCGAAAGAGATATAGTAGGTGTTTATATGTGTAGATGCCTATCCCAAAATATTCATGAAAAACTAATATAAGGGAATAGATAAACAGGAAAGACGTAGAGACTCATTTTTATTCCGTATGTTTCTAAACATATATACATGATAAAATCTGCAGCTATGATACTTTTAGAACATACCTCCACAACAAAATAACTTTGGGATCCAGATCTCTCTCAATGTCTCTTAATTTGGATTTATCTACACTTAGTCGCTGCAATAAATCAGCGTATAACTGCACATATTGTTTACGAAGACGACAAAGATGCTGGATTTGTTCCCACGAAAACCGGTAACTGTTGTGATATACAAATAAGACAAGTTAGTTTTACAAAAACTGAATATTGATAAAAACAGCACGGGTAAGATGACAACATGAATGTGTGAATTAATGCCCAGTATTCCCCAATAATATTGTAATATAACAGCCAGCACAAGATAAAATCTAGAAGTTCAATTTAGGATACTTAACATTTCGGTGGCTTTTCAATATACTGAAATTGACAAATCAAATAACCATTGAGTTCCTTGTAAATAAATGTATAGGAAGCCAGTAGAATTTGAAAAACTTAAGCCACCAAAGTTGCTACTAAAGCATGCTAAATTATTTTGAAGTTACTACTATTATAAAAATTTCCTGGTAATACTAATTAAAAGTATTAATATTGCATATCAATATAGTAATGATATTACAGTACATGAAACATATTTATATTTTACATGTGTATATTTTAATAATTATGTAGCGGAATGAAGATATATACATCCTAGAGTCTGCGCATGGGTGAGCATTCACAGCTCAGTCCATAAAACATCAAGTTATTAAAGTCTCGTCCCAATTTCAATGAAATCAAAATATTTCCTTAAAGTTTTGGATCGGGTTTATGTTTGTAAGCCGATGCCACCAAGAAGCTAAACATTGCACACATTCAGCTTTAACTGTTGAATGACACTCTTTAATAGTTACTATCCATCTATTGTTATTTATACATGAAAATTACCACATTTTCTTCTGTTGCAACCCAGCTTGTGCAGCATAACGCCACCAGAAGGCAGCACTCTCCGAAACTGGCACCATGGGTCTTAAATGAGAGACTTCGACATGTGTTCTATATGTTGATATGACCTCCATAAGTTTAATCCAATCATGATACTGAGCCTGAGATGAGCAGGTAGTGTAAATGCTTGCACCAAATTGAAACAGGTACAATTTCAAAAGCGCATAGAAATGTCTTAAGAATACTCATTTTTCTCTCTATGCTAAGCAGCTGAGAAGCATCTAAAAAGATATACTGATATCCTATCACCATATGTGTCAACATATTTAGATATATCAGCTACCCAAGTCACGTACATAACATATCACAGAAGTACATGCGTAATACAGAAAGCACATTAAGCAATATTCATACCTCAGTGATTGTCAAAGAAACATCAGTAATGACAAGCGAAGCCTTCTCAAAAGGAACATTTGAATCATTCCTTTCCTGGTTCCCTAGACGATGGTACTTTAGATCCCCATTGATTGGTGAAACTAAGTAGGTTCGGTCTCGAGCCCATGGAGACACCAAGGTGCTGCCTTTCGAAGATTCATTAATGCCATCTTCAAAGATCTAATAACAGCATAAGCAAAGATGAAAAAAGAAAACAAACAAAAGGAAAACCATAATTTGAGAGCCAAGAGAAATAGGTAATTGTGTTAATACAAACAGAGTCTCTAATTTGCTCTAAATAAGAATGTACCTCAATCCATTCTCTAGGGCTAAGATCCTCCCATCTCTTGTCCAACTTCCAGGGATAGCGATTGGAATCATGATACATGGCAAGCCTTTCAAGTTGCAATGACTACAACAGAACCACGAAACAAACGTGACATTGCAAATTAATCTATATATTCTGCACCAATGACTCTAAAGGTATACTCTTATGCAGGTACACTTAAGTAAAGAGATACATGCTACTGTCACTGTGGTAGTTTACTAGATTGAAGAATCACATTTAAAATTCCCATTTGGCATTATCTATGAGTATCACTACAAAAGTAAAATCCATCAATCTTTTAATTAGACTACGCAACTATTATAATGAACAACGTGAAAGCATACCTTGCGCAATTTATCTAAAGCACCACTTGTGTCGAAAGTTTCATTGCCCTGCTCATCCATCGTAACAGCAGCAAGCTTTGCAAGGGTCACGCCGCAAGAAAATGGGTGCCCTGGATTGCTGTATGAGAACATAGGCATGAAAGCAAAGGCAATAGGAGATGAGATGGAGACAGGTAAATAGAACTCCATTACTTCATCAAACAGTAAGTTCAAAGATTTCAAAAAGGACAGTAACATCAGGTAGGAAAAATTTATTAAGCTCATTGAGATCAACTCCTAACATAAAACCGACCTCACAGAATCTTCATATCTAATATGAACATTGCTAATAGAAATCTTGAGATTTCCGATAATTGTAGCAATTAGGGAGCCCAGCCAAGAATTTCCAGCTGGTGGCTGCAAAAAAATGAAGAAATCATTAATTCAAAAATATAACAACTGTAGACTAGATTTCTAACAAATGACAGCATCAAACTATAAAAGGATGGAACAATCTAAAGCTTAGACAGAAAGCTGATTCACGTGACCTCAAACAAGAAAAATAGTGGAAACCTCGCCAGTCTCAAGATCTTTGTTACAATATATACCAATTGAGTGCAAATTGAGGTGTCAATTGCTATCAGGAATAACGTCTGCCTACAAGCATTCATACTAAACAATTTAGCAGGCTAGGACGTGAAATCTATAGAATTATCAATCATATGAGATCTCTCATATGATATTCACGAACCAGAAAGGTCATAATAAGGAATTATATTGTGAACATTTAGCAGTATTCAAGAACCCCATTTGATACTCTTACCTTATTTCTCTTGTCTTTTATTTACCTCTACAATAACCTAATTCTATTGGGACTTCTCCAGATATCAAGGCTCCAACTCAACAAAAACTGTTGGCTGTTAATAGAAGAACCACTATAAATGATATAACGTCTCCCAAAGAAGCAGTTATCAAAGAGATAAGAGTGGATAAAGGGAAACGGAA
Source organism: Verbascum thapsus (assembly GCA_963669365.1). Classification (NCBI taxonomy): domain Eukaryota; kingdom Viridiplantae; phylum Streptophyta; class Magnoliopsida; order Lamiales; family Scrophulariaceae; genus Verbascum; species Verbascum thapsus. The sequence continues at coordinate 100,182 of OY770114.1, read as the reverse complement.
AAGATGACAGAGAAGGGCCAAGCTTGAGTTAATAAATAATGCAATTTTATACAATATTCCTACTTCCCCACAAGCAAAAAAGAAAATTCATCTTCTCACCGTGCACATGATAGTTAGGAGCCATACAATGTAATCAGTTGGGAGCCATACAATGTAATGCAGTAATGATCTAACAGAACAAGGGATATCAGTGACCTTAAGCCCCACAACATAGAAAAAACTCTAAACAACAGAAGGATAAACAGATTTTCAGTGTCATACATTTCCCAGCTTTGATCTTGATATTGCTTCAAGGGTTGCTGCTTCTGCTTCCTGCATAATGAACAAATACAGTATTAATAACAAATAAAGGCATATCAAATAAGATAGTACGTGTCTTAAAAGAAATACTCACATCAATTTGTTGTAGTTTGGCCTCAAACAGCTTTTCCCTGTCTTCTGCCTAATAGAGAAGGAATGAAAACTGCATTAGGCTAATCTCACTTGCGGATAAATCATTATTATCCCATTTATTCTTCACGAGGTACAGATTGAAAAGTTCAAACCTTCAGAGACCTTTCATCGGTTGCAGGATTGGCAAGAATAAATACTTGATCAATTAGAACAATGACCGGCTCTTTACCAAGACCTTTCCAAGGAACCTTATGATCAAAATAAGAGAATTCAATTAACAATGTTTGTGCTCTTGTAATACAAAAGGATAAGTATTCTACAAATCGAGGTTGAAGCAATCACGAACCGCAAAACAACTGATAGAGCAGGTATCCGGTCTTAGTGTTATTAGTCATGAATTCATTTCATTTTCCTTCTCTCAGGTATGTACTACTAAAATAATAATCTAAGATGGGGTAGTTGTATGAGTCACGAAGTGCACAGCTATGTGATGTAAAAAGCAAGTTGAGATCCTTTAAATTTTCCTTTCATAGAGATTTTAATTCTTTATTTGTATCTACTTTCATAATTCGCCGTTAAACAAGAATATCAAAGATTCATATCAAAAAATACATATTTTCAATATTTCATGAACTCCATCAACCTTCAAAGATATGAAATGAAAAATACACATATAATAAGTTGCAAGATTAGAACACTTGAGACTTGAGTGGAGTGCTCAAATGAAGCATGCATGCAAGTATATGAAATCTGCTGGTATATGCTGCAAGTAAGAAGCAACTATCATGCAAACACAATAGCGACATTAGTTGCCTGTATTTAATAACCAGGGTTGGACCTCTCCAATAGCAACTATCGATGAATGTGACTATACATAGCCATGAAATATAACACGTTTTCCATTGGATCACTAGGTTTATTCAGTGAAATGTAACGGAAGCAATTAACATAATAATGTAACTCACATTGATTGAGATAAATTATGAAAAAAGTAAAGGTAGAAAAGCTTAAGAAATGGAGCTAAATTAACACGTATCTCATGTTACTATATCCACATGATGTTCATGAATGGAAAATATGCTATAGACATAGTCGAACCAGAATGCACACTAACCTTCAAGGTTATAGTACCAAGAAAACCAGCTTTGACTGTAACAGGAAGCTTCAAAGCATTCAATGCTTCTGCTTTTAATTTCAAGTCTCTGAGAACCACATCGCCTAGAGAAAACATAGGTATACCACGTATCAACACAACATCCGAGCCCCTTACGACTTATAATATAGGTACCATACAAACTTTTTGACGCCATAACAAAGAATAAATTAGAAAAGATTTAGTAGGCAACAATTTTTCAGGACAGTATGGTAACATATTTTCAAGGGTAGCATTAAACAAACATTTCTCATCCTGTGATCATATTTAAATCATTATTAGCATGGCCCAAATGGTAGAAAATTTTGGCACAGGGCAATATCATTTTTTTTTTTTTGGCACAGAAATGGCTTAAGCCCAACATCCGAAAAGGTTGTAGAATTAACAACTTGATGTTACGATTTCCAGTCAAGATCAACCCTCCTACCACATGTTGATCAGAAAACATTTTTTATTTATTAAGGGGGAACAAAGAGATAACAAACAAGAAACGTTACTTCAATCCCATACTCTATTGCATATTATAAAATTTGAAATTGCCTTTCACACATTTGGAGAAACAAATGAAAAGGGTAAAGTTTCCCCACATGATCAGAGGGAAGATCATATATTGAAATATAATTACAGGAACCTTTTATTTGTGTTTCTAGCTACAAATATTAACTCTTCAAATTTGATTATCAAGCAAATATTTGAATGAGTTGGCAAAACAAGCAGAAGTTCATATAAAAGCTACAACAGCCTGGAAGATCATAGAACTACAATGAAAGCCAAAACAAACCTTTCCATACACTGATTCTCAAGGCCTCTGCTGACAGCCCGTGGACATACTCACCCAAATATTTGCGAAGCAAATGCAAAACCTACAAGAAATTAACATAAAAATGATAAAGCAATGTAGTTTGAAGAAATAGTTAGAATAAAATTCACCAAAGATTACGAAATCAGAAAAGAAAAAAATTGGAATATAAATAAGCTTTCTGAGAACATGATATACTGGTTGATGATATGTCAAAAGAGTCACTGAAGAAAACCCTGAAATATAGAAAGTACACTGAAGAAACCTTGATTTACATCAAAATCTAATCCCATTCAAGATATCATTCCGACGCGATATAATAATGAAATTAGCTCATCTGAAATAACTGAGAATGAAAAAGGAAAGCGCAAACATAGCAAGAACTTACATGTGCCTCGAACATGGTGAAATAATAAAAGCAGCGATCGGTAGAAGGGAGGAGTTTCAGAAGATGATTAGAGATGATCGGCGAGCCATAGATTTGAAATAGTGATGTAAAAGAAGAGTAACGGTGGTGGTGGGGTCTGTCTGTCCAGGTGCTGTGACTGATAGATCGCCCGCTGTCGCTGCCTTTCCCTTCCCTTCCCTTTTCTTTTCGTATTGGAAACATTCGGGTCGGGTCGACATCGATAAAGTTGGGCTGGGTGTATGGATATGGGCCTTTACTGGACCACAGATTAGGCTTGACCCATTTCAAACAACCCAATCTAATCTCTCGATTACCATGCCTAATAAAAACCATAATAATGCTTCTTCTTTCTGTGGTTACACCATAATAATGCTTCTACAACTTCTCTTAACCTATTATTAAAAATTAAAAATTAGGCTCCTCATGTTTGAGCTCAAGTTCGAATTCAGAAAAATATAAATGAGCTATAGTTTGAACATGAATATTTTATCAGACTCGTCTCGAATTCGACTAGCTTACACTCATTTATCTGATTATAATTTACTACCTATCAATATAAAATTTAAACTATATAGACGATTCAGAGGAATAGTGTAGATACAATATCACTTTTAGTTATGTTATATTTAACTATTTTGTTTGGATTATAATTTCTAATTTTCTACTGCTAATCATAAGTAGAAATAATAATTAGAAGTAGGGAGTATTTGTAAATACAAATAGAAAAAAAAATAGATGAGTATTACAAACATAAGTGCTTATCAATTATTATTTTTAAATAAAAATAGTATATAAACCCTAAGATAAGATAAGTTCATCATTTCCTAATAATAAATTTATCATAGATATTTTTATTTTTATTGTATAAATATTAAAAGTACCCAAAGCACTTAGATGGACTATTGATTTCTAAGCATGTTTTTGAAATTCAACCCGAACCGATCAGCTCAACCGCTTTGAAGTATAACCGATTCTTAAAACGAGCATGTCAAACTTTTTTGGCTCATAATCGGTGAAATTTGCATAAAACCATTCAACCCACTGGTCAAATCGATGACCCAATAAAATCGTTCACGGGCCAATCGAACCGTTCGATGTTTATAAATGCCAAAACAAACTTAAAACTTAATTTTTTCCCTGAAAAATCACAAAACTCCGAAAATCTCATTCTATATTTTGCTCCTCCAACATGAAGTTCTCAATAACTAAATCAAATCAAAACATACTAATGGTAAAACTTAGTATTTTTTGTTTTAGTCTTTGTTGGTTTGTTAGTTGTTAGAGCTCCTTAATTTTTTTTTCAAAATTATTCATTTTACTATACAAATGTAGCAATTATATCATATGTGTTGTACAATTGATGTTTTGTTCCATAAATTTGAAAATTATATCACTTGAACATAATTTTATTTGCTTACTAAAAAAAATTCTCATTTTTTTCATCATTTTAGCATACATATATGATATATATACTAAAAATGATTTTTAATATAGGAAACACCTATTTTTTATGTTTTTTAAATTTTATAATAAATATTAGTATTTATTATTGTGTAATAATAATATCACTGGGTCCGCTTGTATTGACTGTTGAACCAATGACCCACGACTAAAGGTGTCAAATGGGCCTCGTTTGGCCCATTTAGCTCAGACGGCCGGCCCAGCTTGGCCCCCTAAACCACAGCCAAGCCAAGCCTAGAGGGGCCAAACCGACCCCTTTAGGCCCAACAGGCCAATGTTTTTTTAATTTTTTTTTTTCATTTGTTTTCATTTTCTTTTCTTTATTCATAAGTATATTTTATTTTAATATTTATTATATAATTAGTATAATTATAAAATTAGTATATAATTAGTAGTATGTAACTTATTTCGAATATAGAATTTTGTATATAATTTATTGATATTATTACTATATAATTATTTCGAATATAGAACTTTGTATAATAGTGCTATAAGTCAATATTCATTATATAATTAGTATAATTATGAAATTTGTATATATTTAGTAGTATATAGTTTATTGATATAAATAGTATATAATTATTTTAAATATAAAACTTTGTATAATAATGTTATAATTTTAAATATTGATTTAGTATCTATCTATACTATTATAAAAAGAAAGCCTGTTTTGTGTCTAAAATGGTAGTTTTTAATGGAAGTTTTATGTGCTATTTACATATATAACCCTAGGAATTTTAATGTTAACATATTTTGTATGAAATATTTGACAACTAAAAGGGTAATTTAGGCAATAACCATTTTTCGAATCAGTTGTCATACCAAATTATCATTTTTCCTTCAATTGCCCTTATCATTACTTTACACATCCCATAACTCCTGGGGCTAAAATTGACAATTTATAGGACATGTTCAGTTAACTTTTCACGGATTACACGCTGGCTGCCTCCCCACTTCCATCACTCTTTCTTGGTAAACTCTTTTTCTCTTCATCTTCCTCAAAAAACTCAAACATTCATCACATGTTTTTTTTTTTTTTTTTTTAGAGATTTCTGATGATGATGATGAGGATTTTCTGAAATCTAAGAAGATCAAGAAAATTAATTCCGACCCATTTAAGTATAATTCATCGCAGGAGGTAGAAGATTGTGATGTTTTGCCCCCAAAACAGGGCATCGATTTTTGGGTGTCGATTTTTCTGAAAATGTCGATTTTTGGGTGCTGATTTTTTCAATTTATCAGATTTTTGTTCCACTTTTCTGTTTTTCTGATTTATTTGATAAGAGATTTTGGAAATAGCAGATAAAACTTATAACCTTTTTCTCTTAATATTTTTATATTAGTTTTTTTTTTTAATTTGAATTGATGTTTAATTTCTTGATACAGGGAAACAGAGTTAAGAATGCCATCACATAAACAACCTCTAGCAACTTGGTTTCGTAGTTGGGGTGAGCCCGTGATTCTTTCTTAAACTCTTTGATTTAACTGAAAGTTTACTCTTTCTTTAAGAATGTAAACCTGAATTCAAAGCATATTGTTTCTTCTGATTTATTCAATGAATGATTAATCGAAAAATGACTGTTAATTCGCATACTAATTTGTTTACATTAATGCATATCCTCAGAATATGTTCGTCTCAAAACAAAGAATAACGTAGTTTCATATAAACGACTGAAATCTTCTTATACATTCATCCGGTGTCTGTGAAAATTACAGCTATCTGGTTGCATTATGTTGATGATATATCTTCATATTGGATAGTGGGAATATATAATTATATTATGCAGCTCCCATTTACAGAATTCGATTAATCGATCGAATGAGATAAAAAAAATTGATATAACATATTAATAGAAAACACACAGTGAGTGTGTGTAACTGTTGGAAGAAGACATGAAGAAAATAGCATGAAACTAACCTGTTTACTTTCTTATGTGCTGGTGAAAGTGTTATTAGCATATGGAAATACTAGCAACCTACGCAATTAATAATATGTGTTGTTTTAAAGATTGCTATATGATTTTATCAATAGATTTTGGTTAAGACATTTCTTTACCACATTTTTGTTCATTAATTGTTAAAATACCATGGAAGAACACACTTCGTAAAAAGAAAATAAGCAGATGAAATGACTGCTTGTTTATTGAATATATCAGAAACTTCTGGAGAAGAAACAAATTAGAGAGATAAACGTAAACTGAATAATGAACCGTGAACCCTAGAAAAAAACCTTATATACATACAACTAATCACTAATTGCACAAAGGCCCTTGCACTATATCAGAACTACAAAAAAAAACCGCCGAGAAACTATCGTGGGCTGAAGGCCTATAATAATAAATGAGCCTCTTAATTAGTCTTCAATCTTTTGGGCCTGTATAATATTAGGCCTGGATTGAGGCTTGTCTTCTGGCCCTATATCAACACCCTCCCACAAGCCTAAAGCCGGAGAAAATAAGTCCATCATTCCTAACCGCTTAACCAGCTCCTCATGCTTTGTACGTCCTATTGCTTTGGTCAGAATATCTGCAACCTGTTTATCAGTACGCACATAATTAGTAGAAATAACTTTATTTTTGACATATTCTCGTATAACATGACAATCTATCTCGATATGTTTTGTACGCTCATGGAAAATAGGATTAGAAGATATATGTACTGCAGCTTGATTATCACAGTATAACTCAACAGGTGTCAAATCAGAAATACCAAGATTTTTATAGATTCCTAAAATCCAAACAAGTTCACTACACGTACTAGACATAGCTCGATATTCAGCTTCAGCTGAAGATTTAGAAACAGTAGTTTGTTTTTTGCTTTTCCATGAAATTAACGATTTACCAAAAAATATACAAAAACCTGTAACAGATTTACGAGAAAACGGACAGGAAGCCCAATCAGAATCACAGAAAGCAGATAATTCAATAGAGTTACTTTTTGGAAAAAATAAACCTCTGCCAGGAGACGACTTAAGATAACGTAAAACACGAAGAGCAGATTTTAAATGTGAACTTTTTGGTTGATGCATGAACTGACTCAAGACATGCACAGAAAACGAAATATCAGGCCTTGTATTGGTTAAATATATCAGTTTCCCAATCAATTTTTGATAATATGAAATATCAATTAACAACACATCAGATTTATCTATCTCAGTTGTTAATTTCAAGTTCTGTTCCATAGGTACAAGCGACGGTTTAGAGCCAAGAACACCAAAATCAGAAATTAATTCTAAAGCATATTTTCGTTGACATAAAACTAAACCATTTGAGGAACGAGCAAATTCTATTCCTAAAAAATACTTCAAATCACCTAGATCTTTAATATGAAAACGAGACTGAAGAAAACTTTTGGTAAGATTAATATGATCAACAGAATTCCCAGTAATTATGATATCATCAACATAGATTAATAAAGTAATAAACACAGAATCTAAGCGTTTAACAAATAAGGAGTAGTCATATAAACTTTGAAAAAAACCATTATCTGCTAGACTAGCGGTAAATTTCTCGTTCCATTGCCTAGGTGCCTGTTTTAGCCCATATAAGGATTTTTGTAGTTTACAAACACGCTTATCACCAGGTTTAAAATATCCTAAAGGTAAAGACATATACACTTCTTCGTGTAAATCACCATTCAAAAAAGCATTATTAACATCCAAATGAAAAATGGGCCAATCTTTGGATACGGCCAAGGAAAGGAGCGCTCTAATTGTGACCATTTTCACTACGGGTGAAAAAGTCTCAAAGTAGTCAATGCCCTCCCTTTGGCTATATCCTTTGGCAACAAGTCTCGCTTTATAACGTTCAATGGACCCATTGGAATTATATTTAATTTTATACACCCATTTACATCCAATGGGTTTCCTATCTTTAGGAAGGTCAGCTAGTACCCAAGTGTGATTATCATTAAGGGCTGACATTTCTAGGTCCATAGCGGACTTCCAATTTGGATCTTTAATAGCCTCAAAGAAGGTTTCAGGTTCCCGGGTTTTATCAATACTAGAAGTAAAACATCTATAAGTCGAATTTACTCTATCATAACAAAGAACTTGGGACAGAGGATAAAGACAAACAGACTGACTACTAGGTAAAGACACATCATAATCATTTAAATGAGACGGGAGTTTAGTAGCCCTAGTGGATTTTCGAAGAGCCACATCAGTAGGATTATCAAAGGATACGTGTGAGAAATCAGAATCTGAATCTGTCTCATTTGTGGCCGCGGGTTGTTGATGACGAATGGGAGAAGTTGAGGATGGAATGAAGGTGGTCTCGGGGCCTTCGTCATCAAAGGATAACGAGCCCTCCGTAGCAAAGACAGCTTCATCGCTAAAAGCTTGACTGTCAATACCAGTTTTGGGCACGGTCATTTCTTCATCGACCATATTACCTGGGGTGGTCGCCGCCGTCCCATCCGTCATCTCCGCATCAAAGGGCGTAAGGGTACCTGTGGGCAAGGGGAAGAGATACAAACCTCCCTCTTGCTTACCAGTCCCTAGGAGACTTCCATCCCGAAGGTCCTGAAAAAAACAGAAGTTTTCAAAGAATTTAAGATAACAAGAACGGTGTTTAGTCAGTTTAGAAACAGACAATAGATTATAGTGAAAGTCAGGGACAACAAGAACATCCCTAAGCACTACTTTAGGAAAGAGTTGTATAGTTCCAGTATGAGTTATCTTAGCACTGTTACCATTCGGAAGAGTCATGAACATGTTTTGAGATTCTATATTAGTTGGATTACACAACATGTTCGGGGATGAGACAATATGGTCAGTGGCTCCTGAATCGATAATCCACCCTTGTGATGACAAAGACACAGAGTTGGATAGGATACCTGCCATAACAGACTTGTTCCCATCTGACTCCTTGTGTTCATGTCCATTTAACAGTTTTAGAAGTTGAGCTTTTTGTTCAGGAGTGAAGTCAGAAGCACTGTTATTAACCTGGACAGAGTCAGTTTTTTCAGATATGGCATTATTAGATTTTTTAACATACTGATTTTGTCCAGGTTTCTTTTTGTTTTTATAGTTCTCTGGAAAACCAATAATCCTATAGCATTTATCAATAGTATGACCAATGTTCCCACAGTGTTCACAAGTAGGTTTGGAACTACTTTTAATTTTTTCCGAGTTGCTTTGACTGACAAAAGCAGAAGGATTTTTATCAGAGGTTGTATGGGATGATAGAGACCTATGTGATTCTTCCTGTGACACAAGACTAAAGGCACTCATAACATCAGGTAGAGGTTCACGTAAGAGAATGTTGCTTCTAACAGAGAAATATTTTTCATTCAATCCCATCAAAAATTGCATGAGTTTTAAGTTTTGAGCATATTTCACAGTTTTGTCAGATGCAGCACATGAACATGGTGGTAGGTCAATTAAGGCAGCATACTCATCCCACAACATTTTTAATTTCGAATAGTAAACAGATATAGAGTCAGATCCTTGACGGATTTGAGCAATATCTTGATGTATAGAAAAGATTCTAGAGCCATCTATCTTGTTATAAGTAGCATGTAGTTGAGACCACACATCAGAAGCCTTATTGGCGAACACAAGACCAGCATACAAATCTTTAGATACAGAGTTCAAGATCCAAGATAACACCACGGCATTGCACCTATCCCACTGATTCTGTAAAACAGGCTCAGTGGGATATGGTACAGTCCCAAGAACAAAACCAAGCTTGTTTTTACCCGTCAAAGCAATAGTCATTGCACGACACCAAATAACATAGTTGTTGCAACCAGTTAACACATAAGAAATGATGTTCATGTTACTGTACTCAGATGCATGCAGGTGTAAAGGGTCGTTAACATCTAGACCAGCAATAGTGGTAACAGGGGTTGAGACAGTAATACTAGTTGAATCAGCCATGTTGAGAAACCACAAAAAAACACCACAACCAACAAGGTATGTAAAAAAAACCAGAAAAGATAATACCCCTGTGTTTTGTTACAAAAAACACATAAAACAAGAAAGACAGCACAATAATGTGCTAGGCGCGGAAGCAGCAGTAAGCGTCTTGTCCCAAAGTCACCACAGGTACGGTAACTGAAGAAAACAGAAACAAGAGCAAAAAAAAAATATCAGAACCGTAGTCTGAGAAAAAAAACCGAAAAATTTGAACGATACGTTGTTGAAAAATAAAAAACCGACTCAAGATCATATAGATCTGAGTCACCGAATCAAACCGAAGGAAGAAGTCTCAGATTCTGTATAAAGACGAAAAACAGATCTGAGACTACACACCACAGATCGGTTGAAAAAAAAACGTTCAAGAACGGTAGAAAAGGAACCAGATCCGTAAACAAGGAGCTGATTTGTCTGAAACAAGCACTATCACACCAGATCCGTAAAGAATACCACAAGAGGTACTCAACCAGAACAGATCCAGAGAGCTCGTAACCAAGAACAGAAAACAAACGAAACGTTCAGCGAAGCACTGAGACGGAAGGCCAGGATCACTATGCTCTTGATGCCATGTTAAAATACCATGGAAGAACACACTTCGTAAAAAGAAAATAAGCAGATGAAATGACTGCTTGTTTATTGAATATATCAGAAACTTCTGGAGAAGAAACAAATTAGAGAGATAAACGTAAACTGAATAATGAACCGTGAACCCTAGAAAAAAACCTTATATACATACAACTAATCACTAATTGCACAAAGGCCCTTGCACTATATCAGAACTACAAAAAAAAACCGCCGAGAAACTATCGTGGGCTGAAGGCCTATAATAATAAATGAGCCTCTTAATTAGTCTTCAATCTTTTGGGCCTGTATAATATTAGGCCTGGATTGAGGCTTGTCTTCTGGCCCTATATCAACATTAATCAATTATATTTGTGAAATTTTCATTTTACGATCTAAAATTTTCATTTTTCAGTTGTTTGAAGTGAAGATGGTGAATAACTGACCTGTTGAAGGAGGCAAGATCTGGTTCTTCATTTGCTTCTGATCTTTTCAGGGCAAAAGATTCTTATATTAAATCTTCTTTTTCTGGGAGTTTTGGTTCCACTTTTGGCACCTGCTAAGGTACTAAATGGTATTAGTCCTTTTAATTCTTACTTTTTTTGTAATCTTAATGAGATTCTATTGATGGTTGATGTGTTTTGTTTTTATAATTTAAAAGCTCTATGATTATGGTGTTGAAAGCCATTTTTTTGTGATGAAGGGTTTTGATTTTGTGTTGCTGCAACCCCAATTTGGATTGACAAGAATGAGGAGAAAGAAAGTGAAGAATTTGAAGAGTATTTAGCTGAAGATGGAGAGGTTTATCAGAAGAGTTTGAGATTGGTTGAGTGTGCTATATTTGTTGCTGTTTCTGGGCTGCCCTTTTTTTTGAGTAATTCTCTTGCAATTGAGGTAGTTTTGTTCTTACTCTTTTTTTTAAATGTTGCTTTTATGTATTGAATGACAAATGGTTTTGCAAACAAAATGGAGTCCTAATCTGTTGGAGAGTATTTTGAGGTTTGTTTAGGGAAATTTTATGGGATTTTTGTTTGATCTGCATTGTGTTTTGCAATTTTTGGTTTCACTTTTGTTCTGGTTTTGAGGTTTTTGATTAATGATGTTCTTGAATTTGATCAAGTGTAGAAACAATGTTTGTTTTCTGTTTATGCATTTTATACGTCAATAAACAAGTCTATAGGTTTTTTTAGTAATATTGAAACAGTTAGCAAAAGGAAAAATTATTTTATGAAACATTGTTGATTAGTTTACTATTTGGTAAAATTGCAGCTGAGGTTTACATATTCTTTCCATTGGTTTATTTTGATGATAACCTTTGATATTTATTTCAAAATTATTAGGCCTTAAGTTTTAATTTATTTGTTTATTAAAAAAGAATTTGCTTTGCACTATAAGAAATAATACTATTATTTATATTCGTTATATATAAAAAGTATGTGCGCGAGTACCGCGTGCGCGGTTTGCTAGTAATGAAAAAATGTATTGATATTTATAGAATGAAAAAAAAATTTAAAGAAAAATAAAAGAAAATAGCCGATGTTGGCTGGAAATTCAATATTGGGGCTGGGCCAGGTGGGGGTGGTCGGGGGTTTAAAAAGGAAAATAATTAATAATATACAAATATATATTAAAAAATATTTAATATATAATGGGCCAGGCCGGCACATTCTTTGTTATGGGATGGGCCGTCTTGGCCTGGGCCGGTTAAGGGCGGCCCTGCTGGCCTTAACAAAGAGCTTAATTATAAAGAAAGTAAAATTAGAAAATGTAAAATTACATTACAAAATATTAAAATGTAGTAAAAGAGAAAAAGTGAAAAGAATAATAAAATAGAGAGAGATTTGGGCAAGGTCTTGTATCCTTTTCACTTTATTATTTATTCACAGTTCCGTTCTGAGCTCTGAATACAAAACAATTAGCCACAGCCGCATCAGTCAGCGGAGTGTTGCACTCGCCGTCTTTAATTATTACATCAACCAGACTTCGCTTTTTCCCAACGATAGGTGACTTGCCGTATTTTAGCCTCCTCTCTCTCTCTCTCTCTCTCTTTTTTAATAATCATTTTCTCCTCAAATTAGAAGTGTAGAAAATAATAGGATTTTGCTGAATTAATTAATTGCATGAAAGTAGAATAGAATGCTGATTGTTTTTTTATAGTTTGCTTGCTTTAATCCCTTGGCTTTCTAATCATTATAGTGTGTTTTCCTCTTCAATTTCAGAAAAGAAGATAGATTCTGAGTATCTTTCCTTGCAATTTTTAGCATTACCTCAATTTTGTGTTATTCTCTCTCTTTTTTTTTTTTTTTTGCAGGAAACGAGCTTGATTATTGGAGCTGCAAGCACCTAATATGGTTGACATTCCTGATGCGTGAATCTCAAAGTTTATGTTTGATGTTTTTTTCTTTCTTTTATACCATGAAATAGTAAAATATTGTGCGAGTGCTTATTGTACTTATGTTAATTTTAAGAAAAGTCTTCTGCTATTTTAGTGTGAGGTAGTGGAAATCTCAGATGATGAGGATTTCTCAGTGCTGGAAAATGATGTTGGAGTCATACCTAAGGATGATAACTTTGATGGTGTTTGTCCACCTCAGAGCATATGCACAAGGCCTGGACCGGTATGTTAGTTTAAGTTGCTTTTCTGAAGCAAATGTTGCAATCTTGGGTTAGATTTAGTTTTATATTGTAGCATAAGGACTTCTAGTATGAAAAATTATATTGTAAAGCATTTGCATTGCAAATATACATATGTATGTTTACTGATTTGTTTATTGCCCTGAGTAGGACAACATGGCAAGCTCATCTGGGAGCAATTTCAGATCATCGTTTGTAGGGATGGGATTTGACCCATCTCTCGTTGACAAAGCAATTGAAGAAAATGGTTCGTTTATCTTGTCTTGTCCTCCGACTTGAAGATTTCTTACATGAGAAGCTACTTTAGATATAACTCGGCATGTGAACTTTGTTATGTTCAAGAGGAGAAAAGGACTTCAAACCATTATACTTAAAGCTTCAATAATTTTCAGATCTCTTAAAGCACTTATATGTTATATATTATTATATAGAATATCATTATTTCATGCAGCAATAATACATCAGAAAATGATGTTTACCTTTTTGTTATAGGTGAAGGAAATCCTGATCTACTATTGGAAACTCTTTTTGCATACTCCGTAAGTGCTTCTGTCCCCAAATTAGTTAGTACTCGTCTCTCTCTCTCGCCATGTTATTTAACATAGATCAAGTCTTATTAACGGTGTTCCTTGGAGCTTGGAGTCTAGTTCTTGCTTTTTTCTGCGCTCATTTGTTATTGGTTTAAGTGTGGTATCCGCTATCTAAGGAACACTCTCCTTTTATTTATCTTTCTTTGACATTCCCTCTCTCATCAAATCCAACACTATTTATCTAATCATTACTTTTCAATCATTTCACACATCATCAATCACCAATTCCAACAATTCTAAGAATACAACCAAGCTGACCTATTCCTTTCACGTTTTTCACAAAAAATATAAAAACTCATTACCTCATAAACTTTTGAATCTAACGGTTGAAAATGGATTGAAAACACATCCAAAAGCCTTAGCCTTATAAAATGGTTTCGAGTTTTCAAAAAATCTGCGAAGGGTACCCCACCGAACCAAGCCCCATCTCTTTGTGCTTTTATCTTACAAATCCCATGCCTTTATTTTGGACGATGGCTTTTGAGAATCAATCAATTTGATACCTTCAAATGCTAACTCCATCACATGCTGAGAAGATCACGCTTTTAAGAAAATACAGTTCAAACAGTTCCAGGATGTGGCTTTTTTTTGTGATGCTGCATGTTTGGGATTGCACCAACGTTTTCCTTGATCTAATAATTAGCCTTTCAATTGGCTGAATTTGAGTTCTTCTATATCAACAAGGATCATTACGTTTTGCATCTGCTTATGAAATTATACTTCTGTTCTTTAATTGAACAGGATCGTCAACAACCAAAGACAGAATCTTTTGATGATAATATATTCAGTGGAGACAATAGCGATTTGCCAAACCTTCCTGCTAGAGAGGTTCTCTTCTTTCGAGTTGTCTATGTCAAAAGCCTCTTAGTCATATCCCGGTCCAAGTTCTATGATATATCATCCTAAACCTTTTCTAGTGTAATTTATGGAGTATTAAATTGTGGAATGAAATGCTAGATTTTCAATTTTAGAATCAGTATCAATTTTCTATGATATGTCCTCTTCTTTATATGGTTCTTTAGAATCAGTTTCTTAATTATGTTTGTGGCTCATGAAATTTGTGTTGTCTTATTTGTCTGTTATACACTATATTCCTTTTCCCTGTTTTGAATTTTCATTTTGATTTTCACACGGCCTGATATTGGAGTATCCATGTTCTTTGTTAGCTCATCTCTTACCATTCAATTGCTTAACAAAAATAAATGTCTCTTTGCACAATATGGATTAAAGGTGAAAACAAGTTGAAAAACTTAGCCCTCAGTCTGTTAGTGTTTCTTAGGCCCTTGCTAATTTCTACATCTCATTCTACATACGCCCCATTTATTTGAAGTTGTTGGTACTCTTTCTTGACTTTTTAGAAATATACCAGGTCTTCCATAAATCAGAGTCATCAGATGCTCTTGATGGCTTGTTTGGTGCGGCTATAGATAAGAATGTGCACTTCAAAGGAGATTTTCCTTTAAAAGAGGTATCTTTAGTTTTTCCTTTCAAGTTTGTTTAATTATGATGTGCTAATCAATTACAAGACAAATTTTCTTTTGACCAAGTTAGTCTTGGCACGTTGCAGCAGTCCTCAATCCTCATGTGATTAGTTTCAGAAAAACAATTTACTTCATGTCTGATGTCGATGTCGTTGAAATCTATAATCTTTGAAAATGTGAGGTTTCACATAATTTTACTTTCTATGAATACGTCAGTTACGTTGACATACTATGCTAGTTTGATTCTCAGTAATTTTGCAAAAAGCAGCAAGTATGTAATATAAATTGAAGAGTAGTTAATGCTTGTTATGTATCTTTCATATTTTCTCTTGCAATGTTCTAATGTTCTTGATTTTCTAGTTACATTACACTCAGCAATTCACTCATGGTGAATGTTCTTGCTTTCGTGCAATGATTGGCTATTATAGGAACCTGATGTTTGCAGTGGAGCCAGTGACGAGAAAATGGCATCTTTGTTAAAGATGAATTTCTCTTTGGATGAAGTTCGGTTTGCTATTGATAGAATTGGTTAGTGAAAATGTCTACATTTTGGACTTCAGGTTCTAAATTATGTGAAAAGTGCCTCTCATATTTTGCGTCATACAACATGGGCATTAACTCTCTGTGATCAGAAATATTTAAAAAGGATCATATGCTTAATGTTTTTTGTCTTATTCGCTTCACGCAGTGAAGTTTTTACTGCATATTACTCTTTACTGGCTGATAAATTTTACAAGTATTATTATGTATAGTTTTGCCATGCTATTTTGCTGCACCTCTTATCGTGCCACTCCTATTTTTGGTTCCAAATTCTAGCATTGTATTTTCCAGGATTTGTTACGAGTCTATTGTCATGACGGGTGAGTTGTAGAGTCTTCTCATGGTGTTGCATGACACATAATACTGATGTTCCATCGCAGGTAAAGATGCTTCCATTGGTCGATTAATGGACTTTATCTTTGCTGCACGGATGGCCAAAAAGTATCCCGTTCCTGAAGATGAAGATAATAAAAAGGTCTTTGACTTCTTCTTCTGGTTATGCTAAGACGATCCACATGGTCATCATACCACAATTCTACTTATTTATTGATCTATTAAGATGTGATCTTCTGAATAAGAGCTCTAATTTGTAATTCCGCAATCTTGATGGAGTGGCATTTTGCAGACTCCTTGTCTTTAGTTTTCTCTTTAAACTTTTAAGCCCCAAATTCACTCTCTGATGAGGATTTGTCAGACCAGTACGTATAGAACTGATTATGCAGTGATCAACGAGGAAATCTTTTTACTGATAATGTCCTTTCTCGAGTGGCTACTTAACTAGTTCTACAGAAATTCACTATGTTGAGACGGGGTTCAATGTGTTAGAAAGAAGAAAGAGTGGTTAGATTTTATTTTGGGGAATTATTGGGACGCATTTAAAAAAAATGCTTGAATTAGGAGATTTCAGCGTTTGTTGCCATGTAAAGCCTTTATTTCTGATTCTGATATTGAAGGTTAGTCCTAGTCCTAGTCCTAGTCCTGAGTAAGCGTTTTTAGACAGTTCGATTCCTTATCCTTAGCCCATATTCCACATATAAGAAAATTACATTCATCATAATCTGTATAAGATTGTAGTTCTCATTCGATATAGTGCATGTATCTCATTTGATGAAACTCCCCAGCGGAGATTGATCACTGGTGCCTGTTGAACCTAGAATAAAAGAAATATAGAGGAACTCAAACTATGTTTCTATTCTGCATATTATGTTTCTTATATTTGATGTCCTCAATCCTGAACTCTGTTGCAATTTTCAGGACGATAATGAGGCCTTGTTTGGTATTATGGAGAAGACACTTCGATTACTTGAAATGGGCTTTACCGAGAACGAAATTTCAGCAGCTTTTGAGAGATGCGGTGAGTTGATTATGCAGCACTTCAGAACATTTAATTTTCTTAGCTAACGCAGAGGAAAAACTGTAATAAAAGCAAGAGAAGTTTTCATTATGTTTGGTGCTAGGATGAGATTATGTGCTCATCTTTATCCCAGTACTTCTGTTCACATATGCTTCGAAGGACACTGCAAAAGTTTGTTAATATTCATATTGTTTCTGAATTGTTAATTTCATATCTGCTCTCTTCAAATTTTATGTTTCTGGGATTGTATTTCAGGTTCAGAAGCACCTCTGCAAGATCTTGCCGGTTCAATTGTTGCACCCGATACTGTCCCTATTGCTTATAAGGTACGTATCATTGTTGACGAGCATTTTTGTCGACTTTTACACATAAGACCACATTTTGTGGAAAGGAAACAGTTACTAATAATCAAATTTATTTTTGGTGTTTCTTCAGTATTCCCCTGCTTCTTTTAGCAACTCAAGTGCGCCAAATAGTTTGAAAAGGAAGATGGGAGACTCCTTAAATAGTCATTCTCTTGATTCGTTACTTATAAAAACCGAGGAAACCACTTCAGATGGTTTAACTCAAGCTGGTACTTCTGACTTACTTGAAAAATTGAAAGGCAAGATGCCAAAAGAAGAATACACAGATGAACCAAACAATTGGAGGAAACCTAAAGAAGAGATTCAGGAAGACTATACCAATTCTGTTGACATCTCGTGGCTACAAGCAATAACAGGAAATTCCACTTCAACTAGTAATCGAGCGACAGCCTCGCAAAGACGTTTTGTCCGTATGCGAAGTCTAGATGAAGATATAAAGTCTGTAATGCCCATACCCAACCCTAGCAAGAGTCTTAGAAGGGTGGCTGCTAAGCCCCCATATTTCTTGTACGGAAATGTTACAAATTTATCTCACAGCTCTTGGGCCAAAATATCTCAGTTTTTGTATTCACTTCAGCCCGAATTGGTAAATACTCAGTTATACTCGGCCTTGAGTAGACAAGAAGGGTACATACATAACCTCCCTACCGAAGATAGGTTCCACATTTTCCCAAAGGGGCCAATGACCATTGAAGAAGCTATACCACATACAAGAAAATGGTGGCCATCTTGGGACAATAGGAAGCAATTAAGCTATATAAGTTGTGAAATGACGGGAATATCCCTACTATGTGACAGGCTTGAAAGAAGGATGGCTGATTCTAAAGGGATTATGTCTGCTGAACTGGAGAGAGAAATTCTCCATCAATGTGAGACAAAGAATCTTATCTGGGTTGGCAAATACAAGCTGGCTCCACTAGAACCTGAGCAACTAGAGCGCATAATGGGCTATCCAGTGCATCACAGTCGAGTTGCTGGATTTAGCTCCTCAGAAAGATTTAGGTTGCTTAAACTCTCTTTTCAGACGGATACATTAGCATATCATGTTTCTGTCTTAAGGCGCTTGTTCCCTGAAGGATTAACTGTTTTGTCGTTCTTTAGTGGAATAGGTGGAGCAGAAGTTGCTTTACATAGACTTGGGATACGATTGAAGGGTTTGGTTTCTGTGGAGACTTGTGAGACTAAGCGCAAAATTATGAAACAGTGGTGGGAGAAAAGTGGACAGACTGGAGAGTTGATTCAATTTGAGAGTATTCATAAGTTATCGCGTGTCAAACTTGAAGGTCTGATCAAAAAGTTACACGGATTTGATTTTGTTATATGTCAGAATCCTTATTCGAGTGTGGATAGTGATAACCTAGCAGGTTTAGATTTTTCAATGTTTGTAGAATTTGTTAGAGTTTTGCAACATGTAAGGTCTACGATGGAGAGAAATAAGTAAGTTATTTTCTCTGTCTTGACCGTTCTAGCACATTAGTATTACATCTCTTAATTTGATTTGGAGTTTGAAGGTGTAGTGTAACTTCTCTAGCTGTGTTGGATTAATATGTTTATTAGGAATTCAGAAAATACTGTAGAAAAGAACTCACTCTACTCACATGTTACTTGCATTTGTAGTTAGCTTATCTGTGGTTGATATCATCTTGATTATATTTCCAGAAATACCTTGCATTTAAATTAGACTCAAGTTTGAATGCACGCAAGAACTCCTAGTAATATGATAAAATGAATTTGAAAAGGAAAGGATAGTTAATTATTTAACAATAGGAAACAACAGTTGTCATCCTAGATGCACCATATGGCTATTATAACACTTTTGATGAGGTATCATAGAGATAAATCACCGCATGATCCCATAACTTTTTTTTATAGATTTAATTTGTCATCTTTTATATATATCTGTACTTATCGCTTTTCAGTAAAACGCAGTTAAATTGATATTTTACACAATATAATAAAAGAAAATTGTAATTGTAATTGAAGGAGAGACATAGGTGTACATACGTGGAAGCAGAAGAAGATTATAGTTGTGCATGCAACTGCCACGTCTCTTCTTCTTCTCAACTACGTTCTATTTAATCTGTATTTGATTGATAGATTGATCGATCAAAGAAACAAAAATCAATATGCCAGGACTCACCATTGGAGACACACTTCCCAACCTCCGAGTGGAGACGACCCAAGGTACCATCAACCTCCATGACTATGTCGGCGATTCTTATACCATAATTTTCTCTCATCCTGGGGATTTCACCCCTGTTTGCACAACTGAACTTGGAATGATGGCCGCCTATGCTGATAAGTTCGCGCAGAGAGGCGTGAAGCTCTTGGGACTGTCTTGTGATGATGTTGAATCTCATCATCAGTGGATTAAGGATATTGAAGCCTATAATAATGGAAGCAAGGTTACCTACCCCATCGCTGCTGATCCCAACAGAGATATCATAAAGCAACTCAACATGGTTGATCCTGATGAGAAGGATTCTTCCGGAGTTCAACTGCCCTCTCGTGCTTTGCATATTGTCGGCCCCGACAAAAAGGTATTTTATTTATTTATTTAATTAATTTATACATGATGTGTGTGTTTGATGGATGGATGGATCAGATAAAGCTGAGCTTTTTGTACCCGGCAAGCACGGGGAGGAACATGGATGAAGTGGTGAGGGTGGTGGATTCATTGCAGAAGGCGTCGCAGCATAAGATTGCAACTCCGGCGAACTGGAAACCTGGAGAGCAAGTTGTAATTTCACCAAGTGTGTCCAATGATGAGGCCAAACAGATGTTCCCACAGGGATACAACACTGCTCGTCTTCCATCTAACAAGGATTACTTGCGTTTCACCAATGTCTAGTGATTATATATAATATATATATATATGTAGTGTACTGTTCTTGCCTTTTGTAATAGTGTTTGTGACTTTTGTAATACATACTGTTTGTCATGAAATATATATATATATATATATATATATGTTTGATCTTACTTTTCAAGTAATGAATGCTGCTATCATTTTTGAGCATGAATTGCACCAACATAGAAGAGAGGGTTATGCGCGTACATAATAATTCTAAGTTCTACATACATAATAATAACTCTTGAACACTTTTTTTGTTAGCTCCTATAAACTTTTTGAATAGCTGGATTATGTATTAAGTGGGCCCATGTCTATCAATATTTGGACCCTACTCATATAGTTTTTGTGTTTGAAGGAATAGGGAGGGAGGGCAATTAATCAGAAAGAATTTTTATTATTTAAAGCCTGTCCAAATCCAATCGATTTTCCTACAGAGTGTGGACTGTGGAGTGGAGCCCATTATTGAAATTCGAATTTGAGGCGGGCTTTTATTTAAAGTAACAACATAACATAACATTCATTCACCAGATTTCTTTTATGAGAAGAAAGAAGCCCTAAACTAACCATGTCCAAAGACACCTCCTCTTCATCTGCTTCTGCTCATCCACACCAATCTGAAAATGAATTCCAAACTTCATGGAATCATCAATTTCCATCTAGACCTCCTCTCAATTCCATCCCTGACCCCTCCCAATATAACCATATACACGATTCTCACCTCACTTCTTCATTTCTCAAAACTCCTCACTCTCAACCCAATTCTGCTCAAACTACTCCTATTAAAGTTTCCACGAGTCCTGGTTGTACACTTTCAAGGTTGCCACTCCAATCCAGTAATGGAGTAGGTAGATCACGACTTTTTCCTTCTAGGGCCATATCTACTGCCTTTCCTGAACCACTATCAGCTGATGTCCCCACTTTCGAGCTTAAAGAGGATCCATTATTTTGGCAAGACCACAATGTGCAGGTTGATTTTGTGTAGTCTAACTAGACTTGTCGGTTCACTCATTACCACTTCTTCTTGAGATTCATGGGTTGATCATTTCTTTTTCCTGTAGGTTTTGATTCGGATTAGGCCGTTCAATAACGCTGAAATTATGTCACAAGGTTATAGGAGATGCTTGCGTCAAGAGAGTGCACAAACAGTAGTTTGGCTCGGTCACCCTGAATCCAGATTCACATTCGATCACATTGCTTGTGAAAGTGTTTCACAGGTGGCCATTTGTACATTATTAGTTCTCAGAATAATGGAGTTTTGATGCAAATTGTGTTTACTACTTCTCTGATAAACGGTGTGCTAATATAAGATCTTTTCCCAGTCTCATAGTTGTAAAGTGCATTTAATACTCACGCTGTTATGTCATAAAATGAAATTAGTATAAAGTAATATCTGAATGTGTTAATTTAAATGACACATACAAGTATATCTGAATATGTTAATTTAACAATGATTATTAAGGTCTATTGTAGCCCAGGCGACTACTCTAGGGTTGATTTGATTTAGTTATGGTGTCTTGAGATTTGTGTAGGAAAAGCTTTTCAGAGTTGCTGGCTTGCCGATGGTGGATAATTGCATGTCTGGATATAACAGCTGCATGTTTGCTTATGGACAAGTAGGTTTTAATTCCACTGGACTATTTTTCTTTGATATGTGATTTTGAAATGGACAATACTTACCTGGTAATTATGAACAATTACAAAATTCTGGACAACTTACTACAGACAGGTAGTGGAAAGACATATACCATGATGGGTGAAATTGATAAGATGGATGGAAAGCCAAGTAATGATTGTGGCATTACTCCACGCATTTTTGAGTACTTATTCACAAAGATCACAAAGGTTGACATCATTAATATTTGCTTATTAGGTGGTTGGATCTTAGATTTTACTGTTAAATACTAATCTCAATGTTCATCTTTAAAGGAAGAAGAGAGCAGGAAGGATGAGAAATTGACATTCAATTGCAAATGTTCTTTCCTGGAGATATACAATGAGCAAATAACAGACCTTCTTGAACCTTCATCAACTAACCTACAGGTGATTAAAATTTCCTCGACTTAATGTGAACGTACTATGTCGTTTCCCTCCGGACTCCAGAGATTCAACTGATACCTTCTATTCTCATGATAAGTACAGCTAAGAGAAGACTTACAAAAAGGAGTCTATGTTGAGAATCTTACTGAGTACAATGTCGGAACAGTTAATGATGTGCTCAAACTTTTGCAACAGGTGATTCACAAAGTTAATATTCTTGCCCTATAGCCCTCACTTCCACTTAAACCTCTATGTCTGATGTTATGTTGCACAGGGGGCTGTAAATAGGAAGATAGCTGCAACTCATATGAATAGTGAGAGCAGCCGATCCCACAGTGTCTTTACTTGCATCATTGAAAGCCGCTGGGAAAAAGATTCCATGGCGCACCTTAGGTTTGGAAGATTGAATTTAGTAGACCTAGCCGGTTCTGAGAGGTAACAACTGATTGTTATTGACAAGAATCTCAATCTGGTAGATAATACAGAACAACATTTTATGTGACAGGCAAAAGAGCTCCGGCGCAGAAGGAGATCGTTTGAGAGAAGCTGCAAATATTAACAAGTCTCTATCAACTCTTGGGTAACAGTTCCTATCCTCATATCGAACTAGATTTTCATGCACTCACTTGTTTTTCTATATGAACATGTAAGTATTTTACTAGGCATTTTATCCTGCATTGTTTTCAATATTTAGACGCCATTGCTTCCATATAGATGCACTTATCATGTTATTGGCAGTGCAGACAAGGAGTTCTCGACTAGGCAAGATGAGCTGCTAAAACAATAAATTGGATTCATATATCTTACATCTAACTGAAAATCATGAAGAGTTGATAAGTCTATGCAAACATGATGGTGGCTAGACTTTGAATGATGCTGCATAAATAAACCACTATGCTGCTTGATAAGCTCCTAGATTTATCTTATATGTCATTTACATCGACAAAAGTGTACAACAGAAGCTTATATAGTCATGTAGTGCATACTTTTTACAGTTTGGTCATTTGTCTGTTGCTAAAGCCTTAGAACTAGTCTTTCACTATCCATTATGACATAAAAAAGAAGCTATATTTGCTGAGTTCTTATTTAATTCCTTCCTTTTTCCTTGGCGTCTGACCCATACATTTTAAGACTGACTTCCCCCCTTTCACTATCATGCTCTAAATCTTTTGTTCATTTTCTCTTTAGACTGGTCATAATGTCTCTGGTGGATTTGGCGCATGGGAAACATCGACATGTACCTTACAGGGACTCTAGACTAACATTTCTTCTTCAGGTCAGAAAAATTAAATTTGATACTGAATGACTTACAACTTTTAACAAGTAGACACTCACTCGCTTGTCTAGATATGAATAAAAAGTAGTTGAACTTCTCTGAGTGCAGGATTCTCTCGGTGGAAATTCCAAAACAACAATTATTGCAAATGTCAGCCCATCTACTTGGTACAATCAAGATTTCTAATCTCACAGGGATAAGTAGGGAGTGGAATTTTCTGAAGTTTGACTTTCACATTTTTGATTTTGTTTTGCAGCTCTGCAAATGAGACTTTAAGCACTTTGAAGTTTGCACAACGTGCCAAACTTATTCAGAACAATGTATAAATTTCTGAACACAAGTAGTTTTCCATGGAAATCTGAAGTTGTTGCCATCTTTTTGTTTCTTAATTGCTTGAACATTTTTCAGGCTAAAATAAATGAAGATGCACCAGGGAATGTAATTATATTGCAGCAGCAAATCCAACAATTAAAGGTAGGAATTATTACTTTAGTACTGTACATGTTTAATTGTTGGCACACATTGTCATAAGTATTTATTTAAACAGGTCCAGTTGTCATTCCTGATTAAGCATCAGCATGCTTCAGAACGTATAGATTTTGCTCAAAGTCCAAGAAAGTATAGCCTTGGTTACGTTCCTGAGAGGAATGAGCTACATGCTGAAATGAATATGAATGATGAGCATAAGACTTCTAAGGGAGAAATTATGAAGGTAATAACTAATCTTGACTTAACCAAGAAGTGATTCCGTAGATGAAGCCACATCTAGCAATATTACTGGGGATGAAGTTAATTATGAAAAAAAATTGATAAGCAATATATTTTGGATTTGCAGTGTGACAACGTCCATAAACGCCTTATGGATGCAGAATCTTTGATTGAAACCATGAAACTAAAGCAACTTCAACTTATCAGAAAACTAGAATCTTTCCAGACTGAAAATGAATGCCTGAAGAAAATGCTGGACATTAAGGAAATTCCACGGAGAGAAGATGAAGACAAACAAGAGGAACATAGAACAAATCAATCTGGCACTGATGGCACCATAATGACAGCTTTACAATCAAAGTTGGAAAAATTATCTAGGGATCTCAAAGAGGCAGAGATACTTAATAGACAATATGTTGAAGATCATGAAACACGTTCAACTCAAGATCAGCAAACTGAATTAGTCCGCATTGAAGTCGAGATGGAAACCACAAAAGCAATTATACAGTTACAAGAAGACATCGATAGACTCCAGTCAGAATTTCAGGAGCAATTGTGCTCCATGGCTGAACAGAATTTAAGTCTTCAAAACAGTGTGGCGGCTAAGGAGGATGAACTAAGAATGTTCTGTGCAGAGTGGGAAAGGGCAACATTGGAGCTAACCACATTCCTCATAGATGGATCTAGATCCCTCGGAGATGCCTCTCGCCAAATAAAGTGTATTTCTTCCTCATTTCCTATTGACAATGGTTGGATTAGTGAACGTGTTGAGAGGGCCGCTAAAATATGTGTTGAAAATGAACAAACTATTCTACTGTTGCAGAAGAGTTTGGAAGATGCACAAATGACTGTGATGGAAATGGAACAGAAACTTTACTCCTTGAAGGGTGCAACAATTGCTCTTACTGAATTTCAGCAGCCACAGAAATCTTCAAGCAGAGAGGAAATCCAGTTTTCTAGAATGTTAAATGATCCAACTGAAGAGAAAAATTTTCTGGGAAATAAAACATTGTCCAGGAAGGGCCAAATTCTTCATAATCAATTTCACGCTCCTAATCTGGTGGAAAATATATCTAATGGCACAAGTCAGTTACATGTTCTTAAGAATGAAAGTCAGATGCAGATGCAGATGCTGGAACATACCAGAAATGAACTTGTAGAAATAAATGACAGGTTGAACTCTATGAATGCATGCTTTCACAAAGTTGTGAATATGCATTGCAATCTGGATTGCACTGAAGATCTCACTGAGACAGATGGATGGACAACTGATTATTCAAGTTTATGCTCCTATTCTTCAATTGGAAGTGTTGACAATGATGACCAATCTTCCACAAGTGAGAGAAATAGATGCTCAAGCAAAACAACTGAACAAACACTGGATCGAATCTCTGATGAAGGATCAAATTTGATCCATAGAAGATCAGTTCTGCTTCTCAAGCAAGAACTCAGTAAAACATATGGTGCCTTTGTGAAGTTAAACAATCAGTTGATGATAGTTTATGGTGGCAAAAAAAATCAGAATCGTGTGAATGACATTTTATCATTTCCTGATCTGCACGCATTGGAGAAACTTAAGGAGCAAGGCAGCGATGGACATGATGAACCCACTAGTCAGAGAGCTGAAGCAGGCAGCCAAATTTTTGAAGAGGTAAACAATAGAATGATCAACTTTTACATGTAAATACTTTGAAAATGTTATTTTGCCGCTCCATTTTGATTTACCATAAGGCTATGCCAGAAGTCAGGAATATGTTGACTTTCATGCTTGATTTCATAGCTTCACAATATTATGTTTCCGTGCAGTTGGCTGTTACAGAGAAACATAGTCCACTCAGCAGTTTCTTTGCCAAATTTGAAGAGTCTTATGAAATCATAAAAGAGGCTGATTATATGTTAAGAGCAATGCTCAATGCTAATGAAAATGCAAATATGACGATGGCAATGTGGAAACAAGCACGAGAGGAAATAATGTCTGATAAAGCAAGCTTGACTGAAGAGATAAAACAGCTTAAATCATGTATTCTTTTGAGAGACGGAGAAAAAGAAGTAATGCAGGATGAGATCCAATATTGCTTAAGAGGAAAAGCAAATATATCGTCTTTGCTTGATGAACATTTATCTCCAATGCAAACAGGTGTAGGGGAACTTTCTGGGACCGCACACGGTGATGCTACTCAAGTTGTTGAAGAGACGCAAGGTTTCTTTTGTAGGTCATCCTTGGAAGACTTAATGTGCAAAGAAATGCAGAATGATATTAGCATATTTGTGTTACAATGCCAAATGAGAGATCACTTCCTCAAATTTGGAAGGCTGAACACGATGTCAAATTCTGATAAATCTGCACTTCTGGAACATAGTCGAATTGCAGGTAAACTTGAAATAGGTCATTTAAGTCGAGATAATAACTCTGCTTTTTATCCCCTGGAAACAGAAATTAAAGGAGATCACATCGCATACGGTTCAAGAAGAGAAATTAAAGAGTTGGACCTAGTCCATGATGACATGTCGAATAAAAACTCTGATCTCAAGAAAGAGCTGGAAAGAAAGGATATTTTGTTGAAAGGTTTACTTTTTGATTTCAGCTTGCTGCAAGAATTAGTTTCCAACAGGAATGATATCAAGTATGAACTTGAAAAGTTAATTGTTGCTTTAAGCAAAGTTCAGAAAGAGCTAGAGCTCAAAACAATGCAGCTAGATGACCTGCTCGTTCAGAATACAGAACTTCAAGGCCGCTTGGCTGAAGCTGAGCAAGCCTTGTTCAACTCAACTTCGGAATTAGATCAGGCAAAAGGAACAGTAAATATTTTGTCAGAGCAAAATGTTGAGTTGAAAGGTCTTCTACAAGATCTTTATTTGAAAAACTCAGAAGCAGAGCATCTGCTAGAAGAGCAAAGAGAAGTTATAGAAAGTTTAGAGAAAGAACTTATTCGTGTATCTTCATCATCTGAGAAACAATTAGCTCCTTCACTCAAAGAAACAGAGGAAAATTTGACCAGAGTTACTGCAGACAGAGATGAACTCCTCAAAAAGATCACCTCTTTGAAAGATAAGCTTGATGTGGCGTGTGCGTTAGCTGATGTGAACCAAGCTATAGCTGTAGAAGCACGCCAGGTATGTTATGTTGGTCCTGTTTTGAAATTGTAAAAATGTACAATTTACTTCTCTTTGAATCGAATTGATATCTACAGGAATCAGAGGCCAGTAAAATGTACGCTGAAGAGAAAGAAGAGGAGGTCAAGATTTTAGAATATTCAGTTGAGGAGCTTGAGAGCACTATAAATGTATTGGAGAAGAAAGTAAGTTCAATTAATACTTTCAGGGATAAAAGAACATTCGACTTTTTTTACCTCTCCCACTCATTTTTATGACATCCAGTGTAACTTTGGTACAAAGCTGTTTTGTCATCATAATGTCCTTTAAAGAGTTTTTAAATTCAAAACTTACTTCATCTTCGCACTTAAGGTGCAAGAAATGGAAGAGGAGGTTGAAAAACAGCGGCTGATAAGGGATTCACTGGAAGTGCAACTTCAAGCACTTAGAAATAGATTATTAACTGTTGAGGACCTTACTGTAAGTATGACTTCTGAGAAGTCAAGCCTATCGGTACCTGAAGATCAACTTTCCAGGTTGAATTTTTTGCTTCTCCCTGCATATTATGTATAATCTTCACAATCACTTAAGGGTTAAAAAACTGTTTTGCTTTAGGAAATTGCATTTTAAATCTCTGGAAGTTGATGAGGCTCATGGAAGAATAAAGTTTCTTGAAGAGGCGAATACTAAACAGGCTAAGGAGGTTAAGTTATTACTGGATTGTCGATTCTAATACTATTTATTTTCATGTATTATAATGGCAATTGTTTGGCATATCATGCAGATCAAACAGTTCAAAGATTATATCTCTGAACTTGTGTTGCATGCTGAAGCACAGGCATCACAGTTTCAACAGAAGGTACGGTCATGAGGAATATAATGCTAATTTGTTCAGAATTGTGTTGCAAAAACTTATCCAGAATAGACCTATTACAGGTTGACAGTATAATTTAGACTGATCTTGTAATAATAAAATGCTTCCAACTCGTGAATATACATCTATTATCAATTTCGAGTCCTTGTCACAGTATAAAAAAGTTTAATATAGCTAAATATCAAGACAAGCTTAGAATGCTTGCTGGAAAAAGTGACGCAACCATAGAAAGTTGAAAAACCATAAGTTTGGTCCATGGCCTTCCGAAAGAGTGAATGATTATGATCCAACTATAATCTCATTAAAGCAGAGTGAAACCTACATTTGCTCTTGTTGGTGTGATTAATCATAAACCTTACAGTTACCATCATGTCTGTTCCATGTCTTATGAACAGTACAAGACCTTGGAAGCAATGCTTCACAAAGTCAATACAGACTCGTCAAATGTATCTGCTACACCAATCTTAGAAAGATTTGATAAAATCTCAACAAAGACGAGGGGTTCTAGCTCACCATTCAGATGCATTGCTGGTCTGGTACAGCATATGAATCAAGAGAAGGATCAGGAATTATCAATTGCTAGACTTCGTATAGAAGAGCTAGAAGCACAGGCGGCCAGTAGGCATAAAGAGGTAAATACACCTTTCCAACCATCGAACTTGCTTGTGAAGTTTGTCAGCCGTGTAGCATTATACATGTTTCTTTATAGAAAATGAATTTAATGGTTCCCTCATAGATATGTCTTCCCTACTCACTTATCATTACTACTCCAAATTCGTAAGAGTCTTCTACAATAAGTTTCCTTTTGTTGCATTTTCTGTTCTTAATTCTCATTGTGAATTGTAACTTCATCTATTTTCGTTTAAGGTCGGGAATTTTATTTTCAATGCTGTCTGGCTGCTGCTTAATGATTTTCGTACTTATATATTCTTTATAGACGCCTCTACCTTTTCTTATGAATATTGTGCTTTACTTCTTTTTACTGTTAAATGTTCCGGGCCCATTACACTGTGTACTTATCCACATTTTATCAGGTCTGTTTGCTGAATACTAGATTGGTCACTGCAGAAAGCATGACACATGATGTCATACGTGATTTACTCAGTGTCAAATTGGATCTGTCGAATTATGCTGTAAGTTCAGCCTGCATATTTGAAATGATGATTCTGCTTATTTTTGTCTTATATAATTTGCAAAGTTCTTTCTGGTTCCTATAGAATACTATTGACCAGCATCAGCTTCAAAAGCTAATTGAGGAGGCTCATCATCAGAGACAAGAGTATATTGCAATGGTACCTCTCCAGCGGATGTTGTTTCTGATTTGATTGATATAGTTTGATGCCTAACATAAATTTCCTAACACTAGGAACACGAGATCGTCAATCTCAGGAGTCAAATCGATGATTTACTTGAAGAAAGAGAGAGGTGACTTGCATTGTTTTACATGTCAATCAGATACTAATTTGAAATGCTCCCTTTTCACTTTTACTGTTTGTTTAAGGTAAAATTGGCACTCGTAAGTTTATCTAATTGATTATTTTAGTACTTCTGTACTAGTACAGGTTAGTGGAATTTTCGCAAAGTCTCATAGCATTGTGTTGTTATTTTGGGTAGTTTATCAGTATATTCCTAGTAACTGCAAGGATTCTTTGGCCTCTTTGTGATCATGGTATTGGATGGGAAGTGCTGATGCTATTTTATGCATGCAGATGCATTTCGGAAATCAACAAAAGCAAATCAGACCAACTTGGCACTCAGATTTTTGTGGAACAATTACAAGAGCGAGATCAGATGCTGAGTGCACAAAATGAAATGCTTAAGGTATGTGTGAGACTATGTACCTTATTATGCAAAACCATGTACAATCTCAAATGTCAATGAATCCTGAGATTTGTTTTCCTCAGGTGGACAAATCTAAGCTGCAGAAGAGGGTTTCTGAATTAGACGACATGGTGAAAAAGCTAATCAGAATGCAAGAATCCCAACTCCATAATCGACCGCAAAGAAGGAACAGCTTGTCAATGCCATTTAACTCTGATCTTGATGAGAGGTTGGCCCATTCACAGAAAGTACTTTCAAGAATCAATAATCAACTTGCTCAGTATAGTAGACCTGATGGCACCTGCCCACGTGATGGAGTGGATAGGCGTGGAAACGAAGTAAAATATAGGTGAGTTTAATTGGATGTGAGTATTCTGTATAATGATTATATGGTGTAATGTTGTTAATCACTAGTTCGTACAACTGCTGGCAGGAAGCAAAAGCCATAATCAGATTTGTTTGTTACGTGCCCTGATGCTTTTATCTATAGTGAAGAATTCTTCTCTTCTAGTAAGCATCAGGAACTTCTCCCCTGGACGGCAGAAAATAGTAAGTATGAGTGATGTAGATAGTCAATAAACATGTCAACGACCCGGACCCGTACATTACCCGTTCATCTCTTCTATCACTCGACCCGGTCATTTACCCGGTGGGTTTGTTTGGCCGGGTATAACCGGGTGAAAATGATATATCAGGCGGTTTATTACCCGACCCGGTCTATTTTTTTTTAAAGAAAATATTTTTGTATCATTCTCACATAATTATTAGTTTATATATTGTATCCTTTTTTTCTTAATTCGTCCATCTTTGATTAATTGTAAGAATGTGATTGTTGAAAAAAAAAAACTAAACAATTTTGTATTTTTTCCCCAATTCTATTTTCAAAAACCCTAATTAATATATATTTATATATACACAAAAAAAAAATAAAAAAAATATATAAATCACAAAAATTTCAGTCAAAACAAAAATGGACAATTATTTCAGCATGCCAAAATAAATAATGAACAAGCCTTCCAACATAAAACTTAAAAAATTGATTGGGATGTGTAATTGTTTTTGAAAAAAGCACAAAAATCAAAAAATATAAAAAACACATTAAAAAATTACAAACCCTAACCAGCGGTGATGAGCTATGTTGCGGCGGAATGGCGGCACAAAATTGGGGTCAACAGAGATAACGAAGGGGACGACGGAGAAGTGTGAAACTTTGAGTCGGATTTTGATAGTTAAATAAGGGATTGAAATTGAGCTTGAGAAAATGGGAGTGAAAGAGGTTGGGGAGTGAGAGGTGGGAAGAGAAATGAAATACTTTATGGTGTGTTTGGATGGAAGGATTTCAAAGTTATGAATTTCAAGTTCATCAACAAATCTATTGAGTTTGTTTGGATGAATTCAAATTGTAATGAATTTCAAATCCATTGACACTTATTTAAGCTATCATTTCCATCACCATGATGGATTTCAAATGACTCTAATAAAGTCATTTGAAATCCACTCCTCAAATCCACTCCTCAAGTCCAACTACCTCAATCCAATTAGAAAACTAGAATTAATTGGATATTGACCGGGTAATCATCGGGAGATAGACCCACGGATTCTATACGGGTAAATACCCGATCCAGACCAGAAAGTTTAAAAATTATCGGATCCGGACTGGATCCGAATTTAACACCTCACGGACTGGGTCTAGATCGGGTATGATAAATTTTGAGTGGGCATGGGTACGGATAATACCCGCCCGTTAACCGGCTTAGATGGATGGATGTGTTTATATCGTTGGTAGTTTGATGGCTTTGGGGAGATTAATGAGGAAGAGATGTTGAGAATAAAGGCGATGGGCAGTTAAATTAGTCACATTTCACCGTAATGAAAGGCCTCCCTCTCTTTAAGCTTGTTTCACCTCTTTTAAATGTATTGTAGTCTATTTTATTCCATTCCTTAAAAAGAGGAAAATAATGCTTATGCTAACTTAATTAAACCAAACAAGTAGTTTATAATCTTGGGTGTTATTAATAAAGGAAGGAAGGTAATTGAAAGAAAAAGAAAATAGCAGTATGTCCCTCTTGGGTCCTAGTTAAGCTTAAGAGCATTAAATTAAAAATTAGAAAGTAGTAGTGACATTTTCGCAAGTAAAATATAATAAAGTTGTTAAAATGACAAGCACAACTGACAACACAGCACAACCTAATAATATTATCCAGTATGAACTTAATAAGTATATATTAGTTGGAATTGGGGGAATCTACTCTAGGACTAGGAGGACAGTCAGGCAGCCTGTAATGTAATGTACTGTGATAGCCTAAATTAAAATTATTATTATTTTAGTCATTCATTCTTCTCTCTCTCTCTCTCTCTCGATCTGGTTTTGTTGTTGGGTTCTTTCTCCTTTTTGTCTCTCTAATCTCTCCAAGAACCCTTCCTAAAGCCTAATACATTAACACAACGAAACAAAACATTGCCGTTTTCATTTTTCTCCGACGAGTTATACTCTTATTAACCCGCCTGGACGGACATACACACAAATATGGCAAACCAGATGAACCCTCAAATGGAGCAGATCCATGGTGAAATTCGCGACACTATGCGGGCCCTTGCGTAATTTCTCTCTATCTCTCTCACTTTTAAAATCTCAAATGCATTTACCTACATATGTTAATTGATTTTCGGATGCTTTTATGTATGAGCCCTATACCTTCACATTTTCTATGTCATCAAGCCCTATTTATTAATTTCTTCTGGTTTTCATATTTTTGAAACTAAACTGCCCAGCCCACCTGATTCATTTCTTTTTTTTTTGACAACAAACCAAGTATGAGGCACTACTTTTATCCATCTGGAAGTTTTTTCTGCTAATGAATACAATTCGTTCCCATCACCTCTGATTCTTATTTACCACTGCTGACTTCTCATGCTTCATCAGAAATGGCTTCCAAAAGCTGGAGAAAATGAAGGACTCAAACAGACAAAGTAAGCAGCTGGAGGAGCTTGCTGGGAAGATGAGGGAGTGTAAAAGGTTAGTTTACCTTCTGTACAATCCTTTTCCTGCTATATTCTTAATTTCTTACAGAGTTGCTTATATGTTGATCATTCAAATATGCTTTTTCGGAATCTTTCTCGTTCACTAGTGACTGTGTAGTACATTTCTAGGCTGATTAAAGAATTTGATCGTGAAATTAAAGACGAGGAAAGTAGAAAACCTCCCGAGGTGAACAAGCAGCTCAATGATGAGAAACAATCGATGGTAAGTGTGTTTTAATACATCAAATTGATTTTAAAACTCTTGTGTTCTTTTAGCATTCATTATATGTTTTCGTGCTCCCACATTATTTACATGTCTCTTTTGGCACACACAAGAATGACAGTGATATGTTCTTGGAATTGAAATTTCCTCTTCACTTTTTACCTAGTACCTGTTTTTAAACAGCAAGACTAAAAGGTCTCTGACTCGAGTATAAAGTGTACACCTGTAAGCATAAAGTCAAATATCTGGATTCTAAACTGCTGGATGGGTAATCTAGTAATCACGTAGTTGGTGATGCTAGGAAATTTCATGTCCTCTTTTAGTTTTCAGATATCGCTTTAATTTATCAGAGGTGGATAATTGTACAACTTCGTGATTTCCCAAATGAAGGCTTGTACTGCTGCCAAGATTTTTTGTTTTTTCTTTCCTGAAAACTTTATGTGATATTTCTTTAATTTTATTTTTTTGTGCAGATCAAGGAATTGAATTCATATGTAGCCTTGAGAAAAACGTAAGTTTTATCTTTCAGTTTAATTTTTTCATGATGTATTAGCTCCAGTCTGTTGCTGTTCGAAATCCAGTTGTTCCAGATATACAGCCTGCAACTCAAATGCCTTTATTTCTGTACAGTGCCAACAAAATATAGAAAGTCTGAATCCACGGTGTTTTCATGTTGGTTTCTTCCTAGGAAGTTTTGATATCCTTTTCTAGATGATAAATCCTATTTTTATGCAAATGTTTGGCTATTCCAGTATTTGTGTCAGCCCCCTCTTTTTCTGAATGATTGTCTGGTGATAGAATAATGTTTGCTTTAGATAAGAGATCATGATCCTTAATATAACAAAGTCTTTTAGATGAAAAATAAATTAACATCTACAGCTTGTAAACTGTCTTTAACCATGTCATCTTGTAATAGTCCGATTTTGCATTAATTATTCCCTTTGGTTCATTCATGACCTGATAGGAAGCTGATACCTTTCTTCATAATTTTTTAAAGATGATGTCGTATATTCATCATTATAACAATTTAACCATCATTACTTATCGTGTAAACTCTGTTGGTTACCTGTTAACCTGGAAATCAACCTACAAGTGAAAGTTCCATGGCATGCAGATAACAGTATTCAGATCCTATTATATTCACATTCTACATTTGTTGTAGAATATCAGTTTTAGAATTCTACATCTAATTCAGGAATCAGATATGTGAGGATTAATCCAAAAATTTTAATTGTTTGCTGAATCTTCTGAGTCGCTGCTGGAAGTTTCTCCTTATTAAGGAAAGTGAATTTGCCACATTCCTCTGTTTCTTTAGTACCTCTTGTTTTACTGGATGAAATGCATCCTTATGTATACGTATTGTAATGGGGCAAGTGAGGAAAATGATGTTTTCAGATGATATTGCACTTATTCTGCTCTGAACCCGGTCATAGTAAGACAAGAAGTAAAAATGAGAGGGAGCATTTTGATAATGCATGATTGTCATGTTAATTGCTATATAACCTTCTTAATAACAAAGAACTGCCACATAATTATGAAAATTTTACGCTATCTTTAACATGGCTACTTGGTTCACTTTTTTTACTGTTTAAAGATGTGCTCCCCATTCTCTCTCTCTCTCTCTATTTTTTTACTTCTTTCCTGTTATATGTGGTGCAGGTACTTGAGCACTTTTGGAGATAAGAGAGTTGAACTACTAGATATGGGAACTGCTACCAGTGAGCCTACAGCTGATGAGAATGTTCAAGTGGCATCAGGTGGCATACAGGCCAATACTTTCTTTCTAATTGGATTGCACTTCTAACATTAATGAGTTACATGGGAAAGCAATGGACAAGTTTTTATGTACTAATTTTAGATGATTTTTTCCGACTGGTTGCCACCTTTTTGTCCTGTTTCCTTTTATATTAGTTTATATTAATTTGTGGTGTCAGTTATGATAATCTTTGATCATGTATAAGTGCAAGATATAAAATGCTGACTTCAGAAATCATTTTGCAAGATAGCTAGCTGCTACGGCTACACGACTTCTTTATTGGACTTATATCCTTGCTGCCTGATGTCATGTGCCTTGTCCTTACTTATCTCCTTTAAGTAATATAATTGGAAAAAACATCATAGACATCTTTAGTATCACTTCACCATTTTGCATTGGACCTCAAATGTGTTACTATTACTTTCCATTGTTGACCCAAGTGGCTCATCTTTTTGCTCTAACTTATAAGATCTTATTTTCTTACTTTCACTCAGAAGAACCAAGTCAAGCTCTTTTTTGCGCTCACTGAAACATTTATGGAAATGTATCCTTGTGCAACATTTGACTTCTCTGTTTATTTTGGCTTTTCCTAACATACAATTCTACAAATCCTATGTCTACCTAATCTGATGCTATTGGACTTGGGTGGGTACCTTAATAGATAGGATAATTTTTCTTTTCCAGTCTAAAGGTTTGTATTCCTTTTTGCATCTACAGAGAAGCTGTGTTCTCCAGAGAGGAGTAATTTGTTTGCTTTTATAATTGTAACTGCTGTTATGCTACTTTGAGTAATGTAACCATGACACATCAACAATTTCTACTTACTGTTATGTGCATGTCATGCTGTTGGATATCCTTTTAAACTTTCTACAGCTGACAATGCTTCCATTTTCATCAATTTAATGCAGAAATGTCAAATCAGGAGCTTATTGATGCTGGAACAAAGACAATGGATGAAACTGACCAAGCCATTGAACGGTCCAAACAGGTACTCTAAAATCTATGGTGCATTCTTGAAATTAAAATGATGATTTTTATTCTAAAATCCAATATTATTTCAGGTGGTTCACCAAACTATTGAAGTGGGAACACAAACTGGTACTACTTTGAAGGGCCAAGTGAGTGCACCTTTATCCCTGCTTATTTATTGGCCTCACGTGCTTTGCTGTCTAATAACGTTATGTACTTTTTGCATGAACAGACTGAACAAATGGGTCGCATAGTCAATGAACTTGACACTATCCAGTTCTCCATCAAAAAAGCATCCCAGCTTGTAAAGGAGATTGGTAGGCAGGTACATGAGTCAGACACGTTTCTACTTTCTTTCTTAAACAGCATGGAAATTCTTTGAACGCACTATACAAAGTAATACTATCTGGGTGCTGATGATGAACTAATGGTAATAATCTGTGCAAAAATGCTTTTTCACACCTCAAAGAATATAAAGCTTTGTCTGGATTTGGTTCCAAATCATTTTCAACCGTCATTTTCAAGAATTAATGGGCGAATGAGTTTTTTGATTTTTGTGTGAAAAAGGTGAAAATCGCAGGTGTGTTTGGTTGTTTTTTAAAATTATTGAAATTGATGATTAGTTGTGAATGATTGAAAAGTAATGTTAGATTATAGAAGAGGATAGATAATGCTTAATAAAGACAGTAAAAGAGGAAAGAGAAAGGTGATAAAAATAAAGTGAGAAATATGATATGAAATGTAATTATAAAAGGATGATTGAAATTTATTGAGAACGTGAATATGAAAATGAGAATGTTTTGCAACAAGGTAAATTGTGTAATTCATTTTCAATAAGTGAAAAAAAGTAAATAAAGAACAGAGGCAAGCATAGCCTAAACTTTTGGTCGGGGATTGAATTAATCTCTCTTAACGATAATGCGGTGTTTCACAATTTTTTTTCTTAGCGTGTTTGCTCCATTATAGTTTTAGTTTAAAATATTTAAAAAAAATTAAGTTATTGGGTTTTGCAGGTGGCTACCGATAAATGCATCATGCTTTTTCTTTTCTTGATCGTGTGCGGGGTTATTGCCATAATTGTTGTGAAGGTATTTCCTATATCCATAATCTTTTTCCTTCCATAATCTCACCTCATAATTGTTTATGTTTTATGTGTTTACGTGCATGTCTAATGTTTGGCATTTTTTACATCTCTTCAATTAGATCGAAAAGGTCATATGTATGTCTTAATGTTGCATTTCGATCTTGGTAATTTTTGGTTTCTCCTATAATGATTTAAAGAAAGGGATAATTTTGGTATATATCCCTTGTATGTCCCACGATCTAGATAGCAGATGGTATCATGTCTTCTATTTGTACTTTCAGTTGTTTTCTCTATATTTTCAGTCTGAATTTGGAGGCGTCATATATAGACCTTGTGGAGTAACTAATGGTCTGAGGTTTGTGTATGTATTAGATCGTGAATCCCAACAACAGAAGCATAAGAGATATTCCTGGACTGGCTCCGCCTGCTCAAACCACAAGGAGATTGTTATATCTACAGCCCGCAGAATATTTTGTGTAAATTTGTTAGTCTCACATCTTTAAGGACCGTCCAGTTTTCACTATGATGAGGCTGCAGGAATGATATTAATGACATCCTGTTGTGTGTTTATATTGGCTTGTGCTTGAGTTGTGCATATTTATATTTTTCTTCATGTAAAGAAAGCATTGGTGGCTGTCTCTCACATTCATTCACTTCTCTTTCTGCCCATTCTCTTAATTGGTTTGGATGTCATGATTCTTCACGTGGAACTGTAGGGAGGGTTTTTGCTAGCCCGTGTATGTATCAATTCTCCATAATATCATATTTGATGTTTGTGTTTCCTATTATTTGTTACTTTATGGTCCATTCATTTTTATACTAGAACTAGAATGTTCTAAACTGGGAACTGAGGCCTGTATAGTTTACATACAGGTTCTCTGAACTTTCTAGCTGAGGTACCTTTCTTGCTTTGACTGTATATCATTTTTGGCTTGAGAAAATAAAGATCAATTGCATGTCCAAGTTACTAAAAAGATCCATCTTTCTAAGATTGCAGCCAATATTGTTTGCATTAGCAGAAACATAGCAAAACTTGGATAAGGCGAATGATGGAGTGAGCTATTGAGTTTATAGACTAGTGAGACAAAAATATAACTTCAGGTAACAAATTTTAGTGTGGAAATGTAAGTAAAATAAATTTGATACTTGTGAATTAGTGAAAGTGTGCCTAAAATATAACTAAATAATGATCCATTTTGGACAGCTAGCACCACACTTTTGTTTTTCATATGATTATGCTTAATTAGAAAAATTCCAATTTGGAGTATTTACTTCATAATATAATGCAGTTATAGGTGAATCATTAATCAGACAAGCATGTGCAGGGTGGATTTGCACTTGGGAGCCCCCTAACCAAGGATTAATTAGTGACAAAATTATTAAAGTTTGCAACTGTAATTCACGTCAAAATTATTAATATAACATTAGAGACATCTAACTAGTTTAATTTAAAGAATTAAACTATGATTTTGAGTCCCTCCCAACACCACTGTCATTGTCATTGTCATTGTTTGCTAACAAGGAACTATTAATCGATAACAAAACACAAACAGGGATGAGAGAATATTCAGATTGCTTCCAGTCCAGCTAACTATTTCCACCATGTGCGTATATATACATGACATGTTTTCGTTCTATATTTTACTTTTATCAATTAAATTTATAAGGCATACTATTTGTAAATTTCTTAAGATAATTTTCAGACCAAATGACTTTCCCAAGGTAATCAATCATCCATGCGTAACTCATCAGTCATCTTCACATCCCAGCACAACACCTTTCGAGTTTCCTTCCAAAACACAAAAATATTACTTGAGAATATTAAAAAAAAAATAGAACTTGTTAAGAAAAATGGAAAAAGAAAGCAATTCTTATCATAAGAAATTCTTACTTTTATTATTACTGTTTGTAAGAAGGAAGGATACATGCCTTCTTTTTATTACATCATTCAATTCCATGTCCCTTCAAAGCATCAGTAAGAATATACAGGCCGACAATGCTTTCAATGGTAGCAATAGCAGCTTATGCGTATGCACTTTGCACTGCTTTGCTCTTCAAGATGGGAGCTATTTCAGAAGAAATTTAAATTAGTTACTTGTGTCCTGAGTGTATGTTTAATCTAATTAAGTTGTAAAGGTGAGTGTTATGCAGTTAATTTAATATTGTGTGGAGATTGACATTTGTGACATTTTTTTTTCTTAGCGTAAAGGAGGAAAACAAATACTCGGAATCCCTTTTGTCAATATATTGTAAAAGCAAAATAAAGTTGGTTTAATTTCGAGTGTCAAAAACAAGAAACTCCAAAGCTCAAATATCAACATCAATAGTTCAACTAATTTCGTGGAAGTAATCACTTTCTACTAAATTTACTGCCAACAGAGCTGCAGTAGAACATGTAACATAGGAAAGTAAATATATTCAAAAGCTCTGATTCCTTAACTAGGGTGATAGCTAGTTTTGATGTTGTATTATATCAAATTTTGGTTCAGAAGAGTTGACATCTGTCCTCTATTTCTCTATCTGTAAAAAGTACCAGTGTTCATCTGTTCTGCATATATAGTTTGAAGAATGGGTAAGCAGGGAAGAATTACAGCCTTCTGCACTATTATAAGCCCAGGTGTGTGTTTTTCGCTATCCAATGAACCTCGATTGTAATGCCTTAGATGAGTAATGGGTTCGTAAAAATGCTTTCGTGATTATATTGCAGGACGATGGATGGTGTTTGCTGCTGAAGGAAAGCAGGTATATTAGCTTCAAAGAATACTTGAGCGAAGAATTTCTTTTATGGGATTTTGTATTCACTTGGAATCTCTTGCTGATGCAGTAGAAAAAATTACTTGAGAGAGAATTCTTCATATTTTCTGTTGTTAGTTTATGAGAAAGACTGATGCACATTTGTATATTCAACAGCTTTTTGTTAATAATAGGGAAGTGAAAAGGCCTGTTAATCCCCCACTTGGAGTTGGAAGCAATAAAGCAGCAGATTACTATATACAAGGGTAAATTTCTGCTTCATCTATCTGTACTTGTGTATATATATAGGTCGTCAGAAAACTGTACAATTGGGAATGTAGCAGAAATCAGAAGACAGGACCTCATCATTCAAAAGATACAAGAGATTCATCCTCCATCCCCAAGTATAGGTGATAGGAAATAATATGAAATGGTGCATAGTGACTTCCCAAGAAAAGCTGGATGACATCATCAATTACTGCTGAGTTGATTGCAAAGTGATACAAGAAGGGGGAATGTGTTATTTCCCTCCCAACAAGGTCTCTGATGCATCCCTTTTCACACTTGACTTATAATTATATAATATAATGATTTGTTGATTAAATTCCTTGCAGCTGTTGGCAGATGCATATATCAAGTCTGAGGAAGTAAAAAAAAAACATATGGAATGGTGAAGATGGATGTAATGTTTTAATAAGTGTTACACTGAATGTGGTTGTCTTTTAGTTAGTATATCAATATACACTGAAATATGTTTCATAGAGATCTCTGCCGGAATATGTTACTAATTGTGGTTCAGAGAGATCAATCTGAACTCGGAACTATATATATATATTTTTTTTTTGTGATTTTGCTGTACCAACTCTGGACAGAGGAAGTATAATATTAACTATTTACTTATTATAACTAACATGTTTATGGATTAGATAGAAGAAGAAGATGAAATTTTATCAACTTATTCAGCTGAGATCCATGAGTACACTTATTCCCTATTACTTTTGGGTTTTTGGATGGTTTCAACATTTATTTCATTCGTAATTTCATGATACACCAGAAAGGTATCTGAATCAAAAGAAAATGTGATTGAACATTTTCCATCTTCTTTCTCCTCCTATACCAGATATTGGATCAACTATTTGATGCATAATATATGTTTGAATTGACCATAGAAAATTGTATTAAAGAGTCAATCTTCACAACCTCAACAAGCCTAAGCAGTGCATCCAAGTGAAAAACCAAAGTTCCACAATTTTAACAACTATTAAAGAAAAAATGCGTTCTTTAATCAAAAAACAAATATCTTGTCACATCTTAGCACCAAGTTTAGTTGCAAGAACATGGCTAAGCTAGGGGCATCAATTCAGGGGTCTCATCAGTGGCATAGCCAAACATGTGGTTAGATGACCATGAACACCCTGAGCAATATCAGGGCTCTGCTGCTCAATGTTAACGAGAACCACATCATCAGATATGAATCTCTAGATTAGCCCCAGGTTATGTATAAGGGGAAAACAAAATAGCCATATATCTTTGTATATATATAACTTTAGCTGAACCAGAAAAGCTTCCCCCTTCAACAAAGATATGCAGAATTTACATTACGCATACTTAATCGCAACAACTAGTTCGGAACGAACAGGTATATATGTATGTAGTTAGAGACTCAAAATTTAGTAATTATTGGTTCATGAGTGCATCAAACATGGCTGGCCAAGATTTGTATTGCATGCCTATTTTAACGTGTCTACAACTGGTGAAAAACATATGCCAACATCTATGTCTTCATCTCTATATCTCTTTGAAAAGAAATTAAAAAAAAAAAAAAAAAAAGGAAGTCTACCTAAAATTACAATATCTTGTAATTCTGATAACATGATAAAATATTTAGCAAAAAACATCCTAAAATAATGATATATATATTATATTGCTAATTCTGAGTTAAGAACATGTCATTAGCTATTATTATAGTTTAAAGAACAAACTGATCACATTTGACGTTAGAGAAAGGTCATTTTGGCTTAAATAGTCTCATCTTATGTGCTGGTTTTCGCCTTTTACAGGAGCTGACTGGTTGGGGGTGGGATTGCATTTTCAGCAAGACAAAAAGTGAATGCATACGCTTTTTCTCTATTTAAATATTAAATAAGATGCATATCAGTATCACCCAATCTAAAATATCTGGCCTAGTGGATTCAGATTGTAAGATCTTTTTTTACTCAATAAAAGTGATTCTTGTTGGTTGTCAATTGTCATACTCATCACTCAGATATAATGCACTGCAAAGGCAAAGCTATGAACTAAATTAGTTTTCTTATAGAATCTGTAGATGGAAGTGGTTCATGTGGGTCAGTAGCAATTTAGTCTAGATAATAATAATAATAATAATAAGTGCCTTTGCTTTAGCACCCACCATTATGAATCAACATCAGGGATTTCTAAATATTATCCATACTTCATAGTGGAATTTTGAAATCATTGTAACTCTATGAAAATGCACTTTTTACTTTCATTAGACTCGCTGTTAAATGTTTAACCTTTTACCTGTCAAATAAATCAATTATTGTTGATAGTCATTAGTTTGGAGAAGATTTTCCAAGGGGGGGATAAGGATGAATGATTGATTTATAGTGGGAGATATATAAACAAATAAAGAATATATATTGCAGGTTGATCTCCAAAAGTTCTTTTATTACAGGCATATTGTCACTTCTTTACAAGCAAAGTTGCATTATGTTATGGTCCAAGTATCTCAAATATCCTTAAAAATGAGCCACCACCATAAATACAGGCCTCAGTCCAGCAGAATAAAGACTCATATGATCGTATCATGTATTGATTAACTCATCTAATATCTCTCGTATAGTAAATACTGATGAGTTCTCCTCAGTTTTCTCCTAGCCCTCCTCACCAATATCCCCAAGCAATTCAACTTAAGCTTTATCAG
Source organism: Verbascum thapsus (assembly GCA_963669365.1). Classification (NCBI taxonomy): domain Eukaryota; kingdom Viridiplantae; phylum Streptophyta; class Magnoliopsida; order Lamiales; family Scrophulariaceae; genus Verbascum; species Verbascum thapsus. The sequence continues at coordinate 57,129 of OY770114.1, read as the reverse complement.
GCTTTTATATTCTCAATCCCCATCCTCTTCTCAATCATTCTCTTTCTGTTGTTCTACTTGTTCTACCTCAAGAGAAGAGCTTCAAATCTATCGATACTCCCAAGGACTATTAACGACGCTAACATCACACTGGTAAGCTCTCCACCCTCTGCAGGAAATGGAGACTGTACTTACTGGTTATTGGGTTCATACTGCCATTTTGTTTTGTATGTTCTTTTTTGTCAAACCAATCATGCTATTTGAGGTTAATTGTAAATGTGTTTGCTATTTAATCCCCAGGCACTTGATTCGGATTTGAAAAATGAGCTGAAGAACAAGGTGTGCACGATCTTATTTGATGAATGCATGAAAACAAGGGACTCGTTGTAAGTCCTCCATATCTTTCTTTACTTTTGCTCCAATTGGTACATTATTGATGATAAGGTTGGAGTGGATGTTGGGCCATGGAAATGGATTATTTTATGGGAATTATACTTTATACTTTATAAATGGAGAAGCGAAAGTGGCTTTAGATAGGTATATATGCTTTGAACCACAAAGAAACAATCTAGCTAGTTGGAACTCTTCTGATGTCCACCCTTTCCGCAGATAATATATGCCTTCTGATTAGTCTTTATATATATATATATATATATGTTATTAAAAGCAAAGAATAAAGGGTAAAGGGGATGATATTGCATTGCAGGTGTTGTGTATGCTTGGGAGAATTTGAGGTGAAAGAAGAGTTGCTACAAGTAGCATCATGCAAGCACATGTTCCACATAGAATGTATCCGCTACTGGCTCCACAACCATTCTACTTGCCCACTTTGTAGAGCTCCTGTTACGTTGTCTCCCACAAAAATATTCACTCCTAATCCTAATCCCACATTTCCATCTAATTTAACCAGTGATGATGAAGTGGTGTTGCTGGTGGTGGCGCCTCCAATCCCACCACCACAGCTGCAGCATTGCATAATACCGTCTCAGGAATCATCAACTGGTAGTGGCAGCGGCAGTTCAGGCTAGCTCATACTTATGAAGGCTGTAAATAAAAGCTTTAAAAGATATGTCATAGATGGAATAGATATTGATTGACCGATTATAACATGATCACCTTTTTATTCGACCATGATGACGGACGTGGTTTTTAAGTAGTTCAGTTAAAATTAAAAATTATAAAATTTACGTATATCAAAATCTCTGATACATTTAATTTGTAGACATATAAATCTAATAGTTAGTTTACCAATAAATATTTAAGAAAATAATCTATAAGATTTCAAGTTATTATAGTTGTTTAGCTATCTAATATCATCATTGATGATTTCTTTATCTAATTTATTCTTGCATATAAAATAGACTTTTGAAAAAGATATATTTGTAGACATATATGGACGTGGGGTTTAGGGTTTAGAGACGGACGTAAATCCATCTCTCATTACAGAGTATCTGATACGGATTTTATGACTGACATTTACTCCGTCTTTCTTTGGCGACGGATTAGCGACGGCTATAATATCCCGTCGCATTTCTAAACATAAATACGACATTATAGACGGATTTAGCGACGGATATAGCGACGATAAAAATATGATGGCTAAATCCATCACTAAAGGCTAATTTTAGAGACAAAATTAGAGACGGACATTATCGGTCACTAAATTTTAAAATTGAGACGGATTTAGAGACGGCTATAGAGACGAAAATAAAATTGGTCTCTAAATCCATCACTAAACGTTAATTTAAGAAACAAAATTAGAGACGAAAACAATCGGTCTATAAGTATCACACTTGAGACCAATTTAGAGATGGATTTAGAGACGGAAATAAATTCGGTCTGAAAACCCGTCACGAAACGTTAATGTAAGAAATAAAATTAGAGACATAAACAATCGGTCTCTAACTGTCACAGTTGAGACGGATTTCAACAATAATTTAGATAATTCTATGTTTGACGCAATTTGGATAATGTTCTAATTATTATATCTTAGTAGATTTTTATATTTTGCATCTTGGTGAGTGATTATAAAGGAGATGGATGTCTAAGACATGGGGCCGTCGTTTTATTTCATAACACGAACTAGTTCCTCCAATTTTGACAAGCTAATTTCATGTGAATGATGATCATTTAGGAACAAAGTAATGTAAATACTCTTATGTTTAAATATTAATTATAAGTTTAAACGTATGACATAAAATAACTTTAAAACTAGCTACGTTCACTCCTTATGTATTTGTGCACGTATACATGCATTATTGTTGATTATTTTGCATAATATATTTTGAATTTTTTTTAGGTATCGAGATCTAAAAATTACATACATTTTGGTATAAAGTGCACATATCATGCAATATACATGTAGTCGACTACACAATCTACGCCGAATGATTTATTCAATGACTTACTTGTCACGATTTAGAAAGCTTGGTAAATTCGTGTTTAACTTAATAGATGGGGTAAATTAATTGACTTGTCCGACATAGGTTCGGTTTGAAAGTGCTTTTGTCTCAATAAATTAATAGAAAAAACTAGTAAATAAACTCTCAAAATAAATAATCATATACACAAAATCATAATTTTTTTTAAAATTTTGAGTATTTATTTTCTATAATTCTCAATTGAAGAAATCTTGAAGTTAGGATTAACAATACTTTTATTGAATTACCCTCAAAATATTAAAGCCTATTCATTTTTCTTTTAATTTATTCTCATTTTGGATCTTCGGGTGTATGAACTTCTATATTTGATTATATAATTTATTTTTTTAGTATGACATAGTAATTATCTAAAAATACACTTTTAAATTTTTAAAAAAATATTATAAACTTTAAAATTAAACATAATAACGAATCAATTATTTATATAAAATTCATACATAAATAAATACTTGTACAAGAGTACAATTGATTAATTATTCATCTAGAATAGAGTACAGGGGACAATTAAGTCCAAATAATTGTTACTTTTAACATTTGATTTTTTGGTTAAAAACTTTTGAAAATGAGTTTTTAAAATTGAAAAAAAAAAGACGAAAACTATATGGGTGTTTGAGTGTGCAATTTTTTATAAGGAAAGTTTAAGTAATTTTCTTAATTAGTACATCAAAAGTTAATTAAAAACCTTTCAAAAATATGTAGTAATATGAGTCATGACTATCTTGTTGGTTCTAAATACATACAGCAAAATATAAAACACAAAGCAATCCGTAGCCCAGTGGGTAAATAAGATTCTAGATCTAATTGATGTTGTTAATTAATTGACCATATTATTCATTAAGTGCAATAATATAAACTTAATTGTATTTTATAACAAAGGAAGGCCATAACTTTGTGTAGAGTAGTCCGTTTTGGATGAACTTTTTTTTGATTTCGTATAACTTTTCGAGATCTACGCAACCATACCTCATAGTAGATCATGGCATTAACAGGGAAGATGGACGACGTCCCCGAAGCCCTGGCCATAAGATTGTGTTTTTTGTGGGGTGAAACTTTGGAAGGCCATAACTTTGTGTAGAGTAGTCCGTTTTGGATGAACGTTTTTTTGATTTCGTATAACTTTTTGAGATCTACGCAACCATACCTCATAGTAGATCATGGCATTAACAGAGAAGATGGATGACGTCCCCGAAGCCCTAGCCATAAGATTGTGTTTTTTGTGGGGTGAAACTTTGGAAGGCCATAACTTTGTGTAGAGTAGTCCGTTTCGGATGAACTTTTTTTTGATTTCGTATAACTTTTCGAGATCTACGCAACCATACCTCATAGTAGATCATCGCATTAACAAGGAAGATGGACGACGTCCCCGAAGCCCTGGCCATAAGATTGTGTTTTTCGTGAGGTGAAACTTTGGAAGGCCATAACTTTGTGTAGAGTAGTCCGTTTTGGATGAACTTTTTTTTGATATCGTATAACTTTTCGAGATCTACGCAACCATACCTCATAGTAGATCATGGCATTAACAAGGAAGATGGACGACGTCCCCGAAGCCCTGGCCATAAGATTGTGTTTTTTGTGGGGTGAAACTTTGGAAGGCCATAACTTTGTGTAGAGTAGTCCGTTTTGGATGAACTTTTTTTTGATTTCGTATAACTTTTTGAGATCTACGCAACCATACCTCATAGTAGATCATGGCTTTAACAGGGACGATGGACGACGTCCCCGAAGCCCTGGCCATAAGATTGTATTTTTTGTGGGGTGAAACTTTGGAAGGCCATAACTTTGTGTAGAGTAGTCCGTTTTGGATGAACTTTGCTTTGATTTCGTATAACTTTTCGAGATCTACGCAACCATACCTCATAGAAGATCATGGCATTAACAGAGATGATGGATGACGTCCCCGAAGCCTTGGCCATAAGATTGTGTTTTTTGTGGGGTGAAACTTTGGAAGGCCATAACTTTGTGTAGAGTAGTCCGTTTTGGATAAATTTTTTTTGATTTCGTATAACTTTTCGAGATCTACACAACCATACCTTATAGTAGATCATGGCATTAACAAGAAAGATGGACGACGTCCCCGAAGCCCTGCCATAAGATTGTGTTTTTTGTGGGGTGAAACTTTGGAAGGCCATAACTTTGTGTAGAGTAGTCCGTTTTGAATGAATTTTTTTTTGATTTCGTATAACTTTTTGAGATCTACGCAACCATACCTCATAGTAGATCATGGCATTAACAAGGAAGATGGACGACGTCCCCGAAGCCCTGGCCATAAGATTGTGTTTTTTGTGGGGTGAAACTTTGGAAGGCCATAACTTTGTGTAGAGTAGTCCGTTTTGGATAAAATTTTTTTTGATTTCGTATAACTTTTTGAGATCTACACAACCATACCTTATAGTAGATCATGGCATTAACAGGAAAGATTGACGACGTCCCCGAAGCCCTGGCCATAAGATTGTATTTTTTGTGGGGTGAAACTTTGGAAGGCCATAACTTTGTGTAGAGTAGTCCGTTTTGGATGAACATTTTTTTGATTTCGTATAACTTTTCGAGATCTACGCAACCATACCTCATAGTAGATCATGGCATTAACAGGGAAGATGGACGACGTCCCCGAAGCCCTAGCCATAAGATTGTGTTTTTTGTGGGGTGAAACTTTGGAAGGCCATAACTTTGTGTAGAGTAGTCCGTTTTGGATAAACTTTTTTTTGATTTCGTATAACTTTTCGAGATCTACGCAACCATACCTCATAGTAGATAATGGCATCAACAGGGAAGATGAACGACGTCCCCGAAGCCCTGGCCATAAGATTGTGTTTTTTGTGGGGTGAAACTTTGGAAGGCCATAATTTTATGTAGAGTAGTCCGTTTTGGATAAACTTTTTTTTCATTTCGTATAACTTTTCGAGATCTACGCAACCAAACCTCATAGTAGATCATGGCATCAACAGGAAAGATGAACGACGTCCCCGAAGCCCTGGCCATAAGATTGTGTTTTTTGTGAGGTGAAACTTTGGAAGGCCACAACTTTGTGTAGAGTAGTCCGTTTTGGATGAATTTTTTTTGATTTCGTATAACTTTTCGAGATCTACGCAACCAATCCTTATATTAGATGATGGCATTAACAGGGAAGATGGACGACGTCCCCGAAGCCTTGGCCATAAGATTGTGTTATTTATGGGGTGAAACTTTGGAAGGCCATAACTTTGTGTAGAGTAGTCCGTTTTGGATAAACTTTTTTTTGATTTCGTATAACTTTTTGAGATCTACACAACCATACCTTATAGTAGATCATGGCATTAACAGGAAAGATTGACGACGTCCCCGAAGCCCTGGCCATAAGATTGTGTTTTTTGTGGGGTGAAACTTTGGAAGGCCATAACTTTGTGTAGAGTAGTCCGTTTTGGATGAACTTTTTTTTGATTTCGTATAACTTTTCAAGATCTACGCAACCATGACTCATAGTAGATCATGGCATTAACAGGGAAGATGGACGACGTCCCCGAAGCCCTAGCCATAAGATTGTAATTTTTGTGGGGTGAAACTTTGGAAGGCCATAACTTTATGTAGAGTAGTCCGTTTTGGATAAACTTTTTTTTCATTTCGTATAACTTTTCGAGATCTACGCAACCAATCCTCATAGTAGATCATGGCATCAACAGGAAAGATGGACGACGTCCCCGAAGCCCTGGCCATAAGATTGTGTTTTTTGTGAGGTGAAACTTTGGAAGGCCACAACTTTGTGTAGAGTAGTCCGTTTTGGATGAATTTTTTTTGATTTCGTATAACTTTTCGAGATCTACGCAACCAATCCTTATATTAGATCATGGCATTAACAGGGAAGATGGACGACGTCCCCGAAGCCTTGCCATAAGATTGTGTTATTTATGGGGTGAAACTTTGGAAGGCCATAACTTTGTGTAGAGTAGTCCGTTTTGGATGAACTTTTTTTTGATTTCGTATAACTTTTCGAGATCTACGCAACCATACCTAATAGTAGATCATGGCATTAACAAGGAAGATGAACGACGTCCCCGAAGCCCTGGCCATAAGATTGTGTTTTTTGTGGGTTGAAACTTTGGAAGGCCATAACTTTGTGTAGAGTAGTCCGTTTTGGATGAACTCTTTTTTGATTTCGTATAACTTTTCGAGATCTACGCAACCATACCTCATAGTAGATAATGGCATTAACAGGGAAGATGGACGACGTCCCCAAAGCCCTGGCCATAAGATTGTGTTTTTTGTGGGGTGAAACTTTGGAAGGACATAACTTTGTGTAGAGTAGTCCGTTTTGGATGAACTTTTTTTTAATTTCGTATAACTTTTCGAGATCTACGCAACCATACCTCATAGTAGATCATGGCATTAAGAAGGAAGATGGACGACGTCCCCGAAACCCTGGCCATAAGATTGTGTTTTTTGTGGGGTGAAACTTTGGAAGGCCATAACTTTGTGTAGAGTAGTCCGTTTTGGATGAACTTTTTTTTGATTTCGTATAAATTTTTGAGATCTACGCAACCATACCTCATAGTAGATCATGGCATTAACAGGGAAGATGGACGATGTCCCCGAAGTCCTGGCCATAAGATTGTGTTTTTTGTGGGGTGAAACTTTGGAAGGCCATAACTTTGTGTAGAGTAGTCCGTTTTGGATGAACTTTGTTTTGATTTCGTATAACTTTTCGAGATCTACGCAACCAAATCTCATAGTAGATCATGGCTTTAACAGGGACGATGAACGACGTCCCCGAAACCCTGGCCATAAGATTGTGTTTTTTGTGGGGTGAAACTTTGGAAGGCCATAACTTTGAATAGATTAGTCCGTTTTGGATGAACTTTTTTTTGATTTCGTATAACTTTTCGAGATCGACGCAACCAAACCTCATAGTAGATCATGGAATTAACAGGGAAGATGGACGACATCCCCGAAACCCTGGCCATAAGATTGTGTTTTTTGTGGAGTGAAACTTTGGAAGGCCATAACTTTGTGTAGAGTAGTCCGTTATGGATAAATTTTTTTTGATTTCGTATAACTTTTTGAGATCTACGCAACCAAACCTTATATTAGATCATGGAATTAACAAGAAAGATGGACGACGTCCCCGGAGCCCTAGCCATAAGATTGTGTTTTTTGTGGGCTGAAACTTTGGAAGGCCATAACTTTGTGTAGAGTAGTCCGTTTTGGATAAATTTTTTTTTGATTTCGTATAACTTTTTGAGATCTACACAACCATACCTTATAATAGATCATGGCATTAACAGGTAAGATGGACGACATCCCCGAAGCCCTGGCCATAAGATTGTGTTTTTTGTGGGGTGAAACTTTGGAAGGCCATAACTTTGTGTAGAGTAGTCCGTTTTAGATGAATTTTTTTTTGATTTCGTATAACGTTTCGTGATCTACGCAACCATACTTCATAGTAGATCATGGCATTAACAGGAAAGATTAAAAACGTCCCCGAAGCCCTGGCCATAAGATTGTGTTTTTTGTGGGGTGAAACTTTGGAAGGCCATAACTTTGTGTAGAGTAGTCCGTTTTGGATGAACTTTTTTTTGATTTCGTATAACTTTTCGAGATCTACGCAACCATACCTCATAGTAGATCATGGCATTAACAGAGAAGATGGACGACGTCCCCGAAGCCCTGGCCATAAGATTGTGTTTTTTGTGGGGTGAAACTTTAGAAGGCCATAACTTTGTGTAGAGTAGTCCGTTTTGGATGAACTTTTTTTTGATTTCGTATAACTTTTCGAGATCTACTCAACCATACCTCATAGTAGATCATGGCATTAACAAGGAAGATGGAAGACGTCCCCGAAGCCCTGGCCATAAGATTGTGTTTTTTGTGGGGTGAAACTTTGGAAGGCCATAACTTTGTGTAGAGTAGTCCGTTTTCGATGAACTTTTTTTTTGATTTCGTATAACTTTTTGAGATCTACGCAACCATACCTCATAGTAGATCATCGCATTAACAGGGAAGATGGACGACGTCCCCGAAGCCCTAGCCATAAGATTTTGTTTTTTGTGGGATGAAACTTAGGAAGGCCATAACTTTGTGTAGAGTAGTCCGTTTTGGATGAACATTTTTTTGATTTCGTATTATTTTTCGAGATCTACGCAACCATACTTCATAGTAGATCATGGCTTTAACAGGGAAGATGGACGACGTCCCCGAAGTCCTGGCCATAAGATTGTGTATTTTGTGGGGTGAAACTTTGGAAAGCCATAACTTTGTGTAGAGTAGTCCGTTTTCGATGAACTTTTTTTTTGATTTCGTATAACTTTTCGAGATCTACGCAACCATATCTCATAGTAGATCATGGAATTAACAGGGAAGATGGACGACGTCCCCGAAGCCCTGGCCATAAGATTGTGTTTTTTGTGGGGTGAAACTTAGGAAGGCCATAACTTTATGTAGAGTAGTCCGTTTTGGATGAACATTTTTTTGATTTCGTATTATTTTTCGAGATCTACGCAACCATACTTCATAGTAGATCATGGCTTTAACAGGGAAGATGGACGACGTCCCCGAAGTCCTGGCCATAAGATTGTGTATTTTGTGGGGTGAAACTTTGGAAGGCCATAACTTTGTGTAGAGTAGTCCGTTTTGGATAAACTTTTTTTTGATTTCGTATAACTTTTCGCGATCTACACAAACATACCTTATAGTAGATCATGGCATTAACAAAGAAGATGGACGACGTCCCCGAAGCCCTGACCATAAGATTGTGTTTTTTGTGGGGTGAAACTTTGGAAGGCCATAACTTTGTGTAGAGTAGTCCGTTTTGGATGAACATTTTTTTGATTTCGTATAACTTTTCGAGATCTACGCAACCATACCTCATAGTAGATCATGGCATTAACAGGGAAGATGGACGACGTCCCCGAAGCCCTGGCGATAAGATTGTGTTTTTTGTGGGTTGAAACTTTGGAAGGCCATAACTTTGTGTAGAGTAGTCCGTTTTCGATGAACTTTTTTTTTGATTTCGTATAACTTTTTGAGATCTACGCAACCATACCTTATAATAGAGCATGGCATTAACAGGTAAGATGGACGACATCCCCGAAGCCCTGGCCATAAGATTGTGTTTTTTGTGGGGTGAAACTTTGGAAGGCCATAACTTTGTGTAGAGTAGTCCGTTTTAGATGAATTTTTTTTTGATTTCGTATAACGTTTCGTGATCTACGCAACCATACTTCATAGTAGATCATGGCATTAACAGGAAAGATGAAAAACGTCCCCGAAGCCCTGGCCATAAGATTGTGTTTTTTGTGGGGTGAAACTTTGGAAGGCCATAACTTTGTGTAGAGTAGTCCGTTTTGGATGAACTTTTTTTTGATTTCGTATAACTTTTCGAGATCTACTCAACCATACCTCATAGTAGATCATGGCATTAACAAAGAAGATGGACGACGTCCCCGAAGCCCTGGCCATAAGATTGTGTTTTTTGTGGGGTGAAACTTTGGAAGGCCATAACTTTGTGTAGAGTAGTCCGTTTTCGATGAACTTTTTTTTTGATTTCGTATAACTTTTTGAGATCTACGCAACCATACCTCATAGTAGATCATGGCATTAACAGGGAAGATGGACGACGTCCCCGAAGCCCTGGCCATAAGATTTTGTTTTTTGTGGGGTGAAACTTAGGAAGGCCATAACTTTATGTAGAGTAGTCCGTTTTAGATGAACATTTTTTTGATTTCGTATTATTTTTCGAGATCTACGCAACCATACTTCATAGTAGATCATGGCTTTAACAGGGAAGATGGACGACGTCCCCGAAGTCCTGGCCATAAGATTGTGTATTTTGTGGGGTGAAACTTTGAAAGGCCATAACTTTGTGTAGAGTAGTCCGTTTTGGATAAACTTTTTTTTGATTTCGTATAACTTTTCGAGATCTACACAAACATACCTTATAGTAGATCATGGCATTAACAAAGAAGATGGACGACGTCCCCGAAGCCCTGGCCATAAGATTGTATTTTTTGTGGGGTGAAATTTTGGAAGGCCATAACTTTGTGTAGAGTAGTCCGTTTTGGATGAACCTTTTTTTGATTTCGTATAAATTTTCGAGATCTACGCAACCATACCTCATATTAGATCATGGCATTAACAGGGAAGATGGACGACGTTCCCGAAGCCCTGGCCATAAGATTGTATTTTTTGTGGGGTGAAATTTTGGAAGGCCATAACTTTGTGTAGAGTAGTCCGTTTTGGATGAACTTTTTTTTGATTTCGTATAACTTTTTGAGATCTACGCAACCATACCTCAAAGTAGATCATGGCATTAACAAGGAAGATGGACGACGTCCCCGACGCCCTGGCCATAAGATTGTGTTTTTTGTGGGGTGAAACTTTGGAAGGCCATAACTTTGTGTAGAGTAGTCCGTTTTGGATGAACTTTTTTTTGATTTCGTATAAATTTTCGAGATCTACGCAACCATACCTCATAGTAGATCATGGCATTAACAGGGAAGATGGACGACGTCTCCGAAGCCCTGACCATAAGATTGTATTTTTTGTGGGGTGAAACTTTGGAAGGCCATAACTTTGTGTAGAGTAGTCCGTTTTGAATGAACTTTTTTTTGATTTCGTATAACTTTTCGAGATCTACGCAACCATACCTCATAGTAGATCATGGCATTAACAGGGAAGATGGACGACGTCCCCGAAGCCCTGGCGATAAGATTGTGTTTTTTGTGGGTTGAAACTTTGGAAGGCCATAACTTTGTGTAGAGTAGTCCGTTTTGGATGAACTTTTTTTTGATTTCGTATAACTTTTTGAGATCTACGCAACCATACCTCAAAGTAGATCATGGCATTAACAAGGAAGATGGACGACGTCCCCGACGCCCTGGCCATAAGATTGTGTTTTTTGTGGGGTGAAACTTTGGAAGGCCATAACTTTGTGTAGAGTAGTCCGTTTTGGATGAACGTTTTTTTGATTTCGTATAACTTTTTGAGATCTACGCAACCATACCTCATAGTAGATCATGGCATTAACAGAGAAGATGGATGACGTCCCCGAAGCCCTAGCCATAAGATTGTGTTTTTTGTGGGGTGAAACTTTGGAAGGCCATAACTTTGTGTAGAGTAGTCCGTTTCGGATGAACTTTTTTTTGATTTCGTATAACTTTTCGAGATCTACGCAACCATACCTCATAGTAGATCATCGCATTAACAAGGAAGATGGACGACGTCCCCGAAGCCCTGGCCATAAGATTGTGTTTTTCGTGAGGTGAAACTTTGGAAGGCCATAACTTTGTGTAGAGTAGTCCGTTTTGGATGAACTTTTTTTTGATATCGTATAACTTTTCGAGATCTACGCAACCATACCTCATAGTAGATCATGGCATTAACAAGGAAGATGGACGACGTCCCCGAAGCCCTGGCCATAAGATTGTGTTTTTTGTGGGGTGAAACTTTGGAAGGCCATAACTTTGTGTAGAGTAGTCCGTTTTGGATGAACTTTTTTTTGATTTCGTATAACTTTTTGAGATCTACGCAACCATACCTCATAGTAGATCATGGCTTTAACAGGGACGATGGACGACGTCCCCGAAGCCCTGGCCATAAGATTGTATTTTTTGTGGGGTGAAACTTTGGAAGGCCATAACTTTGTGTAGAGTAGTCCGTTTTGGATGAACTTTGCTTTGATTTCGTATAACTTTTCGAGATCTACGCAACCATACCTCATAGAAGATCATGGCATTAACAGAGATGATGGATGACGTCCCCGAAGCCTTGGCCATAAGATTGTGTTTTTTGTGGGGTGAAACTTTGGAAGGCCATAACTTTGTGTAGAGTAGTCCGTTTTGGATAAATTTTTTTTGATTTCGTATAACTTTTCGAGATCTACACAACCATACCTTATAGTAGATCATGGCATTAACAAGAAAGATGGACGACGTCCCCGAAGCCCTGCCATAAGATTGTGTTTTTTGTGGGGTGAAACTTTGGAAGGCCATAACTTTGTGTAGAGTAGTCCGTTTTGAATGAATTTTTTTTTGATTTCGTATAACTTTTTGAGATCTACGCAACCATACCTCATAGTAGATCATGGCATTAACAAGGAAGATGGACGACGTCCCCGAAGCCCTGGCCATAAGATTGTGTTTTTTGTGGGGTGAAACTTTGGAAGGCCATAACTTTGTGTAGAGTAGTCCGTTTTGGATAAAATTTTTTTTGATTTCGTATAACTTTTTGAGATCTACACAACCATACCTTATAGTAGATCATGGCATTAACAGGAAAGATTGACGACGTCCCCGAAGCCCTGGCCATAAGATTGTATTTTTTGTGGGGTGAAACTTTGGAAGGCCATAACTTTGTGTAGAGTAGTCCGTTTTGGATGAACATTTTTTTGATTTCGTATAACTTTTCGAGATCTACGCAACCATACCTCATAGTAGATCATGGCATTAACAGGGAAGATGGACGACGTCCCCGAAGCCCTAGCCATAAGATTGTGTTTTTTGTGGGGTGAAACTTTGGAAGGCCATAACTTTGTGTAGAGTAGTCCGTTTTGGATAAACTTTTTTTTGATTTCGTATAACTTTTCGAGATCTACGCAACCATACCTCATAGTAGATAATGGCATCAACAGGGAAGATGAACGACGTCCCCGAAGCCCTGGCCATAAGATTGTGTTTTTTGTGGGGTGAAACTTTGGAAGGCCATAATTTTATGTAGAGTAGTCCGTTTTGGATAAACTTTTTTTTCATTTCGTATAACTTTTCGAGATCTACGCAACCAAACCTCATAGTAGATCATGGCATCAACAGGAAAGATGAACGACGTCCCCGAAGCCCTGGCCATAAGATTGTGTTTTTTGTGAGGTGAAACTTTGGAAGGCCACAACTTTGTGTAGAGTAGTCCGTTTTGGATGAATTTTTTTTGATTTCGTATAACTTTTCGAGATCTACGCAACCAATCCTTATATTAGATGATGGCATTAACAGGGAAGATGGACGACGTCCCCGAAGCCTTGGCCATAAGATTGTGTTATTTATGGGGTGAAACTTTGGAAGGCCATAACTTTGTGTAGAGTAGTCCGTTTTGGATAAACTTTTTTTTGATTTCGTATAACTTTTTGAGATCTACACAACCATACCTTATAGTAGATCATGGCATTAACAGGAAAGATTGACGACGTCCCCGAAGCCCTGGCCATAAGATTGTGTTTTTTGTGGGGTGAAACTTTGGAAGGCCATAACTTTGTGTAGAGTAGTCCGTTTTGGATGAACTTTTTTTTGATTTCGTATAACTTTTCAAGATCTACGCAACCATGACTCATAGTAGATCATGGCATTAACAGGGAAGATGGACGACGTCCCCGAAGCCCTAGCCATAAGATTGTAATTTTTGTGGGGTGAAACTTTGGAAGGCCATAACTTTATGTAGAGTAGTCCGTTTTGGATAAACTTTTTTTTCATTTCGTATAACTTTTCGAGATCTACGCAACCAATCCTCATAGTAGATCATGGCATCAACAGGAAAGATGGACGACGTCCCCGAAGCCCTGGCCATAAGATTGTGTTTTTTGTGAGGTGAAACTTTGGAAGGCCACAACTTTGTGTAGAGTAGTCCGTTTTGGATGAATTTTTTTTGATTTCGTATAACTTTTCGAGATCTACGCAACCAATCCTTATATTAGATCATGGCATTAACAGGGAAGATGGACGACGTCCCCGAAGCCTTGCCATAAGATTGTGTTATTTATGGGGTGAAACTTTGGAAGGCCATAACTTTGTGTAGAGTAGTCCGTTTTGGATGAACTTTTTTTTGATTTCGTATAACTTTTCGAGATCTACGCAACCATACCTAATAGTAGATCATGGCATTAACAAGGAAGATGAACGACGTCCCCGAAGCCCTGGCCATAAGATTGTGTTTTTTGTGGGTTGAAACTTTGGAAGGCCATAACTTTGTGTAGAGTAGTCCGTTTTGGATGAACTCTTTTTTGATTTCGTATAACTTTTCGAGATCTACGCAACCATACCTCATAGTAGATAATGGCATTAACAGGGAAGATGGACGACGTCCCCAAAGCCCTGGCCATAAGATTGTGTTTTTTGTGGGGTGAAACTTTGGAAGGACATAACTTTGTGTAGAGTAGTCCGTTTTGGATGAACTTTTTTTTAATTTCGTATAACTTTTCGAGATCTACGCAACCATACCTCATAGTAGATCATGGCATTAAGAAGGAAGATGGACGACGTCCCCGAAACCCTGGCCATAAGATTGTGTTTTTTGTGGGGTGAAACTTTGGAAGGCCATAACTTTGTGTAGAGTAGTCCGTTTTGGATGAACTTTTTTTTGATTTCGTATAAATTTTTGAGATCTACGCAACCATACCTCATAGTAGATCATGGCATTAACAGGGAAGATGGACGATGTCCCCGAAGTCCTGGCCATAAGATTGTGTTTTTTGTGGGGTGAAACTTTGGAAGGCCATAACTTTGTGTAGAGTAGTCCGTTTTGGATGAACTTTGTTTTGATTTCGTATAACTTTTCGAGATCTACGCAACCAAATCTCATAGTAGATCATGGCTTTAACAGGGACGATGAACGACGTCCCCGAAACCCTGGCCATAAGATTGTGTTTTTTGTGGGGTGAAACTTTGGAAGGCCATAACTTTGAATAGATTAGTCCGTTTTGGATGAACTTTTTTTTGATTTCGTATAACTTTTCGAGATCGACGCAACCAAACCTCATAGTAGATCATGGAATTAACAGGGAAGATGGACGACATCCCCGAAACCCTGGCCATAAGATTGTGTTTTTTGTGGAGTGAAACTTTGGAAGGCCATAACTTTGTGTAGAGTAGTCCGTTATGGATAAATTTTTTTTGATTTCGTATAACTTTTTGAGATCTACGCAACCAAACCTTATATTAGATCATGGAATTAACAAGAAAGATGGACGACGTCCCCGGAGCCCTAGCCATAAGATTGTGTTTTTTGTGGGCTGAAACTTTGGAAGGCCATAACTTTGTGTAGAGTAGTCCGTTTTGGATAAATTTTTTTTTGATTTCGTATAACTTTTTGAGATCTACACAACCATACCTTATAATAGATCATGGCATTAACAGGTAAGATGGACGACATCCCCGAAGCCCTGGCCATAAGATTGTGTTTTTTGTGGGGTGAAACTTTGGAAGGCCATAACTTTGTGTAGAGTAGTCCGTTTTAGATGAATTTTTTTTTGATTTCGTATAACGTTTCGTGATCTACGCAACCATACTTCATAGTAGATCATGGCATTAACAGGAAAGATTAAAAACGTCCCCGAAGCCCTGGCCATAAGATTGTGTTTTTTGTGGGGTGAAACTTTGGAAGGCCATAACTTTGTGTAGAGTAGTCCGTTTTGGATGAACTTTTTTTTGATTTCGTATAACTTTTCGAGATCTACGCAACCATACCTCATAGTAGATCATGGCATTAACAGAGAAGATGGACGACGTCCCCGAAGCCCTGGCCATAAGATTGTGTTTTTTGTGGGGTGAAACTTTAGAAGGCCATAACTTTGTGTAGAGTAGTCCGTTTTGGATGAACTTTTTTTTGATTTCGTATAACTTTTCGAGATCTACTCAACCATACCTCATAGTAGATCATGGCATTAACAAGGAAGATGGAAGACGTCCCCGAAGCCCTGGCCATAAGATTGTGTTTTTTGTGGGGTGAAACTTTGGAAGGCCATAACTTTGTGTAGAGTAGTCCGTTTTCGATGAACTTTTTTTTTGATTTCGTATAACTTTTTGAGATCTACGCAACCATACCTCATAGTAGATCATCGCATTAACAGGGAAGATGGACGACGTCCCCGAAGCCCTAGCCATAAGATTTTGTTTTTTGTGGGATGAAACTTAGGAAGGCCATAACTTTGTGTAGAGTAGTCCGTTTTGGATGAACATTTTTTTGATTTCGTATTATTTTTCGAGATCTACGCAACCATACTTCATAGTAGATCATGGCTTTAACAGGGAAGATGGACGACGTCCCCGAAGTCCTGGCCATAAGATTGTGTATTTTGTGGGGTGAAACTTTGGAAAGCCATAACTTTGTGTAGAGTAGTCCGTTTTCGATGAACTTTTTTTTTGATTTCGTATAACTTTTCGAGATCTACGCAACCATATCTCATAGTAGATCATGGAATTAACAGGGAAGATGGACGACGTCCCCGAAGCCCTGGCCATAAGATTGTGTTTTTTGTGGGGTGAAACTTAGGAAGGCCATAACTTTATGTAGAGTAGTCCGTTTTGGATGAACATTTTTTTGATTTCGTATTATTTTTCGAGATCTACGCAACCATACTTCATAGTAGATCATGGCTTTAACAGGGAAGATGGACGACGTCCCCGAAGTCCTGGCCATAAGATTGTGTATTTTGTGGGGTGAAACTTTGGAAGGCCATAACTTTGTGTAGAGTAGTCCGTTTTGGATAAACTTTTTTTTGATTTCGTATAACTTTTCGCGATCTACACAAACATACCTTATAGTAGATCATGGCATTAACAAAGAAGATGGACGACGTCCCCGAAGCCCTGACCATAAGATTGTGTTTTTTGTGGGGTGAAACTTTGGAAGGCCATAACTTTGTGTAGAGTAGTCCGTTTTGGATGAACATTTTTTTGATTTCGTATAACTTTTCGAGATCTACGCAACCATACCTCATAGTAGATCATGGCATTAACAGGGAAGATGGACGACGTCCCCGAAGCCCTGGCGATAAGATTGTGTTTTTTGTGGGTTGAAACTTTGGAAGGCCATAACTTTGTGTAGAGTAGTCCGTTTTCGATGAACTTTTTTTTTGATTTCGTATAACTTTTTGAGATCTACGCAACCATACCTTATAATAGAGCATGGCATTAACAGGTAAGATGGACGACATCCCCGAAGCCCTGGCCATAAGATTGTGTTTTTTGTGGGGTGAAACTTTGGAAGGCCATAACTTTGTGTAGAGTAGTCCGTTTTAGATGAATTTTTTTTTGATTTCGTATAACGTTTCGTGATCTACGCAACCATACTTCATAGTAGATCATGGCATTAACAGGAAAGATGAAAAACGTCCCCGAAGCCCTGGCCATAAGATTGTGTTTTTTGTGGGGTGAAACTTTGGAAGGCCATAACTTTGTGTAGAGTAGTCCGTTTTGGATGAACTTTTTTTTGATTTCGTATAACTTTTCGAGATCTACTCAACCATACCTCATAGTAGATCATGGCATTAACAAAGAAGATGGACGACGTCCCCGAAGCCCTGGCCATAAGATTGTGTTTTTTGTGGGGTGAAACTTTGGAAGGCCATAACTTTGTGTAGAGTAGTCCGTTTTCGATGAACTTTTTTTTTGATTTCGTATAACTTTTTGAGATCTACGCAACCATACCTCATAGTAGATCATGGCATTAACAGGGAAGATGGACGACGTCCCCGAAGCCCTGGCCATAAGATTTTGTTTTTTGTGGGGTGAAACTTAGGAAGGCCATAACTTTATGTAGAGTAGTCCGTTTTGGATGAACATTTTTTTGATTTCGTATTATTTTTCGAGATCTACGCAACCATACTTCATAGTAGATCATGGCTTTAACAGGGAAGATGGACGACGTCCCCGAAGTCCTGGCCATAAGATTGTGTATTTTGTGGGGTGAAACTTTGAAAGGCCATAACTTTGTGTAGAGTAGTCCGTTTTGGATAAACTTTTTTTTGATTTCGTATAACTTTTCGAGATCTACACAAACATACCTTATAGTAGATCATGGCATTAACAAAGAAGATGGACGACGTCCCCGAAGCCCTGGCCATAAGATTGTATTTTTTGTGGGGTGAAATTTTGGAAGGCCATAACTTTGTGTAGAGTAGTCCGTTTTGGATGAACCTTTTTTTGATTTCGTATAAATTTTCGAGATCTACGCAACCATACCTCATATTAGATCATGGCATTAACAGGGAAGATGGACGACGTTCCCGAAGCCCTGGCCATAAGATTGTATTTTTTGTGGGGTGAAATTTTGGAAGGCCATAACTTTGTGTAGAGTAGTCCGTTTTGGATGAACTTTTTTTTGATTTCGTATAACTTTTTGAGATCTACGCAACCATACCTCAAAGTAGATCATGGCATTAACAAGGAAGATGGACGACGTCCCCGACGCCCTGGCCATAAGATTGTGTTTTTTGTGGGGTGAAACTTTGGAAGGCCATAACTTTGTGTAGAGTAGTCCGTTTTGGATGAACTTTTTTTTGATTTCGTATAAATTTTCGAGATCTACGCAACCATACCTCATAGTAGATCATGGCATTAACAGGGAAGATGGACGACGTCTCCGAAGCCCTGACCATAAGATTGTATTTTTTGTGGGGTGAAACTTTGGAAGGCCATAACTTTGTGTAGAGTAGTCCGTTTTGAATGAACTTTTTTTTGATTTCGTATAACTTTTCGAGATCTACGCAACCATACCTCATAGTAGATCATGGCATTAACAGGGAAGATGGACGACGTCCCCGAAGCCCTGGCGATAAGATTGTGTTTTTTGTGGGTTGAAACTTTGGAAGGCCATAACTTTGTGTAGAGTAGTCCGTTTTCGATGAACTTTTTTTTTGATTTCGTATAACTTTTTGAGATCTACGCAACCATACCTCATAGTAGATCATGGCATTAACAGGGAAGATGGACGACGTCCCCGAAGCCCTGGCCATAAGATTTTGTTTTTTGTGGGGTGAAACTTTGGAAGGCCATAACTTTGTGTAGAGTAGTCCGTTTTGGATGAACCTTTTTTTGATTTCGTATTACTTTTCGAGATCTACGCAACCATACCTTATAATAGAGCATGGCATTAACAAGTAAGATGGACGACATCCCCGAAGCCCTGGCCATAAGATTGTGTTTTTTGTGGGGTGAAACTTTGGAAGGCCATAACTTTGTGTAGAGTAGTCCGTTTTAGATGAATTTTTTTTTTGATTTCGTATAACGTTTCGTGATCTACGCAACCATACTTCATAGTAGATCATGGCATTAACAGGAAAGATGAAAAACGTCCCCGAAGCCCTGGCCATAAGATTGTGTTTTTTGTGGGGTGAAACTTTGGAAGGCCATAACTTTGTGTAGAGTAGTCCGTTTTGGATGAACTTTTTTTTGATTTCGTATAACTTTTCGAGATCTACGCAACCATACCTCATAGTAGATCATGGCATTAACAGGGAAGATGGACGACGTCCCCGAAGCACTGGCCATAAGATTGTGTTTTTTGTGGGGTGAAACTTTGGAAGGCCATAACTTTGTGTAGAGTAGTCCGTTTTGGATGAACTTTTTTTTGATTTCGTATAACTTTTCGAGAATTGTGTAGAGTAGTCCGTTTTGGATGAACTTTTTTTTGATTTCGTATAACTTTTCGAGATCTACGCAACCATACCTCATAGTAGATCATGGCATTAACAGGGAAGATGGACGACGTCCCCGAAGCCCTGGCCATAAGATTGTGTTTTTTGTGGGGTGAAACTTTGGAAGGCTATAACTTTGTGTAGAGTAGTCCGTTTTGGATGAACTTTTTTTTTGATTTCGTATAACTTTTCGAGATCTACGCAACCATACCTCATAGTAGATCATGGCATTAACAGGGAAGATGGACGACGTCCCCGAAGCACTGGCCATAAGATTGTGTTTTTTGTGGGGTGAAACTTTGGAAGGCCATAACTTTGTGTAGAGTAGTCCGTTTTGGATGAACTTTTTTTTGATTTCGTATAACTTTTCGAGATCTACGCAACCACACCTCATAGTAGATCATGGCATTAACAGAGAAGATGGACGACGTCCCCAAAGCCCTGGCCATAAGATTGTGTTTTTTGTGGGGTGAAACTTTGGAAGGCCATAACTTTGTGTAGAGTAGTCCGTTTTGGATGAACTTTTTTTGATTTCGTATAACTTTCGAGATCTACGCAACTATACCTCATAGTAGATCATGGCATTAACAGGGAAGATGGACGACGTCCCCGAAGCCCTGGCCATAAAATTGTATTTTTTGTGGGGTGAAACTTTGGAAGGCCATAACTTTGTGTAGAGTAGTCCGTTTTGGATGAACCTTTTTTTGATTTCGTATAACTTTTCGAGATCTACGCAACCATACCTCATAGTAGATCATGGCATTAACAGGGAAGATGGACGACGTCCCCGAAGCGCTGGCCATAAGATTGTGTTTTTTGTGGGGTGAAACTTTGGAAGGCCATAACTTTTTGTAGAGTAGTCCGTTTTGAATGAACTTTTTTTTTGATTTCGTATAACTTTTCGAGATCTACGCAACCATACCTCATAGTAGATCATGACATTAACAGGGAAGATGGACGACGTCCCCGAAGCCCTAGCCATAAGATTGTGTTTTTTGTGGGATGAAACTTTGGAAGGCCATAACTTTGTGTAGAGTAGTCCGTTTTGGATGAACTTTTTTTTGATTTTGTATAACTTTTTGAGATCTACGCAACCATACCTCATAGTAGATCATGGCATTAACAGGGAAGATGGACGACGTCCCCGAAGCCCTGGCCATAAGATTGTGTTTTTTGTGGGGTGAAACTTTGGAAGGCCATAACTTTGTGTAGAGTAGTCAGTTTTGGATGAATTTTTTTTTGATTTCGTATAACTTTTCGAGATCTACGCAACCATAACTCATAGTAGATCATGGCATTAACAGGGAAGATGGACGACGTCCCCGAAGCACTGGCCATAAGATTGTGTTTTTTGTGGGGTGAAACTTTGGAAGGCCATAACTTTGTGTAGAGTAGTCCGTTTTGGATGAACTTTTTTTTGATTTCGTATAACTTTTTGAGAATTGTGTAGAGTAGTCCGTTTTGGATGAACTTTTTTTTGATTTCGTATAACTTTTCGAGATCTACGCAACCATACCTCATAGTAGATCATGGCATTAACAGAGATGATGGACGACGTCCCCGAAGCCCTGGCCATAAGATTGTGTTTTTTGTCGGGTGAAACTTTAGAAGGCCATAACTTTGTGTAGAGTAGTCCGTTTTGGATGAACTTTTTTTTGATTTCGTATTACTTTTCGAGATCTACGCAACCATACCTTATAATAGAGCATGGCATTAACAGGTAAGATGGACGACATCCCCGAAGCCCTGGCCATAAGATTGTGTTTTTTGTGGGGTGAAACTTTGGAAGGCCAGAACTTTGTGTAGAGTAGTCCGTTTTAGATGAATTTTTTTTTGATTTCGTATAACGTTTCGTGATCTACGCAACCATACTTCATAGTAGATCATGGCATTAACAGGAAAGATGAAAAACGTCCCCGAAGCCCTGGCCATAAGATTGTGTTTTTTGTGGGGTGAAACTTTGGAAGGCCATAACTTTGTGTAGAGTAGTCCGTTTTGGATGAACTTTTTTTTGATTTCGTATAACTTTTCGAGATCTACTCAACCATACCTCATAGTAGATCATGGCATTAACAAGGAAGATGGACGACGTCCCCGAAGCCCTGGCCATAAGATTGTGTTTTTTGTGGGGTGAAACTTTGGAAGGCCATAACTTTGTGTAGAGTAGTCCGTTTTCGATGAACTTTTTTTTTGATTTCGTATAACTTTTTGAGATCTACGCAACCATACCTCATAGTAGATCATGGCATTAACAGGGAAGATGGACGACGTCCCCGAAGCCCTGGCCATAAGATTGTGTTTTTTGTGGGGTGAAACTTTGGAAGGCTATAACTTTGTGTAGAGTAGTCCGTTTTGGATGAACTTTTTTTTGATTTCGTATAACTTTTTGAGATCTACGCAACCATACCTCATAGTAGATCATGGCATTAACAGGGAAGATGGACGACGTCCCCGAAGCACTGGCCATAAGATTGTGTTTTTTGTGGGGTGAAACTTTGGAAGGCCATAACTTTGTGTAGAGTAGTCCGTTTTGGATGAACTTTTTTTTGATTTCGTATAACTTTTCGAGATCTACGCAACCACACCTCATAGTAGATCATGGCATTAACAGAGATGATGGACGACGTCCCCAAAGCCCTAGCCATAAGATTGTGTTTTTTGTGGGGTGAAACTTTGGAAGGCCATAACTTTGTGTAGAGTAGTCCGTTTTGGATGAACTTTTTTTGATTTCGTATAACTTTCGAGATCTACGCAACTATACCTCATAGTAGATCATGGCATTAACAGGGAAGATGGACGACGTCCCCGAAGCCCTGGCCATAAAATTGTATTTTTTGTGGGGTGAAACTTTGGAAGGCCATAACTTTGTGTAGAGTAGTCCGTTTTGGATGAACCTTTTTTTGATTTCGTATAACTTTTCGAGATCTACGCAACCATACCTCATAGTAGATCATGGCATTAACAGGGAAGATGGACGACGTCCCCGAAGCGCTGGCCATAAGATTGTGTTTTTTGTGGGGTGAAACTTTGGAAGGCCATAACTTTTTGTAGAGTAGTCCGTTTTGAATGAACTTTTTTTTTGATTTCGTATAACTTTTTGAGATCTACGCAACCATACCTCATAGTAGATCATGACATTAACAGGGAAGATGGACGACGTCCCCGAAGCCCTAGCCATAAGATTGTGTTTTTTGTGGGATGAAACTTTGGAAGGCCATAACTTTGTGTAGAGTAGTCCGTTTTGGATGAACTTTTTTTTGATTTTGTATAACTTTTTGAGATCTACGCAACCATACCTCATAGTAGATCATGGCATTAACAGGGAAGATGGACGACGTCCCCGAAGCCCTGGCCATAAGATTGTGTTTTTTGTGGGGTGAAACTTTGGAAGGCCATAACTTTGTGTAGAGTAGTCAGTTTTGGATGAATTTTTTTTTGATTTCGTATAACTTTTCGAGATCTACGCAACCATAACTCATAGTAGATCATGGCATTAACAGGGAAGATGGACGACGTCCCCGAAGCCCTGGCCATAAGATTGTGTTTTTTGTGGGGTGAAACTTTGGAAGGCCATAACTTTGTGTAGAGTAGTCCGTTTTGGATGAACTTTTTTTTGATTTCGTATAACTTTTTGAGAATTGTGTAGAGTAGTCCGTTTTGGATGAACTTTTTTTTGATTTCGTATAACTTTTCGAGATCTACGCAACCATACCTCATAGTAGATCATGGCATTAACAGAGATGATGGACGACGTCCCCGAAGCCCTGGCCATAAGATTGTGTTTTTTGTCGGGTGAAACTTTAGAAGGCCATAACTTTGTGTAGAGTAGTCCGTTTTGGATGAACTTTTTTTTGATTTCGTATTACTTTTCGAGATCTACGCAACCATACCTTATAATAGAGCATGGCATTAACAGGTAAGATGGACGACATCCCCGAAGCCCTGGCCATAAGATTGTGTTTTTTGTGGGGTGAAACTTTGGAAGGCCATAACTTTGTGTAGAGTAGTCCGTTTTAGATGAATTTTTTTTTGATTTCGTATAACGTTTCGTGATCTACGCAACCATACTTCATAGTAGATCATGGCATTAACAGGAAAGATGAAAAACGTCCCCGAAGCCCTGGCCATAAGATTGTGTTTTTTGTGGGGTGAAACTTTGGAAGGCCATAACTTTGTGTAGAGTAGTCCGTTTTGGATGAACTTTTTTTTGATTTCGTATAACTTTTCGAGATCTACTCAACCATACCTCATAGTAGATCATGGCATTAACAAGGAAGATGGACGACGTCCCCGAAGCCCTGGCCATAAGATTGTGTTTTTTGTGGGGTGAAACTTTGGAAGGCCATAACTTTGTGTAGAGTAGTCCGTTTTCGATGAACTTTTTTTTTGATTTCGTATAACTTTTTGAGATCTACGCAACCATACCTCATAGTAGATCATGGCATTAACAAGGAAGATGGACGACGTCCCCGAAGCCCTGGCCATAAGATTTTGTTTTTTGTGGGGTGAAACTTAGGAAGGCCATAACTTTATGTAGAGTAGTCCGTTTTGGATGAACATTTTTTTGATTTCGTATTATTTTTCGAGATCTACGCAACCATACTTCATAGTAGATCATGGCTTTAACAGGGAAGATGGACGACGTCCCCGAAGTCCTGGCCATAAGATTGTGTATTTTGTTGGGTGAAACTTTGGAAGGCCATAACTTTGTGTAGAGTAGTCCGTTTTGGATAAACTTTTTTTTGATTTCGTATAACTTTTCGAGATCTACACAAACATACCTTATAGTAGATCATGGCATTAACAAAGAAGATGGACGACGTCCCCGAAGCCCTGGCCATAAGATTGTATTTTTTGTGGGGTGAAATTTTGGAAGGCCATAACTTTGTGTAGAGTAGTCCGTTTTGGATGAACCTTTTTTTGATTTCGTATAAATTTTCGAGATCTACGCAACCATACCTCATATTAGATCATGGAATTAACAGGGAAGATGGACGACGTTCCCGAAGCCCTGGCCATAAGATTGTATTTTTTGTGGGGTGAAATTTTGGAAGGCCATAACTTTGTGTAGAGTAGTCCGTTTTGGATGAACTTTTTTTTGATTTCGTATAACTTTTTGAGATCTACGCAACCATACCTCAAAGTAGATCATGGCATTAACAAGGAAGATGGACGACGTCCCCGAAGCCCTGGCCATAAGATTGTGTTTTTTGTGGGGTGAAACTTTGGAAGGCCATAACTTTGTGTAGAGTAGTCCGTTTTGGATGAACTTTTTTTTGATTTCGTATAAATTTTCGAGATCTACGCAACCATACCTCATAGTAGATCATGGCATTAACAGGGAAGATGGACGACGTCCCCGAAGCCCTGACCATAAGATTGTGTTTTTTGTGGGGTGAAACTTTGTAAGGCCATAACTTTGTGTAAAGTAGTCCGTTTTGGATGAACTTTTTTTTGATTTCGTATAACTTTTCGAGATCTACGCAACCATACCTCATAGTAGATCATGGCATTAACAGGGAAGATGGACGACGTCCCCGAAGCCCTGGCGATAAGATTGTGTTTTTTGTGGGTTGAAACTTTGGAAGGCCATAACTTTGTGTAGAGTAGTCCGTTTTGGATGAACTTTTTTCTGATTTCGTATAAATTTTCGAGATCTACGCAACCATACCTCATATTAGATCATGGCATTAACAGGGAAGATGGACGACGTCCCCGAAGCCCTGGCCATAAGATTGTGTTTTTTGTGGGGTGAAATTTTGGAAGGCCATAACTTTGTGTAGAGTAGTCCGTTTTGGATGAACTTTTTTTTGATTTCGTATAACTTTTTGAGATCTACGCAACCATACCTCATAGTAGATCATGGCATTAACAAGGAAGATGGACGACGTCCCCGAAGCACTGGCCATAAGATTGTGTTTTTTGTGGGGTGAAACTTTGGAAGGCCATAACTTTGTGTAGAGTAGTCCGTTTTGGATGAACTTTTTTCTGATTTCGTATAAATTTTCGAGATCTACGCAACCATACCTCATATTAGATCATGGCATTAACAAGGAAGATGGACGACGTTCCCGAAACCTTGGCCATAAGATTGTGTTTTTTGTGGGGTGAAACTTTGGAACGCCATAACTTTGTGTAGAGTAGTCCGTTTTTGATGAACTTTTTTTTGATTTCGTATAACTTTTCGAGATCTACGCAACCATACCTCATAGTAGATCATGGCATTAACAGGGAAGATGGACGACGTCCCCGAAGCCCTGACCATAAGATTTTGTTTTTTGTGAGGTGAAACTTTGGAAGGCCATAACTTTGTGTAGAGTAGTCCGTTTTGGATGAACTTTTTTTTGATTTCGTATAACTTTTCGAGATCTACGCAACCATACCTCATAGTAGATCATGGCATTAATAGGGATGAAGGACGACGTCCCCGAAGCCCTGGCCATAAGATTGTGTTTTTTGTGAGGTGAAACTTTGGAAGGCCATAACTTTGTGTAGAGTAGTCCGTTTTGGATGAACTTTTTTTTTGATTTCGTATAACTTTTCGAGATCTACGCAACCATACCTCATAGTAGATCATGGCATTAACAGGGAAGATGGACGACGTCCCCGAAGCCCTGGCCATAAGATTGTGTTTTTTGTGGGGTGAAACTTTGGAACGCCATAACTTTGTGTAGAGTAGTCCGTTTTCGATGAACATTTTTTTTGATTTCGTATAACTTTTTGAGATCTACGCAACCATACCTCATAGTAGATCATGGCATTAACAGGAAAGATGGACGACGTCCCCGAAGCCCTGGCCATAAGATTTTGTTTTTTGTGGGGTGAAACATTGGAAGGCCATAACTTTGTGTAGAGTAGTCCGTTTTGGATGAACTTTTTTTTGATTTCGTATTACTTTTTGAGATCTACGCAACCACACTTCATAGTAGATCATGGCTTTAACAGGAAAGATGGACGACGTCCCCGAAGCCCTGGCCATATGATTGTGTATTTTGTGGGGTGAAACTTTGGAAGGCCATAACTTTGTGTAGAGTAGTCCGTTTTGGATAAACTTTTTTTTGATTTCGTATAACTTTTCGAGATCTACACAAACATACCTTATAATAGATCATGGCATTAACAAAGAAGATGGACGACGTCCTCAAAGCCCTGGCCATAAGATTGTGTTTTTTGTGGGGTGAAACTTTGGAAGGCAATAACTTTGTGTAGAGTAGTCCGTTTTGGATGAACTTTTTTTTGATTTCGTATAAATTTTCGAGATCTACGCAACCATACCTCATATTAGATCATGGCATTAACAGGGAAGATGGACGACGTCCCCGAAGCCCTGGCCATAAGATTGTGTTTTTTATAGGGTGAAATTTTGGAAGGCCATAACTTTGTGTAGAGTAGTCCGTTTTGGATGAACTTTTTTTTGATTTCGTATAACTTTTTGAGATCTACGCAACCATACCTCATAGTAGATCATGGCATTAACAAGGAAGATGGACTACGTCCCCGAAGCCCTGGCCATAAGATTGTGTTTTTTGTGGGGTGAAACTTTGGAAGGCCATAACTTTGTGTAGAGTAGTCCGTTTTGGATGAACTTTGTTTTGATTTCGTATAACTTTTCGAGATCTACGCAACCAAATCTCATAGTAGATCATGGCTTTAACAGGGACGATGAACGACGTCCCCGAAACCCTGGCCATAAGATTGTGTTTTTTGTGGGGTGAAACTTTGGAAGGCCATAACTTTGTGTAGAGTAGTCCGTTTTAGATGAATTTTTTTTTTGATTTCGTATAACTTTTCGAGATCTACGCAACCATAACTCATAGTAGATCATGGCATTAACAGGGAAGATGGACGACGTCCCCGAAGCCCTGGCCATAAGATTGTGTTTTTTGTGGGGTGAAACTTTGGAAGGCCATAACTTTTTGTAGAGTAGTCCGTTTTGAATGAACTTTTTTTTTGATTTCGTATAACTTTTTGAGATCTACGCAACCATACCTCATAGTAGATCATGACATTAACAGGGAAGATGGACGACGTCCCCGAAGCCCTAGCCATAAGATTGTGTTTTTTGTGGGATGAAACTTTGGAAGGCCATAACTTTGTGTAGAGTAGTCCGTTTTGGATGAACTTTTTTTTGATTTTGTATAACTTTTTGAGATCTACGCAACCATACCTCATAGTAGATCATGGCATTAACAGGGAAGATGGACGACGTCCCCGAAGCCCTGGCCATAAGATTGTGTTTTTTGTGGGGTGAAACTTTGGAAGGCCATAACTTTGTGTAGAGTAGTCAGTTTTGGATGAATTTTTTTTTGATTTCGTATAACTTTTCGAGATCTACGCAACCATAACTCATAGTAGATCATGGCATTAACAGGGAAGATGGACGACGTCCCCGAAGCCCTGGCCATAAGATTGTGTTTTTTGTGGGGTGAAACTTTGGAAGGCCATAACTTTGTGTAGAGTAGTCCGTTTTGGATGAACTTTTTTTTGATTTCGTATAACTTTTTGAGAATTGTGTAGAGTAGTCCGTTTTGGATGAACTTTTTTTTGATTTCGTATAACTTTTCGAGATCTACGCAACCATACCTCATAGTAGATCATGGCATTAACAGAGATGATGGACGACGTCCCCGAAGCCCTGGCCATAAGATTGTGTTTTTTGTCGGGTGAAACTTTAGAAGGCCATAACTTTGTGTAGAGTAGTCCGTTTTGGATGAACTTTTTTTTGATTTCGTATTACTTTTCGAGATCTACGCAACCATACCTTATAATAGAGCATGGCATTAACAGGTAAGATGGACGACATCCCCGAAGCCCTGGCCATAAGATTGTGTTTTTTGTGGGGTGAAACTTTGGAAGGCCATAACTTTGTGTAGAGTAGTCCGTTTTAGATGAATTTTTTTTTGATTTCGTATAACGTTTCGTGATCTACGCAACCATACTTCATAGTAGATCATGGCATTAACAGGAAAGATGAAAAACGTCCCCGAAGCCCTGGCCATAAGATTGTGTTTTTTGTGGGGTGAAACTTTGGAAGGCCATAACTTTGTGTAGAGTAGTCCGTTTTGGATGAACTTTTTTTTGATTTCGTATAACTTTTCGAGATCTACTCAACCATACCTCATAGTAGATCATGGCATTAACAAGGAAGATGGACGACGTCCCCGAAGCCCTGGCCATAAGATTGTGTTTTTTGTGGGGTGAAACTTTGGAAGGCCATAACTTTGTGTAGAGTAGTCCGTTTTCGATGAACTTTTTTTTTGATTTCGTATAACTTTTTGAGATCTACGCAACCATACCTCATAGTAGATCATGGCATTAACAAGGAAGATGGACGACGTCCCCGAAGCCCTGGCCATAAGATTTTGTTTTTTGTGGGGTGAAACTTAGGAAGGCCATAACTTTATGTAGAGTAGTCCGTTTTGGATGAACATTTTTTTGATTTCGTATTATTTTTCGAGATCTACGCAACCATACTTCATAGTAGATCATGGCTTTAACAGGGAAGATGGACGACGTCCCCGAAGTCCTGGCCATAAGATTGTGTATTTTGTTGGGTGAAACTTTGGAAGGCCATAACTTTGTGTAGAGTAGTCCGTTTTGGATAAACTTTTTTTTGATTTCGTATAACTTTTCGAGATCTACACAAACATACCTTATAGTAGATCATGGCATTAACAAAGAAGATGGACGACGTCCCCGAAGCCCTGGCCATAAGATTGTATTTTTTGTGGGGTGAAATTTTGGAAGGCCATAACTTTGTGTAGAGTAGTCCGTTTTGGATGAACCTTTTTTTGATTTCGTATAAATTTTCGAGATCTACGCAACCATACCTCATATTAGATCATGGAATTAACAGGGAAGATGGACGACGTTCCCGAAGCCCTGGCCATAAGATTGTATTTTTTGTGGGGTGAAATTTTGGAAGGCCATAACTTTGTGTAGAGTAGTCCGTTTTGGATGAACTTTTTTTTGATTTCGTATAACTTTTTGAGATCTACGCAACCATACCTCAAAGTAGATCATGGCATTAACAAGGAAGATGGACGACGTCCCCGAAGCCCTGGCCATAAGATTGTGTTTTTTGTGGGGTGAAACTTTGGAAGGCCATAACTTTGTGTAGAGTAGTCCGTTTTGGATGAACTTTTTTTTGATTTCGTATAAATTTTCGAGATCTACGCAACCATACCTCATAGTAGATCATGGCATTAACAGGGAAGATGGACGACGTCCCCGAAGCCCTGACCATAAGATTGTGTTTTTTGTGGGGTGAAACTTTGTAAGGCCATAACTTTGTGTAAAGTAGTCCGTTTTGGATGAACTTTTTTTTGATTTCGTATAACTTTTCGAGATCTACGCAACCATACCTCATAGTAGATCATGGCATTAACAGGGAAGATGGACGACGTCCCCGAAGCCCTGGCGATAAGATTGTGTTTTTTGTGGGTTGAAACTTTGGAAGGCCATAACTTTGTGTAGAGTAGTCCGTTTTGGATGAACTTTTTTCTGATTTCGTATAAATTTTCGAGATCTACGCAACCATACCTCATATTAGATCATGGCATTAACAGGGAAGATGGACGACGTCCCCGAAGCCCTGGCCATAAGATTGTGTTTTTTGTGGGGTGAAATTTTGGAAGGCCATAACTTTGTGTAGAGTAGTCCGTTTTGGATGAACTTTTTTTTGATTTCGTATAACTTTTTGAGATCTACGCAACCATACCTCATAGTAGATCATGGCATTAACAAGGAAGATGGACGACGTCCCCGAAGCACTGGCCATAAGATTGTGTTTTTTGTGGGGTGAAACTTTGGAAGGCCATAACTTTGTGTAGAGTAGTCCGTTTTGGATGAACTTTTTTCTGATTTCGTATAAATTTTCGAGATCTACGCAACCATACC
Source organism: Verbascum thapsus (assembly GCA_963669365.1). Lineage (NCBI taxonomy): Eukaryota > Viridiplantae > Streptophyta > Magnoliopsida > Lamiales > Scrophulariaceae > Verbascum > Verbascum thapsus. The sequence continues at coordinate 26,445 of OY770114.1, read as the reverse complement.
TCATATTAGATCATGGCATTAACAAGGAAGATGGACGACGTTCCCGAAACCTTGGCCATAAGATTGTGTTTTTTGTGGGGTGAAACTTTGGAACGCCATAACTTTGTGTAGAGTAGTCCGTTTTTGATGAACTTTTTTTTGATTTCGTATAACTTTTCGAGATCTACGCAACCATACCTCATAGTAGATCATGGCATTAACAGGGAAGATGGACGACGTCCCCGAAGCCCTGACCATAAGATTTTGTTTTTTGTGAGGTGAAACTTTGGAAGGCCATAACTTTGTGTAGAGTAGTCCGTTTTGGATGAACTTTTTTTTGATTTCGTATAACTTTTCGAGATCTACGCAACCATACCTCATAGTAGATCATGGCATTAATAGGGATGAAGGACGACGTCCCCGAAGCCCTGGCCATAAGATTGTGTTTTTTGTGAGGTGAAACTTTGGAAGGCCATAACTTTGTGTAGAGTAGTCCGTTTTGGATGAACTTTTTTTTTGATTTCGTATAACTTTTCGAGATCTACGCAACCATACCTCATAGTAGATCATGGCATTAACAGGGAAGATGGACGACGTCCCCGAAGCCCTGGCCATAAGATTGTGTTTTTTGTGGGGTGAAACTTTGGAACGCCATAACTTTGTGTAGAGTAGTCCGTTTTCGATGAACATTTTTTTTGATTTCGTATAACTTTTTGAGATCTACGCAACCATACCTCATAGTAGATCATGGCATTAACAGGAAAGATGGACGACGTCCCCGAAGCCCTGGCCATAAGATTTTGTTTTTTGTGGGGTGAAACATTGGAAGGCCATAACTTTGTGTAGAGTAGTCCGTTTTGGATGAACTTTTTTTTGATTTCGTATTACTTTTTGAGATCTACGCAACCACACTTCATAGTAGATCATGGCTTTAACAGGAAAGATGGACGACGTCCCCGAAGCCCTGGCCATATGATTGTGTATTTTGTGGGGTGAAACTTTGGAAGGCCATAACTTTGTGTAGAGTAGTCCGTTTTGGATAAACTTTTTTTTGATTTCGTATAACTTTTCGAGATCTACACAAACATACCTTATAATAGATCATGGCATTAACAAAGAAGATGGACGACGTCCTCAAAGCCCTGGCCATAAGATTGTGTTTTTTGTGGGGTGAAACTTTGGAAGGCAATAACTTTGTGTAGAGTAGTCCGTTTTGGATGAACTTTTTTTTGATTTCGTATAAATTTTCGAGATCTACGCAACCATACCTCATATTAGATCATGGCATTAACAGGGAAGATGGACGACGTCCCCGAAGCCCTGGCCATAAGATTGTGTTTTTTATAGGGTGAAATTTTGGAAGGCCATAACTTTGTGTAGAGTAGTCCGTTTTGGATGAACTTTTTTTTGATTTCGTATAACTTTTTGAGATCTACGCAACCATACCTCATAGTAGATCATGGCATTAACAAGGAAGATGGACTACGTCCCCGAAGCCCTGGCCATAAGATTGTGTTTTTTGTGGGGTGAAACTTTGGAAGGCCATAACTTTGTGTAGAGTAGTCCGTTTTGGATGAACTTTTTTTTGATTTCGTATAAATTTTCGAGATCTACGCAACCATACCTCATAGTAGATCATGGCATTAACAGAGAAGATGGACAACGTCCCCGAAGCCCTAGCCATAAGATTGTGTTTTTTGTGGGGTGAAACTTTGGAAGGCCATAACTTTGTGTAGAGTAGTCCGTTTTGAATGAACTTTTTTTTGATTTCGTATAACTTTTCGAGATCTACGCAACCATACCTCATAGTAGATCATGGCATTAACAAGGAAGATGGACGACGTCCCCGAAACCCTGGCCATAAGATTGTATTTTTTGTGGGGTGAAACTTTGGAACGCCATAACTTTGTGTAGAGTAGTCCGTTTTTGATGAACTTTTTTTTGATTTCGTATAACTTTTCGAGATCTACGCAACCATACCTCATAGTAGATCATGACATTAACAGGGAAGATGGACGACGTCCCCGAAGCCCTGACCATAAGATTGTGTTTTTTGTGGGGTGAAACTTTGGAAGGCCATAACTTTGTGTAGAGTAGTCCGTTTTGGATGAACTTTTTTTTAATTTCGTATAACTTTTCGAAATCTACGCAACCATACCTCATAGTAGATCATGGCATTAACAAGGAAGATGGACGACGTCCCCGAAGCCCTGGCCATAAGATTGTGTTTTTTGTGGGTTGAAACTTTGGAAGGCCATAACTTTGTGTAGAGTAGTCCGTTTTGGATGAACTTTTTTTTGATTTCGTATAACTTTTTGAGATCTACGCAACCATACCTCATAGTAGATCATGGCATTACCAGGGAAGATGGACGACGTCCCCGAAGCCCTGGCCATAAGATTGTGTTTTTTGTGGGGTGAAACTTTGGAAGGCCATAACTTTGTGTAGAGTAGTCCGTTTTGGATAAACTTTTTTTTGATTTCATATAACTTTTCGAGATCTACACAAACATACCTTATAGTTGATCGTGGCATTAACAGGAAAGATGGACGATGTCCCCGAAGCCCTGGCCATAAGATTGTGTTTTTTGTGGGGTGAAACTTTAGAAGGCCATAACTTTGTGTAGAGTAGTGCCGTTTTGGATGAACTTTTTTTTGATTTCGTATAACTTTTCGAGATCTACTCAACCATACCTCATAGTAGATCATGGCATTAACAAGGAAGATGGACGACGTCCCCGAAGCCCTGGCCATAAGATTGTGTTTTTTGTAGGGTGAAACTTTGGAAGGCCATAACTTTGTGTAGAGTAGTCCGTTTTCGATGAACTTTTTTTTGATTTCGTATAACTTTTTGAGATCTACGCAACCATACCTCATAGTAGATCATGGCATTAACAGGGAAGATGGACGACGTCCCCGAAGCCCTGACCATAAGATTTTGTTTTTTGTGGGGTGAAACTTTGGAAGGCCATAACTTTGTGTAGAGTAGTCCGTTTTGAATGAACTTTTTTTTGATTTCGTATAACTTTTCGAGATCTACGCAACCATACCTCATAGTAGATCATGGCATTAACAAAGAAGATGGACTACGTCCCCGAAGCCCTGGCCATAAGATTGTGTTTTTTGTGGGGTGAAACTTTGGAAGGCCATAACTTTGTGTAGAGTAGTCCGTTTTGGATGAACTTTTGTTTGATTTCGTATAAATTTTCGAGATCTACGCAACCATACCTCATAGTAGATCATGGCATTAACAGAGAAGATGGACAACGTCCCCGAAGCCCTAGCCATAAGATTGTGTTTTTTGTGGGGTGAAACTTTGGAAGGCCATAACTTTGTGTAGAGTAGTCCGTTTTGAATGAACTTTTTTTTGATTTCGTATAACTTTTCGAGATCTACGCAACCATACCTCATAGTAGATCATGGCATTAACAAGGAAGATGGACGACGTCCCCGAAACCCTGGCCATAAGATTGTGTTTTTTGTGGGGTGAAACTTTGGAACGCCATAACTTTGTGTAGAGTAGTCCGTTTTTGATGAACTTTTTTTTGATTTCGTATAACTTTTCGAGATCTACGCAACCATACCTCATAGTAGATCATGACATTAACAGGGAAGATGGACGACGTCCCCGAAGCCCTGACCATAAGATTGTGTTTTTTGTGGGGTGAAACTTTGGAAGGCCATAACTTTGTGTAGAGTAGTCCGTTTTGGATGAACTTTTTTTTAATTTCGTATAACTTTTCGAAATCTACGCAACCATACCTCATAGTAGATCATGGCATTAACAAGGAAGATGGACGACGTCCCCGAAGCCCTGGCCATAAGATTGTGTTTTTTGTGGGTTGAAACTTTGGAAGGCCATAACTTTGTGTAGAGTAGTCCGTTTTGGATGAACTTTTTTTTGATTTCGTATAACTTTTTGAGATCTACGCAACCATACCTCATAGTAGATCATGGCATTACCAGGGAAGATGGACGACGTCCCCGAAGCCCTGGCCATAAGATTGTGTTTTTTGTGGGGTGAAACTTTGGAAGGCCATAACTTTGTGTAGAGTAGTCCGTTTTGGATAAACTTTTTTTTGATTTCATATAACTTTTCGAGATCTACACAAACATACCTTATAGTTGATCGTGGCATTAACAGGGAAGATGGACGATGTCCCCGAAGCCCTGGCCATAAGATTGTGTTTTTTGTGGGGTGAAACTTTAGAAGGCCATAACTTTGTGTAGAGTAGTGCCGTTTTGGATGAACTATTTTTTGATTTCGTATAACTTTTCGAGATCTACTCAACCATACCTCATAGTAGATCATGGCATTAACAAGGAAGATGGACGACGTCCCCGAAGCCCTGGCCATAAGATTGTGTTTTTTGTAGGGTGAAACTTTGGAAGGCCATAACTTTGTGTAGAGTAGTCCGTTTTCGATGAACTTTTTTTTGATTTCGTATAACTTTTTGAGATCTACGCAACCATACCTCATAGTAGATCATGGCATTAACAGGGAAGATGGACGACGTCCCCGAAGCCCTGACCATAAGATTTTGTTTTTTGTGGGGTGAAACTTTGGAAGGCCATAACTTTGTGTAGAGTAGTCCGTTTTGGATAAACTTTTTTTTTATTTCGTATAACTTTTCGAGATCTACACAAACATACCTCATAGTAGATCATGGCATTAACAGGGAAGATGGACGATGTCCCCAAAGCCCTGGCCATAAGATTGTGTTTTTTGTGTGGTGAAACTTTGGAAGGACATAACTTTGTGTAGAGTAGTCCGTTTTGGATGAACTTTTTTTTGATTTCGTATAACTTTTCGAGAATTGTGTAGAGTAGTCCGTTTTGGATGAACTTTTTTTTGATTTCGTATAACTTTTCGAGATCTACGCAACCATACCTCATAGTAGATCATGGCATTAACAGGGAAGATGGACGACGTCCCCGAAGCCCTGGCCATAAGATTGTGTTTTTTGTGGGGTGAAACTTTGGAAGGCCATAACTTTATGTAGAGTAGTCCGTTTTGGATGAACTTTTTTTTGATTTCGTATAACTTTTCGAGATCTACGCAACCATACCTCATAGTAGATCATGGCATTAACAGGGAAGATGGACGACGTCCCCGAAGCACTGGCCATAAGATTGTGTTTTTTGTGGGGTGAAACTTTGGAAGGCCATAACTTTGTGTAGAGTAGTCCGTTTTGGATGAACTTTTTTTTGATTTCGTATAACTTTTCGAGATCTACGCAACCACACCTCATAGTAGATCATGGCATTAACAGAGAAGATGGACGACGTCCCCAAAGCACTGGCCATAAGATTGAGTTTTTTGTGGGGTGAAACTTTGGAAGGCCATAACTTTGTGTAGAGTAGTCCGTTTTGGATGAACTTTTTTTTGATTTCGTATAACTTTCGAGATCTACGCAACCATACCTCATAGTAGATCATGGCATTAACAGGGAAGATGGACGACGTCCCCGAAGCCCTGGCCATAAGATTTTGTTTTTTGTGGGGTGAAACTTAGGAAGGCCATAACTTTGTGTAGAGTAGTCCGTTTTGGATGAACTTTTTTTTGATTTCGTATTATTTTTCGAGATCTACGCAACCATACTTCATAGTAGATCATGGCTTTAACAGGGAAGATGGACGACGTCCCCGAAGCCCTGGCCATAAGATTGTGTATTTTGTGGGGTGAAACTTTGGAAGGCCATAACTTTGTGTAGAGTAGTTCGTTTTGGATGAACTTTTTTTGATTTCGTATAAAGTTTCGAGATCTACGCAACCATATTTTATAGTAGATCATGGCATTAACAGGGAAGATGGACGACGTCCCCGATGCCCTGGCCATAAGATTGTGTATTTTGTGGGGTGAAACTTTGGAAGGCCATAACTTTGTGTAGAGTAGTCCGTTTTGGATGAACTATTTTTTGATTTCGTATAACTTTTTGAGATCTACGCAACCATACCTCATAGTAGATCATGGCATTAACAAGGAAGATGGACGACGTCCCCGAAGCCCTGGCCATAAGATTGTGTTTTTTATGGGGTGAAACTTTGGAAGGCCATAACTTTGTGTAAAGTAGTCCGTTTTGGATGAACTTTTTTTTGATTTCGTATAAATTTTCGAGATCTACGCAACCATACCTCATAGTAGATCATGGCATTAACAAGGAAGATGGACGACGTCCCCGAAGCCCTGGCCATAAGATTTTGTTTTTTGTGGGGTGAAACTTAGGAAGGCCATAACTTTGTGTAGAGTAGTCCGTTTTGGATGAACTTTTTTTTGATTTCGTATTATTTTTCGAGATCTACGCAACCATACTTCATAGTAGATCATGGCTTTAACAGGGAAGATGGACGACGTCCCCGAAGCCCTGGCCATAAGATTGTGTATTTTGTGGGGTGAAACTTTGGAAGGCCATAACTTTGTGTAGAGTAGTCCGTTTTGAATGAACTTTTTTTTGATTTCGTATAAAGTTTCGAGATCTACGCAACCATATTTTATAGTAGATCATGGCATTAATAGGGAAGATGGACGACGTCCCCGAAGCCCTGACCATAAGATTGTGTTTTTTGTGGGGTGAAACTTTGGAAGGCCATAACTTTGTGTAGAGTAGTCCGTTTTGGATGAACTTTTTTTTAATTTCGTATAACTTTTCGAGATCTACGCAACCATACCTCATAGTAGATCATGGCATTAACAGGAAAGATGGACGACGTCCCCGAAGCCCTGGCCATAAGATTTTGTTTTTTGTGGGGTGAAACATTGGAAGGCCATAACTTTGTGTAGAGTAGTCCGTTTTGGATGAACTTTTTTTTGATTTCGTATTACTTTTTGAGATCTACGCAACCACACTTCATAGTAGATCATGGCTTTAACAGGAAAGATGGACGACGTCCCCGAAGCCCTGGCCATATGATTGTGTATTTTGTGGGGTGAAACTTTGGAAGGCCATAACTTTATGTAGAGTAGTCCGTTTTGGATAAACTTTTTTTTGATTTCGTATAACTTTTCGAGATCTACACAAACATACCTTATAATAGATCATGGCATTAACAAAGAAGATGGACGACGTCCTCAAAGCCTTGGCCATAAGATTGTGTTTTTTGTGGGGTGAAACTTTGGAAGGCAATAACTTTGTGTAGAGTAGTCCGTTTTGGATGAACTTTTTTTTGATTTCGTATAAATTTTCGAGATCTACGCAACCATACCTCATATTAGATCATGGCATTAACAGGGAAGATGGACGACGTCCCCGAAGCCCTGGCCATAAGATTGTGTTTTTTGTAGGGTGAAATTTTGGAAGGCCATAACTTTGTGTAGAGTAGTCCGTTTTGGATGAACTTTTTTTTGATTTCGTATAACTTTTTGAGATCTACGCAACCATACCTCATAGTAGATCATGGCATTAACAAGGAAGATGGACTACGTCCCCGAAGCCCTGGCCATAAGATTGTGTTTTTTGTGGGGTGAAACTTTGGAAGGCCATAACTTTGTGTAGAGTAGTCCGTTTTGGATGAACTTTTTTTTGATTTTGTATAAATTTTCGAGATCTACGCAACCATACCTCATAGTAGATCATGGCATTAACAGAGAAGATGGACAATGTCCCCGAAGCCCTGGCCATAAGATTGTGTTTTTTGTGGGGTGAAACTTTGGAAGGCCATAACTTTGTGTAGAGTAGTCCGTTTTGAATGAACTTTTTTTTGATTTCGTATAACTTTTCGAGATCTACGCAACCATACCTCATAGTAGATCATGGCATTAACAAGGAAGATGGACGACGTCCCCGAAGCCCTGGCCATAAGATTGTGTTTTTTGTGGGGTGAAACTTTGGAACGCCATAACTTTGTGTAGAGTAGTCCGTTTTTGATGAACTTTTTTTTGATTTCGTATAACTTTTCGAGATCTACGCAACCATACCTCATAGTAGATCATGACATTAACAGGGAAGATGGACGACGTCCCCGAAGCCCTAGCCATAAGATTGTGTTTTTTGTGGGGTGACACTTTGGAAGGCCATAACTTTGTGTAGAGTAGTCCGTTTTGGATGAACTTTTTTTTGATTTCGTATAACTTTTCGAGATCTACGCAACCATACCTCATAGTAGATCATGGCATTAACAGGGAAGATGGACGACGTCCCCGAAGCACTGGCCATAAGATTGTGTTTTTTGTGGGGTGAAACTTTGGAAGGCCATAACTTTGTGTAGAGTAGTTCGTTTTGGATGAACTTTTTTTTGATTTCATATAACTTTTCGAGATCTACGCAACCACACCTCATAGTAGATCATGGCATTAACAGAGAAGATGGACGACGTCCCCGAAGCCCTGGCCATAAGATTGTGTTTTTTGTGGGGTGAAACTTTGGAAGGCCATAACTTTGTGTAGAGTAGTCCGTTTTGGATGAACTTTTTTTTGATTTCGTATAACTTTCGAGATCTACGCAACCATACCTTATAGTAGATCATGACATTAACAGGGAAGATGGACGACGTCCCCGAAGCCCTGGCCATAAAATTGTGTTTTTTGTGGGGTGAAACTTTGGAAGGCCATAACTTTGTGTAGAGTAGTCCGTTTTGGATGAACTTTTTTTTGATTTCGTATAACTTTTCGAGATCTACGCAACCATACCTCATAGTAGATCATGGCATTAACAGAGAAGATGAACAACGTCCCCGAAGCCCTGGCCATAAGATTGTGTTTTTTGTGGGGTGAAACATTGGAAGGCCATAACTTTGTGTAGAGTAGTCCGTTTTCGATGAACCTTTTTTTGATTTTGTATAACTTTTCGAGATCTACGCAACCATACCTCATAGTAGATCATGGCATTAACAGGGAAGATGGACGACGTCCCCGAAGCCCTGGCCATAAGATTGTTTTTTTTGTGGGGTGAAACTTTGGAAGGCCATAACTTTTTGTAGAGTAGTCCGTTTTGGATGAACTTTTTTTTGATTTCGTATAACTTTTCGAGATCTACGCAACCATACCTCATAGTAGATCATGGCATTAACAGGGATGATGGACGACGTCCCCGAAGCCCTGACCATAAGATTTTGTTTTTTGTGAGGTGAAACTTTGGAAGGCCATAACTTTGTGTAGAATAGTCCGTTTTGGATGAACTTTTTTTTGATTTCGTATAACTTTTCGAGATCTACGCAACCATACCTCATAGTAGATCATGGCATTAATAGGGATGAAGGACGACGTCCCCGAAACCCTGGCCATAAGATTGTGTTTTTTGTGAGGTGAAACTTTGGAAGGCCATAACTTTGTGTAGAGTAGTCCGTTTTGGATGAACTTTTTTTTTAATTTCGTATAACTTTTCGAGATCTACGCAACCATACCTCATAGTAGATCATGGCATTAACAGGGAAGATGGACGACGTCCCCGAAGCCCTGACCATAAGATTTTGTTTTTTGTGAGGTGAAACTTTGGAAGGCCATAACTTTGTGTAGAATAGTCCGTTTTGGATGAACTTTTTTTTGATTTCGTATAACTTTTCGAGATCTACGCAACCATACCTCATAGTAGATCATGGCATTAATAGGGATGAAGGACGACGTCCCCGAAGCCCTGGCCATAAGATTGTGTTTTTTGTGGGGTGAAACTTTGGAACGCCATAACTTTGTGTAGAGTAGTCCGTTTTTGATGAACTTTTTTTTGATTTCGTATAACTTTTCGAGATCTACGCAACCATACCTCATAGTAGATCATGGCATTAACAGGGAAGATGGACGACGTCCCCGAAGCCCTGACCATAAGATTTTGTTTTTTGTGAGGTGAAACTTTGGAAGGCCATAACTTTGTGTAGAATAGTCCGTTTTGGATGAACTTTTTTTTGATTTCGTATAACTTTTCGAGATCTACGCAACCATACCTCATAGTAGATCATGGCATTAATAGGGATGAAGGACGACGTCCCCGAAGCCCTGTCCATAAGATTGTGTTTTTTGTGAGGTGAAACTTTGGAAGGCCATAACTTTGTGTAGAGTAGTCCGTTTTGGATGAACTTTTTTTTTGATTTCGTATAACTTTTCGAGATCTACGCAACCATACCTCATAGTAGATCATGGCATTAACAGGGAAGATGGACGACGTCCCCGAAGCCCTGGCCATAAGATTGTGTTTTTTGTGGGGTGAAACATTGGAACGCCATAACTTTGTGTAGAGTAGTCCGTTTTCGATGAACATTTTTTTTGATTTCGTATAACTTTTTGAGATCTACGCAACCACACTTCATAGTAGATCATGGCTTTAACAGGAAAGATGGACGACGTCCCCGAAGCCCTGGCCATATGATTGTGTATTTTGTGGGGTGAAACTTTGGAAGGCCATAACTTTGTGTAGAGTAGTCCGTTTTGGATAAACTTTTTTTTGATTTCGTATAACTTTTCGAGATCTACGCAACCATACCTCATAGTAGATCATGGCATTAACAGGGATGATGGACGACGTCCCCGAAGCCCTGGCCATAAGATTGTGTTTTTTGTGAGGTGAAACTTTGGAAGGCCATAACTTTGTGTAGAGTAGTCCGTTTTGGATGAACTTTTTTTTGATTTCGTATAACTTTTCGAGATCTACGCAACCATACCTCATAGTAGATCATGGCATTAATAGGGATGAAGGACGACGTCCCCGAAGCCCTGGCCATAAGATTGTGTTTTTTGTGAGGTGAAACTTTGGAAGGCCATAACTTTGTGTAGAGTAGTCCGTTTTGGATGAACTTTTTTTTTGATTTCGTATAACGTTTCGAGATCTACGCAACCATACCTCATAGTAGATCATGACATTAACAGGGAAGATGGACGACGTCCCCGAAGCCCTAGCCATAAGATTGTGTTTTTTGTGGGGTGACATTTTGGAAGGCCATAACTTTGTGTAGAGTAGTCCGTTTTGGATGAACTTTTTTTTGATTTCGTATAACTTTTCGAGATCTACGCAACCATACCTCATAGTAGATCATGGCATTAACAAGGAAGATGGACGACGTCCCCGAAGCACTGGCCATAAGATTGTGTTTTTTGTGGGGTGAAACTTTGGAAGGCCATAACTTTGTGTAGAGTAGTCCGTTTTGGATGAACTTTTTTCTGATTTCGTATAAATTTTCGAGATCTATGCAACCATACCTCATATTAGATCATGGCATTAACAAGGAAGATGGACGACGTTCCCGAAGCCTTGGCCATAAGATTGTGTTTTTTGTGGGGTGAAACTTTGGAACGCCATAACTTTGTGTAGAGTAGTCCGTTTTTGATGAACTTTTTTTTGATTTCGTATAACTTTTCGAGATCTACGCAACCATACCTCATAGTAGATCATGGCATTAACAGGGAAGATGGACGACGTCCCCGAAGCCCTGACCATAAGATTTTGTTTTTTGTGAGGTGAAACTTTGGAAGGCCATAACTTTGTGTAGAGTAGTCCGTTTTGGATGAACTTTTTTTTGATTTCGTATAACTTTTCGAGATCTACGCAACCATACCTCATAGTAGATCATGGCATTAATAGGGATGAAGGACGACGTCCCCGAAGCCCTGGCCATAAGATTGTGTTTTTTGTGAGGTGAAACTTTGGAAGGCCATAACTTTGTGTAGAGTAGTCCGTTTTGGATGAACTTTTTTTTTGATTTCGTATAACTTTTCGAGATCTACGCAACCATACCTCATAGTAGATCATGGCATTAACAGGGAAGATGGACGACGTCCCCGAAGCCCTGGCCATAAGATTGTGTTTTTTGTGGGGTGAAACTTTGGAACGCCATAACTTTGTGTAGAGTAGTCCGTTTTCGATGAACATTTTTTTTGATTTCGTATAACTTTTTGAGATCTACGCAACCATACCTCATAGTAGATCATGGCATTAACAGGAAAGATGGACGACGTCCCCGAAGCCCTGGCCATAAGATTTTGTTTTTTGTGGGGTGAAACATTGGAAGGCCATAACTTTGTGTAGAGTAGTCCGTTTTGGATGAACTTTTTTTTGATTTCGTATTACTTTTTGAGATCTACGCAACCACACTTCATAGTAGATCATGGCTTTAACAGGAAAGATGGACGACGTCCCCGAAACCCTGGCCATATGATTGTGTATTTTGTGGGGTGAAACTTTGGAAGGCCATAACTTTGTGTAGAGTAGTCCGTTTTGGATAAACTTTTTTTTGATTTCGTATAACTTTTCGAGATCTACACAAACATACCTTATAATAGATCATGGCATTAACAAAGAAGATGGACGACGTCCTCAAAGCCCTGGCCATAAGATTGTGTTTTTTGTGGGGTGAAACTTTGGAAGGCAATAACTTTGTGTAGAGTAGTCCGTTTTGGATGAACTTTTTTTTGATTTCGTATAAATTTTCGAGATCTACGCAACCATACCTCATATTAGATCATGGCATTAACAGGGAAGATGGACGACGTCCCCGAAGCCCTGGCCATAAGATTGTGTTTTTTGTAGGGTGAAATTTTGGAAGGCCATAACTTTGTGTAGAGTAGTCCGTTTTGGATGAACTTTTTTTTGATTTCGTATAACTTTTTGAGATCTACGCAACCATACCTCATAGTAGATCATGGCATTAACAAGGAAGATGGACTACGTCCCCGAAGCCCTGGCCATAAGATTGTGTTTTTTGTGGGGTGAAACTTTGGAAGGCCATAACTTTGTGTAGAGTAGTCCGTTTTGGATGAACTTTTTTTGATTTCGTATAAATTTTCGAGATCTACGCAACCATACCTCATAGTAGATCATGGCATTAACAGAGAAGATGGACAACGTCCCCGAAGCCCTGGCCATAAGATTGTGTTTTTTGTGGGGTAAAACTTTGGAAGGCCATAACTTTGTGTAGAGTAGTCCGTTTTGAATGAACTTTTTTTTGATTTCGTATAACTTTTCGAGATCTACGCAACCATACCTCATAGTAGATCATGGCATTAACAGGGAAGATGGACGACGTCCCCGAAGCCCTGGCCATAAGATTGTGTTTTTTGTGGGGTGAAACTTTGGAACGCCATAACTTTGTGTAGAGTAGTCCGTTTTTGATGAACTTTTTTTTGATTTCGTATAACTTTTCGAGATCTACGCAACCATACCTCATAGTAGATCATGACATTAACAGGGAAGATGGACGACGTCCCCGAAGCCCTAGCCATAAGATTGTGTTTTTTGTGGGGTGACACTTTGGAAGGCCATAACTTTGTGTAGAGTAGTCCGTTTTGGATGAACTTTTTTTTGATTTCGTATAACCTTTCGAGATCTACGCAACCATACCTCATAGTAGATCATGGCATTAACAGGGAAGATGGACGACGTCCCCGAAGCACTGGCCATAAGATTGTGTTTTTTGTGGGGTGAAACTTTGGAAGGCCATAACTTTGTGTAGAGTAGTTCGTTTTGGATGAACTTTTTTTTGATTTCATATAACTTTTCGAGATCTACGCAACCACACCTCATAGTAGATCATGGCATTAACAGAGAAGATGGACGACGTCCCCGAAGCCCTGGCCATAAGATTGTGTTTTTTGTGGGGTGAAACTTTGGAAGGCCATAACTTTGTGTAGAGTAGTCCGTTTTGGATGAACTTTTTTTTGATTTCGTATAACTTTCGAGATCTACGCAACCATACCTCATAGTAGATCATGACATTAACAGGGAAGATGGACGACGTCCCCGAAGCCCTGGCCATAAAATTGTGTTTTTTGTGGGGTGAAACTTTGGAAGGCCATAACTTTGTGTAGAGTAGTCCGTTTTGGATGAACTTTTTTTTGATTTCGTATAACTTTTCGAGATCTACGCAACCATACCTCATAGTAGATCATGGCATTAACAGAGAAGATGAACAACGTCCCCGAAGCCCTGGCCATAAGATTGTGTTTTTTGTAGGGTGAAACTTTGGAAGGCCATAACTTTGTGTAGAGTAGTCCGTTTTCGATGAACCTTTTTTTGATTTTGTATAACTTTTCGAGATCTACGCAACCATACCTCATAGTAGATCATGGCATTAACAGGGAAGATGGACGACGTCCCCGAAGTCCTGGCCATAAGATTGTTTTTTTTGTGGGGTGAAACTTTGGAAGGCCATAACTTTTTGTAGAGTAGTCCGTTTTGGATGAACTTTTTTTTGATTTCGTATAACTTTTCGAGATCTACGCAACCATACCTCATAGTAGATCATGGCATTAATAGGGATGATGGACGACGTCCCCGAAGCCCTGGCCATAAGATTGTGTTTTTTGTGAGGTGAAACTTTGGAAGGCCATAACTTTGTGTAGAGTAGTCCGTTTTGGATGAACTTTTTTTTGATTTCGTATAACTTTTCGAGATCTACGCAACCATACCTCATAGTAGATCATGGCATTAATAGGGATGAAGGACGACGTCCCCAAAGCCCTGGCCATAAGATTGTGTTTTTTGTGAGGTGAAACTTTGGAAGGCCAAAACTTTGTGTAGAGTAGTCCGTTTTGGATGAACCTTTTTTTGATTTTGTATAACTTTTCGAGATCTACGCAACCATACCTCATAGTAGATCATGGCATTAACAGGGAAGATGGACGACGTCCCCGAAGCCCTGGCCATAAGATTGTGTTTTTTGTGGGGTGAAACTTTGGAAGGCCATAACTTTTTGTAGAGTAGTCCGTTTTGGATGAACTTTTTTTTGATTTCGTATAACTTTTCGAGATCTACGCAACCATACCTCATAGTAGATCATGGCATTAGCAGGGATGATGGACGACGTCCCCGAAGCCCTGGCCATAAGATTGTGTTTTTTGTGAGGTGAAACTTTGGAAGGCCATAACTTTGTGTAGAGTAGTCCGTTTTGGATGAACTTTTTTTTGATTTCGTATAACTTTTCGAGATCTACGCAACCATACCTCATAGTAGATCATGGCATTAATAGGGATGAAGGACGACGTCCCCGAAGCCCTGGCCATAAGATTGTGTTTTTTGTGAGGTGAAACTTTGGAAGGCCATAACTTTGTGTAGAGTAGTCCGTTTTGGATGAACTTTTGTTTTGATTTCGTATAACGTTTCGAGATCTACGCAACCATACCTCATAGTAGATCATGACATTAACAGGGAAGATGGACGACGTCCCCGAAGCCCTAGCCATAAGATTGTGTTTTTTGTGGGGTGACACTTTGGAAGGCCATAACTTTGTGTAGAGTAGTCCGTTTTGGATGAACTTTTTTTTGATTTCGTATAACTTTTCGAGATCTACGCAACCATACCTCATAGTAGATCATGGCATTAACAGGGAAGATGGACGACGTCCCCGAAACACTGGCCATAAGATTGTGTTTTTTGTGGGGTGAAACTTTGGAAGGCCATAACTTTGTGTAGAGTAGTCCGTTTTGGATGAACTTTTTTTTGATTTCATATAACTTTTCGAGATCTACGCAACCACACCTCATAGTAGATCATGGCATTAACAGAGAAGATGGACGACGTCCCCGAAGCCCTGGCCATAAGATTGTGTTTTTTGTGGGGTGAAACTTTGGAAGGCCATAACTTTGTGTAGAGTAGTCCGTTTTGGATGAACTTTTTTTTGATTTCGTATAACTTTCGAGATCTACGCAACCATACTTCATAGTAGATCATGACATTAACAGGGAAGATGAACGACGTCCCCGAAGCCCTGGCCATAAAATTGTGTTTTTTGTGGGGTGAAACTTTGGAAAGCCATAACTTTGTGTAGAGTAGTCCGTTTTGGATGAACCTTTTTTTGATTTCGTATAACTTTTCGAGATCTACGCAACCATACCTCATAGTAGATCATGGCATTAACAGAGAAGATGGACAACGTCCCCGAAGCCCTGGCCATAAGATTGTGTTTTTTGTGGGGTGAAACTTTGGAAGGCCATAACTTTTTGTAGAGTAGTCCGTTTTGGATGAACTTTTTTTTGATTTCGTATAACTTTTCGAGATCTACGCAACCATACCTCATAGTAGATCATGGCATTAACAGGGAAGATGGACGACGTCCCCGAAGCCCTGGCCATAAGATTGTGTTTTTTGTGGGGTGAAACATTGGAACGCCATAACTTTGTGTAGAGTAGTCCGTTTTCGATGAACATTTTTTTTGATTTCGTATAACTTTTTGAGATCTACGCAACCACACTTCATAGTAGATCATGGCTTTAACAGGAAAGATGGACGACGTCCCCGAAGCCCTGGCCATATGATTGTGTATTTTGTGGGGTGAAACTTTGGAAGGCCATAACTTTGTGTAGAGTAGTCCGTTTTGGATAAACTTTTTTTTGATTTCGTATAACTTTTCGAGATCTACGCAACCATACCTCATAGTAGATCATGGCATTAACAGGGATGATGGACGACGTCCCCGAAGCCCTGGCCATAAGATTGTGTTTTTTGTGAGGTGAAACTTTGGAAGGCCATAACTTTGTGTAGAGTAGTCCGTTTTGGATGAACTTTTTTTTGATTTCGTATAACTTTTCGAGATCTACGCAACCATACCTCATAGTAGATCATGGCATTAATAGGGATGAAGGACGACGTCCCCGAAGCCCTGGCCATAAGATTGTGTTTTTTGTGAGGTGAAACTTTGGAAGGCCATAACTTTGTGTAGAGTAGTCCGTTTTGGATGAACTTTTTTTTTGATTTCGTATAACGTTTCGAGATCTACGCAACCATACCTCATAGTAGATCATGACATTAACAGGGAAGATGGACGACGTCCCCGAAGCCCTAGCCATAAGATTGTGTTTTTTGTGGGGTGACATTTTGGAAGGCCATAACTTTGTGTAGAGTAGTCCGTTTTGGATGAACTTTTTTTTGATTTCGTATAACTTTTCGAGATCTACGCAACCATACCTCATAGTAGATCATGGCATTAACAAGGAAGATGGACGACGTCCCCGAAGCACTGGCCATAAGATTGTGTTTTTTGTGGGGTGAAACTTTGGAAGGCCATAACTTTGTGTAGAGTAGTCCGTTTTGGATGAACTTTTTTCTGATTTCGTATAAATTTTCGAGATCTATGCAACCATACCTCATATTAGATCATGGCATTAACAAGGAAGATGGACGACGTTCCCGAAGCCTTGGCCATAAGATTGTGTTTTTTGTGGGGTGAAACTTTGGAACGCCATAACTTTGTGTAGAGTAGTCCGTTTTTGATGAACTTTTTTTTGATTTCGTATAACTTTTCGAGATCTACGCAACCATACCTCATAGTAGATCATGGCATTAACAGGGAAGATGGACGACGTCCCCGAAGCGCTGACCATAAGATTTTGTTTTTTGTGAGGTGAAACTTTGGAAGGCCATAACTTTGTGTAGAGTAGTCCGTTTTGGATGAACTTTTTTTTGATTTCGTATAACTTTTCGAGATCTACGCAACCATACCTCATAGTAGATCATGGCATTAATAGGGATGAAGGACGACGTCCCCGAAGCCCTGGCCATAAGATAGTGTTTTTTGTGAGGTGAAACTTTGGAAGGCCATAACTTTGTGTAGAGTAGTCCGTTTTGGATGAACTTTTTTTTTGATTTCGTATAACTTTTCGAGATCTACGCAACCATACCTCATAGTAGATCATGGCATTAACAGGGAAGATGGACGACGTCCCCGAAGCCCTGGCCATAAGATTGTGTTTTTTGTGGGGTGAAACTTTGGAACGCCATAACTTTGTGTAGAGTAGTCCGTTTTCGATGAACATTTTTTTTGATTTCGTATAACTTTTTGAGATCTACGCAACCATACCTCATAGTAGATCATGGCATTAACAGGAAAGATGGACGACGTCCCCGAAGCCCTGGCCATAAGATTTTGTTTTTTGTGGGGTGAAACATTGGAAGGCCATAACTTTGTGTAGAGTAGTCCGTTTTGGATGAACTTTTTTTTGATTTCGTATTACTTTTTGAGATCTACGCAACCACACTTCATAGTAGATCATGGCTTTAACAGGAAAGATGGACGACGTCCCCGAAGCCCTGGCCATATGATTGTGTATTTTGTGGGGTGAAACTTTGGAAGGCCATAACTTTGTGTAGAGTAGTCCGTTTTGGATAAACTTTTTTTTGATTTCGTATAACTTTTCGAGATCTACACAAACATACCTTATAATAGATCATGGCATTAACAAAGAAGATGGACGACGTCCTCAAAGCCCTGGCCATAAGATTGTGTTTTTTGTGGGGTGAAACTTTGGAAGGCAATAACTTTGTGTAGAGTAGTCCGTTTTGGATGAACTTTTTTTTGATTTCGTATAAATTTTCGAGATCTACGCAACCATACCTCATATTAGATCATGGCATTAACAGGGAAGATGGACGACGTCCCCGAAGCCCTGGCCATAAGATTGTGTTTTTTGTAGGGTGAAATTTTGGAAGGCCATAACTTTGTGTAGAGTAGTCCGTTTTGGATGAACTTTTTTTTGATTTCGTATAACTTTTTGAGATCTACGCAACCATACCTCATAGTAGATCATGGCATTAACAGGCCTCAAGGAGTGGTGAGCAGCACAGAACTTTAATCAATCAAATGGCATAGTAAGGGGCTTTCCTTTGTTAGAAATCCACAGACAACGAACTTCCAAACCAAAGAAATGCAAGATGAGAAGGAGCTTTTTACGTTACGCTTCAATAGAATGAATTCAGTAAGGGTAGAGTACGCCCTATGGTCGATCGAAGGTCCTGTGCCACTTTCACTCCAATCTATCTGACCTTCAATCCATCTTTGTCCAGCCAGTTCATAACAAAATGTTAGACCAAGGCTAACACAACCGAAGTGGTTGAGGAGTTTAGGGTTTAGGGTTTAGGGTTTAGGGTTTAGGGTTTAGGGTTTAGGGTTTAGGGTTTAGGGTTGCGTAGATCTCAAAAAGTTATACGAAATCAAAAAAAAGTTCATCCAAAACGGACTACTCTACACAAAGTTATGGCCTTCCAAAATTTCACCCTACAAAAAACACAATCTTATGGCCAGGGCTTCGGGGACGTCGTCCATCTTCCCTGTTAATGCCATGATCTAATATGAGGTATGGTTGCGTAGATCTCGAAAATTTATACGAAATCAAAAAAAAGTTCATCCAAAACGGACTACTCTACACAAAGTTATTGCCTTCCAAAGTTTCACCCCACAAAAAACACAATCTTATGGCCAGGGCTTTGAGGACGTCGTCCATCTTCTTTGTTAAGGGTTTAGGGTTTAGGGTTTAGGGTTTAGGGTTTAGGGTTTAGGGTTTAGGGTTTAGGGTTTAGGGTTTAGGGTTTAGGGTTTAGGGTTTAGGGTTTAGGGTTTAGGGTTTAGGGTTTAGGGTTTAGGGTTTAGGGTTTAGGGTTTAGGGTTTAGGGTTTAGGGTTTAGGGTTTAGGGTTTAGGGTTTAGGGTTTAGGGTTTAGGGTTTAGGGTTTAGGGTTTAGGGTTTAGGGTTTAGGGTTTAGGGTTTAGGGTTTAGGGTTTAGGGTTTAGGGTTTAGGGTTTAGGGTTTAGGGTTTAGGGTTTAGGGTTTAGGGTTTAGGGTTTAGGGTTTAGGGTTTAGGGTTTAGGGTTTAGGGTTTAGGGTTTAGGGTTTAGGGTTTAGGGTTTAGGGTTTAGGGTTTAGGGTTTAGGGTTTAGGGTTTAGGGTTTAGGGTTTAGGGTTTAGGGTTTAGGGTTTAGGGTTTAGGGTTTAGGGTTTAGGGTTTAGGGTTTAGGGTTTAGGGTTTAGGGTTTAGGGTTTAGGGTTTAGGGTTTAGGGTTTAGGGTTTAGGGTTTAGGGTTTAGGGTTTAGGGTTTAGGGTTTAGGGTTTAGGGTTTAGGGTTTAGGGTTTAGGGTTTAGGGTTTAGGGTTTAGGGTTTAGGGTTTAGGGTTTAGGGTTTAGGGTTTAGGGTTTAGGGTTTAGGGTTTAGGGTTTAGGGTTTAGGGTTTAGGGTTTAGGGTTTAGGGTTTAGGGTTTAGGGTTTAGGGTTTAGGGTTTAGGGTTTAGGGTTTAGGGTTTAGGGTTTAGGGTTTAGGGTTTAGGGTTTAGGGTTTAGGGTTTAGGGTTTAGGGTTTAGGGTTTAGGGTTTAGGGTTTAGGGTTTAGGGTTTAGGGTTTAGGGTTTAGGGTTTAGGGTTTAGGGTTTAGGGTTTAGGGTTTAGGGTTTAGGGTTTAGGGTTTAGGGTTTAGGGTTTAGGGTTTAGGGTTTAGGGTTTAGGGTTTAGGGTTTAGGGTTTAGGGTTTAGGGTTTAGGGTTTAGGGTTTAGGGTTTAGGGTTTAGGGTTTAGGGTTTAGGGTTTAGGGTTTAGGGTTTAGGGTTTAGGGTTTAGGGTTTAGGGTTTAGGGTTTAGGGTTTAGGGTTTAGGGTTTAGGGTTTAGGGTTTAGGGTTTAGGGTTTAGGGTTTAGGGTTTAGGGTTTAGGGTTTAGGGTTTAGGGTTTAGGGTTTAGGGTTTAGGGTTTAGGGTTTAGGGTTTAGGGTTTAGGGTTTAGGGTTTAGGGTTTAGGGTTTAGGGTTTAGGGTTTAGGGTTTAGGGTTTAGGGTTTAGGGTTTAGGGTTTAGGGTTTAGGGTTTAGGGTTTAGGGTTTAGGGTTTAGGGTTTAGGGTTTAGGGTTTAGGGTTTAGGGTTTAGGGTTTAGGGTTTAGGGTTTAGGGTTTAGGGTTTAGGGTTTAGGGTTTAGGGTTTAGGGTTTAGGGTTTAGGGTTTAGGGTTTAGGGTTTAGGGTTTAGGGTTTAGGGTTTAGGGTTTAGGGTTTAGGGTTTAGGGTTTAGGGTTTAGGGTTTAGGGTTTAGGGTTTAGGGTTTAGGGTTTAGGGTTTAGGGTTTAGGGTTTAGGGTTTAGGGTTTAGGGTTTAGGGTTTAGGGTTTAGGGTTTAGGGTTTAGGGTTTAGGGTTTAGGGTTTAGGGTTTAGGGTTTAGGGTTTAGGGTTTAGGGTTTAGGGTTTAGGGTTTAGGGTTTAGGGTTTAGGGTTTAGGGTTTAGGGTTTAGGGTTTAGGGTTTAGGGTTTAGGGTTTAGGGTTTAGGGTTTAGGGTTTAGGGTTTAGGGTTTAGGGTTTAGGGTTTAGGGTTTAGGGTTTAGGGTTTAGGGTTTAGGGTTTAGGGTTTAGGGTTTAGGGTTTAGGGTTTAGGGTTTAGGGTTTAGGGTTTAGGGTTTAGGGTTTAGGGTTTAGGGTTTAGGGTTTAGGGTTTAGGGTTTAGGGTTTAGGGTTTAGGGTTTAGGGTTTAGGGTTTAGGGTTTAGGGTTTAGGGTTTAGGGTTTAGGGTTTAGGGTTTAGGGTTTAGGGTTTAGGGTTTAGGGTTTAGGGTTTAGGGTTTAGGGTTTAGGGTTTAGGGTTTAGGGTTTAGGGTTTAGGGTTTAGGGTTTAGGGTTTAGGGTTTAGGGTTTAGGGTTTAGGGTTTAGGGTTTAGGGTTTAGGGTTTAGGGTTTAGGGTTTAGGGTTTAGGGTTTAGGGTTTAGGGTTTAGGGTTTAGGGTTTAGGGTTTAGGGTTTAGGGTTTAGGGTTTAGGGTTTAGGGTTTAGGGTTTAGGGTTTAGGGTTTAGGGTTTAGGGTTTAGGGTTT